>CM053595.1:163870002-163890316 GCA_028646575.1 Pseudocheirus occidentalis | reverse complement strand
TTTAATCAGACATATATCATTTACCTACTTCATGGGAACAATCAGCACCCTGAACTTGAGAGAAAATACAAACAAAAGTTACAAGCAGGCAAAAAATACAGACAGAGAAAATACTACAATTCAACAGACCAACAAACAGGGCTTCTAGCTGTCTGACCATCATATACCTACATAGTTAGTTACCAGAGAGAGAAGCACCAACATGTGGGTTTTCAAAGCTGGGGGTCTCAATGACTGCCGAGAGTCTCATCTGGCCAAATCACACGTCTCTTCCCAAAGTGAGCTCCAAAGGTAAACCTCACCTTAGATCTATATATAACCTTCTTCAGGGTCAGAGAACAACACAATCCTCATGACCCACTGCCTAATTACAAAGTAACAAGATTTGGGTTTTCCTGAAAAACAAGCCTCCCTTAAAGCAAGCTTCTCCTGTGGGCTCTGCTCCACCCTTCAGCAAACTCCTCCCATCACTGGCTCCATGTAACCACATTCAGCCTCTTAGGAGACAGAGTATATTTTCAAATCAGGGAAAGTCCTAAAATTACCTTAGGCTTATTAAGGGGCAGAGAAGATCTTCAAATTTCCATTACCATTACAGCTATATGGTAAAACTTCCTATGCACACAAATTTTATGGTCTTTGTTGATATGATTGTGTAAATGAATAACTTCCTGGAGGACAGGAAAAGGTGACATGTCCAGAACCAGAAAGAAGGAGGCACTCACATAGGGATACAGTGTGAAAGCACAGGAAAGTCCCATGCAGAATCAGGAGAGGAATGAAGTTTGGCCAGCCTGGGCCCCTCATCAAAATGGAGATCCAAAGAGGAACTCACCAATGGAAGAATGGATCTGACACAATGGAGAGATGCTCCATGGTGAGAAAGTCTCAGGGGAGAGTGGATATGCCAGAGTGAAGAGACACTCAGAGCTGAAGTTCCAGGGGCAGAGTAAAGCCAAGGCATGGAGCTGAAGTCCAGAAAGTCAGAATTAGCACACTGCCTGTCTGACTACATTTAGTTTTCTTTCCCAAGACCTAGCTTAAAACTTAGCAGCAGTTTTCTTTTCTTTTTTTTCTCTTTTCAAAATAGATTTAATTGGAGGGCAGAGCCAAGATAGTGGAATAAAGAAAGGGACTTGCCTGAGTTCTCTCAAATTCCCTTCCAAGCAACTTTAAATAACACCTCAAAATGAATTCTGGAAGAACAAAATCAACAAAAGGATGAAGTAAAATTATTTTCCAGTCCAAGATTACTTAGAAGGTTAGCAGGAAAGGTCTGTCTCATTGGGGTGAGAGCAGAGCTCAGTCCAGCACAGACTGTGCCCTGGCAAGGAAGCAACAGCCTTTGGGCACAACTGAATTGGCAGCAGGCTTCCAGAGCCCTCGGTTTACAGATGGTAAGGGGTCAGACGACTGGTCAGAAGGAGATTAGAGGAGACCCTTTGCTGGCACTGGCTGCAGGATTCTGCTTCATTGCCATATGTGTATATGAGTCACAGTCCCCGGATGAGGAGGAGCATCAGTATTCTAGATCATGTGGTCACAGAAAAGAAGAGAATGTGATCACAGTTCTAAGGGGGAAAGAGTGCTTGTGGTTACTGACAGGCCAGGAGAGTAGTGACCACATTTCTCCTTAGTTCATGCCACTTTAGAAGAAGTGAAAACTTACAAATCCCCTTGAACTAGCTCTGAAAACAGCTGCATGAAAACTTGAATTTCAGGACAGTTCCCTCTTTATTCTAGCAGCAGAATTCAACTTCAACATAAAGTTAAAATTTAAGAAATAGGCTAGGAAAATGAGGAACAACAGCAAAAAAGAACCTGACCATAGAAAGATGACAGATAAAAAAAACTGAAGAAAATAGCACCTTAAAAACCAGAATAGGCCAAGTGGCAAAGGAGATACAAAAGTCCACTGAAGAGTAGAAGGCCTTAAAAAGCAGAATTGGCCGGCCACATGAAAAAATGCAAAAAAAATTCACTGAAGAACTCCTTAAAAAGTAGAATTGATCAAACAGAAAAAGAGATACAAAAGCTCACTAAAGAAAGTAATTCTTTAAAAATTAGAATGGATAGGGGTGGCTAGGTGGTGCAGTGAATAGAGCACCAGCCCTGGATTCAGGAGGACCTGAGTTCAAATATGGCCTCAGACACTTGACACACTTACTAGCCATGTGACTTTGGGCAAGTCACTTAACCCCAATTGCCCTCCAAAAAAAAAAGCAAAAAAAAAATTAGAATGGGCCAAGTAGAAGCTAATGTCTCCATGAGATATCAAGAAATAATAAAACAAAATTAAAAGGATGAAAAAAACAGAAGAAAATATAAAATATCTCATTGGGGGAAAAAAACAACTGATCTTGATCAAAGAGAGATAATTTAAGAATTGTTCAACTATCTAAAAGCCATAATTTTTTAAGTGGCCTAGACATCATCTTTCAAAAAATCATTGAGAAAAACTGCCCTGCTATTCTAAAACTAGAAGGTAAAATAGATATTGAAAGAATACACCATTCATCTCTGGAAAGAGATCCCAGAATGAAAACTTTCAGGAATGTTAAAACCAAATTCCAGAGACACCAGGTAAAGGACAAAATACTGCAATCAGCTAGAAAGAAACAATTCAAATATTGTAGAGCTCCAGTCAAGATAATACAAAATTTATCAACTTCTACATTAAAGAACCAGAGGGCTTGGAAAGGAGCTAGGATTAAAACCAAGAATCACCTACCCAGCAAAACTGAGTATACTCCTTTAGGGGAAAAAGTGGATATTTAGTGAAATACAGTACTTTCAAATATTCCAGATGAGAAGACCAGAGCTGAAATGAAATTTTGACTTTCAAATACAATATTCAAGAGAAGAATAAAAAGCAAACAGGAAGATGGCAGAGTAGGTCAGAAATTTCCAAGCTCTCAAGATTTTCCCTCACAAGAGAAATAAAGTAGCACCCCATGGCCAACAAAGGGCAGTAAAAATAAGTGAGAGCAGGGGCAGAACAGTGGTCTTACTGGGACAATAGGAAATCCTTAAAAGAAAAAATCCCAGGAGTCAGATTGGTCCCTGTCAAGAGTAAACACCTCCAGCCTAGAGACTGCTTAAACAACAAACAGCAAGTGCTGGAGTGAGCTGTGTTAGGAGGCTGCCTCAGCCCTAGCCACAGAAAACTTAGCCCCATAACAGTGAGGGGAGTTGGGTATCTGAGCCAGGGAAGCTTGAGGGAACTTCTGTTGACAAGGAATGCCAGACCCCGGTGCACTGTGTAGATATGGCTGGGAGTGAGAAGGAGGGCAGTGAGGAGAGACAGAGGTCTCTCTTTAATGTAGAAGCAATGGGATGTTGAATTTATGGGAGGCTAGAGGTCTTGGTTTCAGTTCCAGGTAGGGAACTCATATAGGAGAGAACTGAAGGAGGATCTGAAGCCAGAGCCCTTATTTCTTCTACCCCAGGACTAGAGGTGATTACAAAAACTAAGCTACAATAATTTTTTTTTTAATTCACAGGAAACGGAGGAAGAATTCAGCCATAGAAAGTTACCATGGGAATAGAAAGGACTGGGGTTCATCTTCAGAGGAGGATACTGAAGCAAAGAAACCCTCTCTTACCCCAAAGAGTAATATCAAATGGTCACCTGACAAAAAAAATCCATAAAATAACTTTAAAAAGACTTTAAATATCAAATTAGAGAAATTGAGGAAAAACTAAAAAAAAACAAGAAAAGTAAAAAGATTATGAAAAGAAAGTCAACCAATTGGAAAAGAAGATCCAGAATCTTAAGAAAGGAAAAGACCTCTTAAAAATCAGAACTGGGCAAGGAGAAGCCAGCAAAGTTATAAGAGATCAAAAAATAATAAAACAAAATATAAAGAATGAAAAATAGAAGAGATTGTAAAACATCTCATAAGAAAAATAACTGGTCTAGAAACAGATTGAGAAGAGAAAACATGGAATAATTGGACTACCTGAAAGCTATGATAAAAAAAAGAATCTTGATACAATAATACAAAAAATAATTAAAGAAAATTGTCCTGAAGCATTAGAACAAAAGGGGAAAGTACAAATAGAAAAAAATCCATTGATCACCACCTGAAAGAGCTCCTATGCAGAAAACCCACAAGAATATTACAGTCAAATTCTGAAACCCCCAGTTTAAGGATAAAATATTACAAGCAACAAAAGAAAAACAATTTAAATATGGTGATGCTACAGTCAGAATCATGCAAGACCTAACAGCAGCAACACTAGAAAAGCTGGTCTTACAACATTATGTCTCAAAACATAATCTTGAATGGAAAAAAGTGGATATTTAATGAACTGTCAGACTTTTGGGATTTTGTTAAAACAACAGCAATAAAACCTGAACTTAATAGAAGATATGATATACAAGAGCCAAGAGAAATATAAAGCTCATACCAAAAACAAATTACAAGGGACCCATTAAGGACAGACTGTTTACCTTTTTTATATGTAAAATGTAAAACCTATGCCTGAAATTGCTATTAGTAATTGGATAAGGAAGACTGAGGTAGATCTGAGTATGATATAATGTTAAAAAAGTAAAACCGTTTAAGAACAGCTAAAATAAGTAATTAGCTTGTACAAATGAGGTGTGAGAGGAATAACTGACACAGAGGAATTAGATGGGGGAGGAGGGCTGTTAGTTCTGGAAACTTACTTTCATTTGGAATGGGTTCAAGATCCCATTTTGTTTATACATCTAGATGAGCATAAAAGTCTTCTAAACTGAGAAAGAAATAAATGCTAAGGGATAAGGAGAGTGGAGAAGATATGGGAGTGAGGAAGGGATCCTTGGGGTGGGGGGGAAGTTAAGTAATAGGAGCCCAAGGAAGAGGGTAGAAATGAAGTAGAAGAGTCAGGAGGGATAGGAACTAAGAGAAAGACACAAACACAAAATAAGATCAAATGCAGAATTTGTTAGGGAAAGTATATGCTTATATATGCATGTATATGTATGTATATATCCCTATATAAATATATCCATGCTTAATTGTAGCCTTCAGGGGAGGGGGTAGGGAAGAGGAAGGCAAGAAAAACAAAATAAAAGTACACAGCAGAGAACAAAAGAACTTACAAGGAAGAAAAGATGAATAACTTTCAACACAATGAATAGTATTTGTTACATAGAACATGGAAATTTATTGACATGGAAATTTATCGCTTAAATTTTTAATCTTCTCTTATGTTCTGCTGCACACATGACATCCTTTTAATTTTTTTTTCTTGTTTTGTATTTAAGTTTTAATATTTAAATTTATATGTTCTTTTTCTTATTGTGTATTTAAGTTTTAGTATTAAGTCTAAAATTAAAAAAAATTGTAAGGTAAACAGGAAAAAGAAAGCATAAGGGATTCAGTAAGATTAAACTATTTATATTCCTACATGATGATAGTTTAACTCCTAAGAACTTAATCATTATTTACCAGTTAAAAGGAGTATATATAGACAGAAGGCATGGATGTGAGTTAACAAAGATGAGATGATATCTAAAAAAAAATTAAGAGGTGAGAAAGAGGGAATATATTGGAAAAAGGAAGAAGGAAGAGGTAGAATGGGATAAATTATCTGAATACAAGAGGCACAAAAGAGCTTTTACAGTAGAGGGGAAGATGCTGGATGTTGCAGACATTTGAACCTTAGTATCATTGGAATTGGCTCAAAGAGGGATTAACATACATATTAGGTTGTAGAAATCTATCTTACCCTATAGGGAAGTAGGAGGGGAAGGGCACAGAGACAGAGACGGAGACAGAGCCTTCTCCCTATGGGGAGAGGGGAGGAAAGGAGAAAATGTGGAATTTAAAATTTTCAGAAGACAAATGTTAAAAATCATTTTATGCATAATAAGAAAAAATAAAATATTTTAAAGATGGATTTTAATATCTTTTATTTTAGCATCACATATATTTCATCCTGAACTTTTCCTCATCTCTATGAAAGGATCCTCCCTCATTTTAAAATAAAGAATTTGCTTAAAAGTGGAAGAGAAAAAAATTTCAGCAAAATCAATCAATACATTGAAAAAAATCTGACATATGCAATATTTCATACCCACATACTCTACCTCCACAAATGAGCAGGAAGAAGTATCTTCTCATATATCTTTTCTGAGGGCTAAGCTTGGTCATTATAGTTTTACTACATTCAGTTTTTATTGTAGCTGTTCTTTCATTTACACTGTTGGAGTTTATATATATATATATATATAATGTTTTATATGTTATTGTATTTTATATGAATATGTATATGTGTATATATGTATATGTATGTGTGTATGTGTGTGTGTATGTATATTTCTCCCCCTGGTTCTGCCTACTTCATTTTGCATCTGTCCATATGAAATAATAATATTTCACTACATTCATGAAACACAGTTGGTTTCGCCATTTCCCAAATGATGAGTATCTATTTTCTTACCAGTTCTTTGCTGCCAAACCAAAAAAATATTGCTATAGATATTTAAATATGTGGACCCTTTCTTTTTGTCAGTGACCTTCTTGGGATATATGCCTACAAATGAAATCTCCAGATCAAAGAGTATGGTCATTTTCTTCACTTCATTTGCAAAATTTCAAATTGCCTTCTAGAGCAATTGTTTCAATTCAAGCTTGACCAACAATGCATTAATGTAACCTGCTTTTAGACAAAGCTTCAACATAAAATACTCTCATTTTTTGTGATCATTGCTAATTTTCTGAATGTCTGGTAAAATCTCAAAGTTTTCTTGATTTGCATTTCTGTAATTATATTTATTCATTATTTGGAGCATACTTTCATATCGTTGTCAATAATTTGCAATTCTTCTTTTGATGACTGTCTATATTCTTTCATCACTTTTCTATTAGAAAATTAGGCTTTTGCTCTGATATATTTCTGCTAGTTGCCTATAGATCTTAGATATCAGACCCTCATCAAAGACATTTGATAAATATATTTCTCCCCAGCTGACCACTTCCATTTTTATCCAAGATGTGTCCATTTTTGTGTGTGTGCAAGTTTTTCAGTTTCACGTAATCAAAAAGATCTATTTTATCTTTTGTAATTCCCTCTGTTCCTTGTTTGGTTAAAAACTTCAATCCTTTGCCATAGTTGCAAAAGGCATATGATTTGTTTCTCTTCTAATATTTACATTATGTAGTAGTTTGATTTTCAATATAGAACTTGCCAATGTGCCAACTGAGTTGATTCAAGGGACCATTGTACCATTTTGTATTGAAATGAAGTATGATTATTTTGAAGTACACTGTATATTTATGAGTGTTTAATTAACATTGCTGAACTATCACTATATTATATACTTATGTGCTTATGCCATATTTTATAGGAGTCTTTTCCTTTTTTGAGTAGCCATCACCACTCTATCCTTTTTGAATTTAACTTTGCATTATTTCATATATACTTCATATTTACTCACTTGTTGTAATGTTAAGGCAATTTGAAAATCTTCCCTGCCCCTCAATAGGTCCATGTGACCTATTTTGAACTTGGGCCTAGCTGACTACTGTGATGGAGCCTGAGTCATATGGAGCGCATGGGGGGAGAAACTTGTTGAATAGGTGGAGCAGAGAGACTGGGGCAAAGCTGGGAGAGACCAAGGCAGAACTGAGGTGGAGCAGTTAGCATGGGTGAGAGAAGGAGGAATTTTGCCTAGGGGAGCTTGTTTGTGGGGAGGTCTAATGGAGGGAAGTCTTGGGTATGACAGTACTCCCTGTATTGGTCATGTGTATAAACTTCTTTGTTACCATGGTAATATTGGCTTTCTGGTGTCTGAATAAATATTTTGGTTTTGTCTTTGAGGAAGAGAGTTATTTATATTTTGTGAATTTACCCTGGAAATATGTGTGCATCTTCATAGCAGCTGCTATGGGTATTGCATTAGCGATATTGTATTTCTTATTTCTTGTTTCTTACAATATGTACGTATTGTATTTCTTTGGTAGAACATAAGCTACTTGATGGCAGAGACTGTCTAGTTTTTGTCTTTGTATTCTTGGCGCCTAGCACAGTGACTGAAATATAGTAGGTGTTTAATAAATGCTTGTTGGATTAAATTTCATTGTAATGAATGTCCACCAAGGTTTTCTAAGTATTGAAGAGCCAATATTCAATGATGGGACTAGATCTTCATGAAGGTCAATAGATTTGGGAGATGGCCATTGAATGTGACTATAAGGATACTGAAAAGCTCTTATCTCCATACTGAGATAAAGAACCAGGAGAAGCATTCAGGAAAGAAGATAAGGCAGTGGTTATATTACTTAAACTACTTGAAACTTCCCTCGATCCCCAGGCAATAAAGAATCAACTACTGCTGAGGGCCTTAAATGGATACCAAGGTCAATTGGGTTCAAAGACCAGTCATATAAGTGAGGAAAGAACCATCTACTAGCTCAGGCCCATGAGGCCTCAGCAAAGACTATTCATGAGTTCAGATATGTGTGTACAAGTTAATGAACAATTTAAACTACTTGGAACCAAGATCCCTAAAAAGATATCTGGTAATGGGAGGACTTTCAAATTACATGTTAAATCTCCATATATCTTTCTGTCTGGAAGAATAAGCAAGCTTAAAGCTCTCATGACAAGACCAAAATGGGCCAAGGTGGATATCTAAGTCATACCAAAAAAAAAGTTAATTCCTTCTCTGAGTTTAGTAACTCAAAGCCACCAGTGACTGGGGTTAATCCTAGGTGGCAGGGAATCAACCAGGACAGATTACAAAGAACTTAATATAGAAAGCTATCATGTATTTAGGACTGGAGAGGCATCTCTGCTCACCAGGAGAGGAGGCCTTGGAATTCTGGCTAGAATATGTCATAGAGATAATGTAGTGATAACAAGAAACTGATGCAGAGAAACCTAGGAAATGAAAGGAGAGCCTCAGTAGACTTACCTTCAACTGACCCCTTGATTAAGGGGTCTATGCAGCTAATACCCTGTTATTATGGCACTGTAATTCTTGCAGGTATTCAACAGTCTATCTAGTGACACTGAGTACCCAAGTATCTGGGCAGGCTCTTTTCTTTAATTAGCCAGTGCCTTTTGTGATTGCTATGACCTCAAAGTTGCAAGTGCTTCTGATATAAGAATTTTTACTCGTAGAAATAAGGTTAAGTGATAGATCAAGACATTAGCAATATTAATATTATTGTTATCATTATTTATTGTTGTTATAATTGAAACTATAAGTGAAGTAACCAATTTGTCACACTCCTTTCTTCTATAGAAGAAGTAGCTTATTAATTTTGACTTATTGACTATTGGTGGAACTATGAATTGATCCAACCATTTTGGACAGCAATCTGGAATTATGCCCAAAGAGTTATTAAATTGCCTATACCCGGGGTGGCTAGGTGGTGCAGTGAATAGAGCACCGGCGCGGGAGTCAGGAGGACCCAAGTTCAAATACAGCCTCAGACACTTAACACAAAAACTAGCCGTGTGACCTTGGGCAAGTCACTTAACCCCAATTGCCCTCCAAAAAAAAAAAGAAAAAAAATTGAAGAAAAAAAATAAATTGCCTATACCCTTTGACCCAGTAAAACAACTAGGAGGTCTATTTCCCCAGATGATTAGGGGAAAAGGGAAAGAGCCTGTATGTTCTAAACTACTAATGGTAGCTCTCTTTGTGGTGGCAAAGAACTGGAAATTGTAGGAACGCCCATCATTTGGGGAACAGCTGAATAAGCTGTGGTGTATGGCTTTGATGGAATACCGTTACTGTGCTAAAAGAAATGACAAGCTTGATGATCTTAGAAAAACTTGGATAGGCTTGCATGAAACAATGAAGAGCAAAATGAGCAGAACCAAGAAAATATTGTATATAGTAACAGCAATAGTCTTAAGAACAACTTTGAGTGAATAATTCATTTGAACTATTGTAAGTATCCAAATTAATACATGGACACATGAAAGAACACTATCTACATCCAGAGAAAGGATAAATAGAAGAAATGCAAAGAACAGTTTTGCATACACACACATACACACACACATACATACACACACATATATTTGTGCCTAATGGTAGCCATCTCTAGGCTGAGGGGAGAGAATGGGGAGAAGGAAGAAAAAAGGGGGAAAAAGAAAGTTACATGATAATTTTGTTACATATTTAAAAAGAACAGCAAGTTGTACATAATAGATTCGCAATTTCATGTACAACAAGTATTTATTAAGCACCCACTGTGTGCCAGATACTACACTAGACAATGGAGATATGGACAAAACTTAAATATTCTGTCCTCAAAAGGCTTATATTCTATTTGCAGCCCCAAACCAGCATAATTTATTAGAAAGTTTCTGTAAGGGTTACTGTGGATGAAAAATTCACCTTTTTTAGCCAGACCCGGAGGCTTTCCAAACTTAACCAGACTGGTCCTCAGACAAACACATAAGTCCTTATCAAGCCTCTACTTAAAGCCTTTCTAGTTCGGTTGGGCTTGCTAGGACATTTCTGTACTGGCATAGTTTCCAAGGGCCCAGGATCACACCAATAAGAGATATGAGGAAGACTTTAATGGCAATGTCAAAAATAACAACGTAAAGTGATTTTGTATGCTTGCAGGCATGCACGCAAGCCAGTTTGGGCTGGTTTGAGTGAGCTGATTGCTAAATTTTCCTTGTAAGTATTCATACCTCAGAAATCCGAGAATGCCACATATCAGGGCAAACTGGTTGTTAAACATTTACTCTGCATGCATTCCTCTACTAAGGTCCTACCTATTGTATTTTGGTTTGGTTTTCTGTTGTTCATTTTGTTTTGTATTTAGGAAGGCATCTCCCAGGATTGAAGAGAGATGGGTATTTTCCACTGGAAATGGTAGAACAATGACAATAGCAGTAAGCGAGTAGCCTGATGTCTGAGACTGTTTACTGAAGTTTAATGGTAGGTAGGTAGGTAGGTAGGTAGGTAGGTAGGTAGGTAGGTAACTCTTTACTGGCTAAAAATCCCACTTTGCCAAAGGAGGGGAAATAGGCCTGCTCAGATATTAAGTAGGACAAAACAAAACAGACAAGAAGGAAAAATTGGGAGCCCACTGGACAGATGCAACAAGGGAGAAGTAATTTTAATGCCTCCCAGCTCAGGGGATTTCAACAAGTATATGAACTAAAAAAATAAAAATAAAAATAAAATGGTCATAGGTGACTGGGGCCAGGTCATACTGATCACAAGCAAAAAAAAAATGGTTAACAGGTTACCTGTGTGTCCCTGAGGGTCATATCCAATATTGTCTAAGTCCCATGCAGGGGTATGCAGTGACCCTCTCCCTTGAGCTTTGATTCTAACTCAGCGTCTCCAAATGTTTAAATTGTGAAATGTTCAAGTTTCTTTTTACTTCCTCGGCCATACATGAGATATTGCAGGGTTGGGTATGGGCAGTGAGGGGTGAAGGGAGCTAACAACTAATAGGTAAATATATAACTAGATCCTGAAGAGAAGTAATGAATTCATGAAGCAGTTGCATTATTTGAATTTCCATTGCATATTTCCATTGGGTCAGAATCAATTATTATATGCAAATTTGAATAATGTGACCCCTTTGCAGGATTCATTCTAAGCACTAATCATAACCTAGCATTCTACTGGTACTTAATTAACATACTTAATCTTCACTGGTCACCCAGCCTTAAAAGAACTTTATACTCAGGAGTACTAAGTGAGTTATAAACTTAAAACTCAGACTTACTAAATGATCTGTTAGTAAATTAATCTTCAGTAGAATGCCACTGATGGACTCCTAATGATCCAGAAACCCCTTAGGCTATTATTCTTAGTCTCTCTTGACTCTTCTTGAGTTTGGGGGTTTTCTTGGCAAAGATAGTGGAGTAGCTTGCCATTTCCTTCTCCAGCTCATTTTACAAATGAGGAAACTGAGGCAAACAGGGTTAAATGACTTGCCCCGGGTGACACAGCCAGTATGTGTCTGAAGTCACATTTGAACTCAGGTCTTCCTAACTCCCGGTCAAGCTCTCTAGCACCACCTAGCTGCCCCTGTGGGCTATTCCCCCGCCTTTTTGTGCCTAGGAGGCAGAGTGGTGTACTGGAGAGAAACCACTAGCTCTGAAGAAAAGTCCTACGACCTTGGGTCTCATTTTCCTCATCTGTAAAATGAAAGATTTGACCTATATGACCCCTAAGATCTTTTTCAACTTTATAGCTAGGATCCTCCCTAAGATTGTTTTGTTTAATATATATATAAAGGATATGAGGAAAGGGGAAGGACTCAGTCGAATAGACTGAATTAATGTATAATAAAATAGATGCTAGTCAGTAGGCCAACATGCATTAATTAAGAGCTTATTATGCGCCAGGTATTATGATAAGAGCTGGGGATATTGCGAAAATACAGTTGCTGCCCTCAAAGAGTTTACATTCTAACGGTGGAGACAACATGCAGATAGTTGTGTACATACAAGTATATAGTATATATACTGAACCAGTAGTTCTCAAAGTGTGGTTATGGGACCTGCAGGAATCCCTGAGACCTTTTCGGGGGGAGGGGGTCTTCAAGGTGAAAGCTATTTTCATACTAAAACTAGAGTGTTTTAATTTCTAATATGTTAGCTATTGATCACTATAACAATAAACAAAAGCTCTTGGGGGTAGGTAAACAATCATTTTTAAACATATAAAGGAGTCCTGCTACCTGCTGTTCTTCATCTTCATCCTCAGTCCTTGAAGAGGACCAATGACATCGTGAGGATGATTCTTCGACTTGCAAGTAAATTGGATATAAGTTCCAAAAAGTTTGAGAAATGCTATCTACTAGAACAAGTTAAAAAGACCATGTATCTGCTCTTGAACTGTGCAAAAGACTTTGCAAAAGAACTGTGCAAAAGACCCAATAAGGAAGTATTAAAGGTTTGGAAAATTGCATCTGCTACAAGGTGAACTGGGGAAAGGTACTAGAAAAAAGTCCCACAAATCAAGCCAGTTCCTTGCATCTCAACCAATAATATAAGCTATCTGCATGAAGGAGCACTTACTAGCATTTACCACAAAGAGGCGGTGTTGCATCATTCCAGGGCATCACCACAAGCTAATGTGCTTAAATGCTGTCCATTTCATAACCTGTTGAAGAGGGCTGTGAATTAATTGACCATTGGATTCAGGCAGAGGCTTGGTAAGAGGTGTGACTAGAATGGATGTGGCTTGAGAGTGGGGAGGGAAGACATACTTACTAGATTAAAACTGAGTTAGGAGAAGAGGTGGAGAAAGTTCTGGAATTTCAAGGAAGTCAGTCTCCAGAATATCATTTTTCTTAAGTCACTGTCAGTCAGTCAGTCAACAAAGATTTATTAAATGCCTACTGTATTCCAGGGACTCAAAAAAAGGGATTTGTTCACATTTACGTAACTAATTGCCGTGGTTTTCTTTGGGCATAGTCAAATGACTTATTTGGCTGTTCCATGTTCTTGCATTTGTTCATGGGCTCCTACAAGTTCTTTATATCTTGCTCATTTTCTCTGGGGGTGAAGTAAAGATTGCCTCATATCCAAGTCTCAGAATGTATACTCTTCCCCATTATTGGAGAAACCTACACACGAGCTATTCCTCAGCTTTGCTGAAGATATTTTGCTCAGAGTTTTACTCTGGAGTTGAGGATTGAGCCAAATAAGAGATAATGACTTCCTTGGAGTCAGTTCCAAAGTTGAACTCGGTCAGTGTGAGCTTGGTGTCCTTGAGGCGGGGAGGTGTCCAAGGGCATAAGTGACACTAACAATAACAGGTGGTTAGGAAAACTGTATTTGCCTTGTGCAAGGTTGAATATGGTATCTTTCCTGACTTGCAATAGGTTGATGGGTTAGTTTAACATTGAGATGAATATAGCAATGCCATCTTGATTTTTTAAATAAAATGTAAAAAACAAAAAGCAAAACCAAAAATAAACCATCAGAAAAATCCTAAGACACTTCCAATACCAGCTGCTCAAAAAATATCACATCAGTTCTCTGCTTCTAGGCAAAAATGCACAATGGGCAGCGCAGTGTGTATTTCTTGATGCCTATGAGATAGTTACTTCACTTTAACTCAAGAAACATTTATTAAGCCCCTACTACATGCAAGGCCCTATTCTTGGCACTAGGGGTTCCTTTTTTTTTTTAATCACATAATCTCTACCACCCAGGAGTTTACAATCTACTAGAGAAGCTTACAATCTAGATGAGAGTCTCTCTCACTGGAGAATTAATCACAAGGCTCCTAATTACCAACTTAGTGTCCCAGTACCCTCCAAGGACACTGAGTTCCCACAGACTAGGTTCAACTTTGAGGCTGATCCCAAGGGGTCACTATCTCTCTTTGGCTCATGCTTCAACTCCAGAGTAAAACTGGAGAAATCTCTGACACAGAGTTGAGGTATGCTCAGGTGCAGATTGCCCCAGCAGTGAGTAAACAGTATTCATTCTGGGCATTGCACATGGGACAAGTTTTATTTCCCCCACCAGAGAAAATACGTAAGATCCAATAGATTTAGGAGTCCATGACAAATACAAGAACACAAAACATTCAAATAACCTACTAGACTGCCCCACCACCACCAAGTTAAAGATACTTTGGGAGGCAGCTGAACAAATATTCTCTCAGAATTCACCTCAGACCTGCACTGTCAGCGGAACTCATAACAATGCAGTAGTAGAGTTGCCAATATCCAGATTTCTTGCTCCTGCCCTTCCTTTCCTGGTGTAGCACACTCCCCTCCCCAATACCCTCTCAACTCCAATGGCTCCATGGCTTGGCTTTAACCCTTCAATGCCAGGGTGATGCTCTGTTGGCACTTCTGGTTCTCTTCCTCCTCCAAGGAGGAAGGAAATCTTCTAGGTCTGATACCCAGATCCTCAAACTCCAGAAATACTAAATTTAAATAATGGAAAGTCCATTGTCAGAACTCTGTTCTCTGATCCATACTCAGAAATGGAAACAGAAAAGTGGGATAAGAGGGCCAGGAATTGCAGCTCCAGAAATTCCATTTTCAGAATTGGCATGTGTTTCCTATTAATTGTTATTAGTGCTGGGGTGGGGAAGGGGAATGGAACTAGTGATCCCCTTCCCTCTTCTTGCACAACTCCAGGTTAGAAAACCGAAGGAAACAACAATGAGGAGCATTTATTATCTACTAGGTGTCTGGTACCATGCTATACACTAGGGACACAAAGACAGGTAAAAGGCAACTTCTGCTGTCATGGAGAAAGCAAGAGAAAAGAAGATGAACCTCTTCTCATGGATCTTGGTGGAAAAGTGACTAGGCCTTAGCACATCATAGATTATCCTGTGTTACCAATCATCTTAGAGATGGCCTCAGTTACTAGGGCCACTCAGAGCCATTTTCTGTGTCCTTTCAGCAGGACACTAGGGCACATGCCTGCCTTTGCTTTTCAGACAAAGATCTCTTTGTAATTTCTTCAGGTTGGTTAGGGGAAATTTATCAGATTGATCAGATCAGATCACTCCCCCACAGACACACACATTAATTCTCTAGTCCCTCCTCCTTCCTAATGGAAATTCAGGCTTTCAGGAGTCTCATTCTCTTCTCAACTCTGATAGCATTTGGCATTGATCACATACTGTCTGGCATTGCTAGTTATCTTTGGTGATGTAATAGGTATTCAATACATATTTATGGGTTGATTAATCAGGAAAGGAAGGAAGGAAGGAAGGAAGAAAAAAAGAGAGAAAGAAAGAGAGAAAGAAAGAAAGAAAGAAAGAAAGAAAGAAAGAAAGAAAGAAAGAAAGAAAGAAAGGGAGGAAAAGAGAGAGGAAAACAGTTAAGGGTTTGGGTGGAGTAGAAGATGAAAATGAGAAACCCAAAATCCTGGGACACCCTGTCTGAGTTAATCCAGGGAAGGCAGAACCCTGATTGGAGCTTCTGACATTTCTTTTAAGCACACCATGACAACAGGGCAGATGCTGACATCAGCAGGCTCACTCCTTCTGCTGGCTGCCTTTGGCTCCAAATGATCATGGGAGGGTATGGATGTCAAGATCACTCATTCATAACTGAGATGCACTGGCCTCCAGGGAGGAAGGCAGTAGATGTTTAGCAGCTTGGAATAGCAACACAGCATATTTTTAATGATGATCACTCTGTTCCTCAAGCTTTTGGACACTGATGGGTGTTACTAATTTAAATAACAACACATTAAAAGAGGACTGTCAGGTTTTTAATCTGTTTCACATGGGGGGGAAATGGCCATAGACTATCAACATTAGAATGGGGGACTCAAAGGTCATCTAGGAAAACCCGTATCTGAACAGGAATCTCCTAAAATATTCTCAGCGAGTTATTATCCAGCTTCTACTAAAAGAGCTTAACTATTTTGAAACTTCTGGCCTTCTGAGCCAACTCATTCCACTTTAAGGCAATTCTACTTTTAGGGAGTTTTTTTTTATATAGAGTTGAAATTAGTCTCTCAGTAATTTCTACACCAGGGGTAGGGAACCTTTGGCCTTCAGGCCCCATGTGGGCTTCTAGGTCCTTAAGTGCATCCTTTTGACTGAATCAGATTCCCCACCTTCATTCTACACACTACTGCCAGTTCTACTCTCTAGGTCTAAGCAAAATCAATCTATTCCCTCTAATTCTGGATAATCCTTCAAATAATTCAAGATAGAAATTATCTTGCCTTTCACTAAGCTTTCTCTTCTCCCCACTATATACCTCAGTTCCTTCAGCTGATGGTTTTATGGCACAGTTTTCTTATATTCCTATTTACCTTACGTTAGTGCCGTGTCTCATCTTATCAATGTCTTTTCTACACTGTAGGACCTCAAACAGTACTCCAAATGTTCTCTGACCACAGCAGAATGGAGCAAGTTTGTCATTTCTCCTGCTCTGAGCGCTATTCAGCCTAAGTTTGTATTAACTTTTTTTGGTTTCCATGTAACACAGCTATTTCACATCAAGTTTGTATGAGGTCTTTTTCAAATGTGCTGTACTCTAGTCAGATTCTGGAATTGTGCATTAATTGTTTGAACCTACATAGAACTTTACATTTATTTCAGTTAGATTTCATTTTATAACATTTCCCTCATAATTCTAGCCTATTGAGAACTTTTTAGGACCCTATTCTTTCTTAAGTTGTTGGGCTCTGATGGATCTTACTAAGACAAATACCAACACACTGAAAGAAGGCTGCCAAATTTTTAATCAAATTAGATGTTAGAGAGACAATGTGGCATAGTAAAGGGAGGGGTTGCCTCAGTCATAGGAACAGAGATTTCAAGTGCAAAGGGACTTAAGAAGTCATCTAATCCTACTCCTTCATTTTACAGATGAGCAAACTGAGGCCCAGAGAGTCAGGATGACCTGAATACAAGTCCTTCCTCTGCCACATACTTGCTGTAACTTAGGGCAAATTATTAATCTTTCAGTACCCTGGGCACTCTCTTAAGACTAAGTTGCTAAATAGTTGCTCATCTACCTTGGCAGAAGAAGTTTCCTCAAAGGATTTCCCTAAGCCAATGAAGTCACAGATCTAAATCAACCTCACTGTCCACCCCTTCCCCCAAATCTTGTTAGCTTTCCTAGTTTCATGTCACCTACAGATTTAAAAATTTTTAAATGTTCCATGTAACAATAATAATAATAGTATATACATAGTACTTAATTTTTAAAGTTTCTTGAAGTTTTTTTAAATACCCATTTAAAAAAAAATTGGTTCCAATTTCTCTCCCTCCCTTTAACTCCCTCCCCCTTGAGAAAATTAGCTATGTGATTCCCATTATACACACAAGGCCAAGTAAAACTTATTTCTATATTAGCTATAGGTACCACCCAAAAAGCAAGAAAAATAAAATAAAATACAAAATAAACCAATCTGCACTCAAAGTTTATTGGTTCTTTCTCTGGAGGTAGATAGAATTTTTCAGCATGATTCCTTTGGAATTGTCTTGGATCATTTCATTGATTGGAGGAGGTAAATCTTTCACAATTGATCATCATGAAGATATTGCTACCACAAGCGTACAATATCCTCCTGTTTCTGCTCACTTTATTTTATATCAGTTTATGTAAGATTTCTCAGGTTTTTTTAAAACTATATTCTTCATCATTTCTTATAGAACAATAGTATTCCATCCCAATCATATACCACAGCTTGTTCAGCCATTCCCCAGTTGATAGGTATCCCCTTAATTGTTAATTTTTTACCACCACAAAAAAAGCTGCTATAAATATTTTTGTACATATAGGTACTTCTTTTTCTTTGACCTCTTTGGGATATAGACCTAATATTCATATTGCTAAGTCAAAAGGTATTCAGTTTTATAGCCCTTTGAGCAAAGTTTTAAGTTATTCTCCATAATGGTTAAACTAGTTCATAGTTCCACCAACAGTATGCCTTACATAGCACTGTAAGGTTTGAAAGGTCCTTTATAAATATCCTATTTTCTCCTCACTACAACTTTGAGAGGTAGGTACTATTATTATCTCCATTTACAGATGAGGAAACTGAGGCAGAAGTTAAGTGACTTGCCCAGGGTCACACAGCTGGAAAGTATATGAGGGTGAAATTGAGCTTAGTTTACCTTGATTCCAGCTCCCAGTGCTTTATTTGCTTTAAGACGCACCGACCACATTTTCCAAATCTCTTAACTTCTCTGGATCTGTAAAATGAGGATGTTAGAGTAAATGAGCCCCAAATGGCCTGAGTTGTGGCTGATGAGTCCTGGATAAGGTAGTGCCTGCGAGAAGCTACAAAGCCTATAAAGTTTGTCCTTGGAGAAGACCTGGGTAGGGTGGTGGCTTGGTCCTTGGAGTTGTTGCCAGGAGGTCCTGCAAGACCAGTCTCACTCAGAGTTGTGTGTGGTGAGCCCTGGATGAAGCAGAGATTAGAAGGGTGTAATATTAATGAGATATAAGATCTTCCGCACCCATTCATAGGACTCTTGTGGAGCCCAGTAAGGGAAGCTTAGAGGAGTTTGCTTACAGAAAGGCTTTCATGCATTTTGCTCATTTCTAATTAGGTACTGAGTCATGAGGGTTGTGATGCCTTCAGGTTGTGAGCTTATATATACTCTGAGTTGGTATTTTGCTTTGGGGGCTCGTTTATGAGAAGGATCTTGTGATTCTCTGGTCGAGATTCTGAGTTGCCATATGTTCAGAGCTCCCCAACTGCTCATATGTAAATGCTTTCTCAATTCAGGGATGTATGTAAAGTGTGTAGCAATATTGCTTTGATTCAAGCAGTCAGAGCCCTGTCTGTTGGCCTTATTTCTCTGCTTGTATTTTCTCTGAACTTCAAGGTGCTGACTTTTCCCCTGAATTAATCAATGTAATTTTAAAAATGATTGTCAACCCTTTAAAAGCTATCTTTCCTAGTAAAGCAGATCTAAGCACCTGTGCTAGCATCCTGGGTATGCCAGTGTGGTTGCTGCTGCAGAGGGGGTTGGAGTCATAGGCTATGAATTCTTGTAGGCTATGAATTCTGTGGTAGGAGAAAAGCTCCTGGAAGGCAGGGGCTGTCTTGTATTTTATCTTCATGCCCCTAGTGCCTATCACAGTACTTGGCACTAGTAACTAGCACTAGTAACAGCCTGATAAATATTTATTGAATGATCTTTAAAGTCCCTTCCATAAAGGATCATATTGGACCTCAAAAGGACCTCAGAGGTCCAACCTTCTCATTTTACACAAGTAAGGCCCTAAGAGGTTAAATTACTTGCAAAAATGCACACAGGTAGACTGTGGCAAAGCTAGGATATGAACCCAGGTCCTCCAACTCTAGATCCAGTACTCTCTCCATTGGTCTACACTGCTTCCAATGTTCCACATTATTAGGCTCCTATGCAGACTGTAAGATGTACAGTGACCTTTCTATTTCTTTCATTCTTCTCCAGATTGTACTCCTGATTCATCTTGACAGAATCTTCTCTACCATGCCATGGAAACCTCCTCACCCTAAATCTTACTCTACCTCGGGACCACTCCTTATATTGCAAAGTACCCTCTGTTCTTTTGCTGTCCCCTTCTGATTGGCTGGTTCCTTGAAGAAACCTCCATTTTAACCCTGTTTCTCTTCTACTCCTGACTCTGTGCCCTTCTCTATCATGTCCCTGTACTGAACACCTTTGTTTCTGCCTCCATCCCATTTTTTCAGCTCCCTGAAAAATGTAATCTTCCCCCATTAAAATGTAAGCTCCTTGAGGGCAGGGGCAGTCTTTCTTTTTGTTTGTATTTGCATTCCCAGTACTTATACAGAGTCCGGCACATCTTAAGTGTTTAATGAATGCTTGTTGACTTAGGTAATTTTTTTTTTTATTAATTTGGGTCTGCCACTAAGTACCTACTGAAAA
>CM053595.1:163848592-163869502 GCA_028646575.1 Pseudocheirus occidentalis | reverse complement strand
CCTTGTCGAAATTGAATGTATTCTAGAACCGTCTGCTATTGGGGGGACATGATGAAGGTGGTGGGGGGAGGAGGGTAAGACTATTAGTTTAATCAGAAGCCTTGGTTCTTCTTCTTTGGCCTTATGACCCATGGGTTGCTGAGAAAGGCAAAGTCTGGATGTTGGGTCTCTCCTGGATTCTTGGCTTTGCTCAGACTGTTACAGGGGTGTTGGCCTTGTGTCTCTAGGAGTAGGGACTTCTTTCAAGACTTTTAATTTTACATAGTTTAGGCCCCTTACCAAAGGTGCCTGTTGATAGCACTCCAAAACACTAAGCTATCTTTTCAACATATGTAATAATAAAAGGTTGCACACAGGAGCACATTTAAGAAAAGTAAGTCAGTTTAAAAGTATTTTATTTTTTTTCCAGTCAAATGACTGGTTAACAAGAGTAAACTTCTGAAACATGCTCTAATTATAAATCACTGCATTCGGGACATTGAAAATAAGAATTGATTTAGGTTATACAATATATACAGTTGCTCTGCAACTACACCAAAATAATTAAATGAATGAATTGAATATTATACATCCCAAATAGCATTCTACGCTGCAGATTCGGTGTCTTTCACTCCTTTTGAAACAGTTAACACAGCAACCAAACAGACTGTGCATAAAATTTCAGTCATCATTCCTTGAAGTTTGATTTGATGAAGAATGGCACATGCAAAATGCCAGAATCTTGCAGCTGAAATTTATGAAAAGTAAACTTTAAATATAAATAGATATCTACAATGCATCCAGATTTATCTCTGCCTGCCTTTTTTGCTGCAAAAAGGAGCAAATATCTCAAAGGATGTTAATGGCAAAGTATTTAAAACATATTTCTGCTCTGGCAAGAAGAATAATATTAGTTACCTGCACAATAGCACCACCGAATTACATCTTTAAAAAATGCCAAGATGTATCCCAGACATACACCACTGAACCTGACTGGGCAGTATCTGGGACCAGAATCCAAAGGCTTAAATTTGACTTAACTTCACAGCTGACACCAAATCATCTAAATGCTGACTGCCAGTTTCATAGGCTAGGAGAATGCGTTAAAAAACTAGAGAAGTGAACTGTGCAAAATAGGGGCTGCTTACCATGGAATTAAAACGTTTCCAAAACCCAAAATGGAAATCATCAGTTAATAAACACAACTGTAGTGCTAAACTAAGTCTAGAATTATAGATTTAAACTTTTTTTTTTACTGGGAACTTTGGAAAATACAAAGGAATCTACTTCAAAACTCAATAAAAACATTGTAATACATTCCAGTTTTTTTTTCCTTTTTCACTTTCTCAAGTGGCTTCAGAAATGAGTTAATACATCAAGATGCTATACAACGCAAGCTTTTCACATGATAAAGACAGGCTACCACAATCAAGCGTATCATTTTCAAAAAAATTAAATCATTAACAACGTTGTCCTAGCATTGATTAGTTTGAAGCTTCTCAAGTCTATAAAATAGGGTGGACATTGTCTTCCATATTTTAACTTAAAGCTTCAAAATTCTCATATCAGTTATTCATGTTATGGAACTCATCCATACCACCAGTAGACAGTCAAGTTCATGTTACCAAGGTCTTAGTAGGCTTTCCTCAACATATGCTAGTCTTCATTACCTGATTTGTTTTTTGTAGCATAACTTCAAAAAAAATACAATAGACTCAATATTTAAATGGATGTGAGAACTGCCATGTTATGTAGTGTTACACCCATCCACTGGGATCTATGGTTATTTGTTAAGATATTTGTTCACAGACAAATGGACAGAATAATTTTTAAGACATTGTTAACTACTGTTCACACTGGTATATTATATAAATACACATATGCTCATAGCTGAGTTAGGAAACATGTATTTAGAAGGCAGTGGTACACTTAACAGGAAATGGCCATTAAAATGTACTAGTGAGTTTTTCAATAAATGCCCTTGTGACTCAGGATAACTATTGTATGGGCCACCACAATAATCTATTTGTGTGTACAGGTGTTACTGGGTGATTAAATAAGTTCAAGAAGGCAAATTCTAAAACATCGAAAACATATAACTGGTTTTAAGAACTGCTTTGTCATCCATCATCCTTAGTTTAAAACCAAATTCAGGAAATGCAGTTTTTATAACCTCCTCAAGTTGAATTAACTGATAATATTGTCATGGATTTGAAGTAACCATCAGTAGTCTTGTGAATACAATTGCTCAGGATTAGCATTACATAAAGGACTTCCAAAACAGGTCATACACACATGCAGCATCTAATAATGACACAGAGATTCTCAATCTCGCAAATTAGAAAGTACAAGCAGGTGATGCAGAAATTTCCAAGTTGGTTTAAATGTGTACATATGGTAGATTGCAAAGGAATAAATAGCCTTTAAAGGTGAACTCAGTTCCTTCCATCTGGAATGACCTTAGCTTAGGAGGGCTGGCATCTGGAGCAATAGTGAATGCAATTATTGGGTTCCCTACAACAACCCAGAGCTACTCTGAGATTCACTAACTTTAATATAATAAGCGTGTGAAAAATTACAACTCCCAAATCAAGCCATAATAAGTCAAGGGGGATTTATTTCCAAACCTCATGTTTCAAAATAAATATCTTCATGTGAAGCTGGTATACTGAATTCTGCTGGTTTGGGTTCAGACATATTAAAATTTTTTTCAGTTCACCTTTAAAAATAAAAATGCAAAGATGTATCTTTGAGAAAGAATATCAATGACCATTTCATGAAGAAAACAAAACTTCCTTAAAAATCATTTACATATAAAAACTGTGTCCAGGGTTTGAAACCAGAACAATGGCATTACAGAAGGTTGATTACAGTACAACTGAAGGAACTGGTTTCTGATAAGTGTTTTGGAACTAGTAGTGAAACTGGGACATAAATGTTGACTTGTATAAGGTGAAAATGAGAAATTTCTTCCTTTTTTTTTGTTCAGTAGCAATTCAATCAGCAATAAAGTGCACAAATGATACAGGAAAAGCTCCTTTGCGACTAGGGTCTCCATCAATGTGGCCAATCTGAAATGAAAAATTAAAACAATTCCATTTTAGGAGAGCACAAAAGTGGTTAAGCAATCACTTCTTCTGGGATCCAGTACCAGAAATGAGGAACTGGGAAAGAACACTAACCCATCACACTCCAACTGTAAGTAATTGGATGATGTGGTCTATTGAGATGCAACTCATATATTCATAATATGTGGAAGAGAATTTGTATCCACAAAGAAGACCCAATCCCATTCACTTTTTTCCTTTTTGGAAAATGGGAGGTAAACATAGGGACAAATCTCAGATCTTTTGGTATTTCTCTTTTTTTGGTGGGGGGGGGGAGAGAAGGCAAGGCAATTGGAGTTAAGTGACTTGCCCAAGGTCACACAGCTAGTAAACTGTCAAGTGTCTGAGGACAGATTTGAACTCAGATTCTCCTAACTCCAGGGCCAGTGCTCTATTTACTGCACCATATAGTTGTCCCTCAGTAGTTTTCACTACCATAAACTTAGGTTGGAATCAAGACCTCAGTGGCTTTCTATGGAAACAAAAGTGAGGTAGGTTTACATGGATTTGTGAGGAAGGGGCCTTCTGGATATCAGATATAAGCTTTTGCTTTTTCAAAAGGTAATCACATGGATGATGACTTAAATATAGATTTACCAAACTTCTCATCTCATTCCCATCTGTAAAAAGTCACAAATGTCTCTAGTCTAAATAATCTGCAAAGCTCTTTCCTTAGAACAATTTTGAGAAGCTGGTAGTATTCATAAGACACTTAGATCAAGAAACTGCTAATAACATATGGAAGGTTCCATTTGAGTAAAATGCTGCCCCTGAATATTAAAGATAATTAATATTACCAATTCATTTACTTAAAAAGAGTTATCACTACTCAGACCCAAGAGAAAAAATGTGGTACAGCTTCAAATACAGATGTTGAGGTCAGAGGATTTAGGTTCAATCCAGCTTTCACATTTACTTCCTCAGTGTGACTTTAGGTCAAGCACTTAATTTCTCAGTTTTATAGAATATAAAATTTAAGGCCTAGATTATCTCTGAGATCTTTTTAGCTCTTTGTGTTTGGTCCTATTAACTTCGGTGTGTAACTTACTACCCCCACAACAGAGGACTAGATGGATGCGGGAAAACTGAAGAGACAAGAGGACAAGCTATAGTAAGCTAGTGCTTCTTCATTGCCATCTATGTGATATTCACTCTCGGTCCTTCAGAGATTGTTTTAGTCCCTGTCCTTCTGCTATACAGCATCTGGTAGAATGTTGGTGTTAAAAAAGTGCCCTTTTTTTACCTGAGAAAATTTGGGGGGGTTAGTAAAGAATTCCTAAATGGAATCCAGCCCACCTCTCCTTCTCCTGTCAACTTTAGGCCCAGTTCACACATTTGTACTTTCTAGCTCAGACACACATATTTATTAGACATTCTCTATAAATTATCCTTCCAAATCAATGTAACAAGCTGACCCATGCAACAGACATCCTTCATCCACCTGAATTTTCTGTGTGGATAGTCAGGCTGAATTGCTTAGTGGTTAAGATTTCTTCCAGGAGCTCTGCAATGTTTTGGGGCTTGAACTGAAAATCAGTAACACAAAGAGTGAAAAGGAGAGGCTCGTTGTATGCAGAAGTTAAGTGTGTCATCTAACCAATGAAGGACTTGGAAGAACAACCAGGGTAAAAGATGTCATCAAAGAAATGTACGATAGGAAGAGAAGATGGGTTGATTGATCATAAAACATGAGTGATGGATGACAAGTCAACAACCACAGTACTCTACTGGTACCCTTATGGTGTCTAGAGAAACCAAAGCAAAATTTCACCTCACCATATGGACTCCCTATGGCATGGGTGGACATGGACAAGGATTTCATATGCCTAGGTAGAGATTGGATTGTCATCAATGTCACTGAAGAGAACTTCCAAAACAACAAGATCAAAAGGCCTGAGTATAGGAGTTGGTTGGCAAGTCATTTCCCTTTCCTGGGCCTCAGTTTTCATCTGTATAAAATAATGGGTTGTCTTAACTTTTTTTGCTCCATGGACACCTCCGGCAGTGTGATGGAGCCTGTGAATTGCTTCTTAGAACAATGTTTTTAAATATTTGTCAAAAATGATAAATTTCAGCTAGAGGTCATTGGAAATAAGGATTTCTTTTTTTTTTTGCCCCAAATAAATCCATGGACTCCCTAAAGGATCCTAGATCAAGAATTCCCAGACTGGATGGTCTTGGAGGTCCCTTTGGGAGGGTGGAAGGTAGGACACGGTGGGTCTGACATCAGCACTTACTGGCCCTATGATCCTGGTGTGAGGCATCTGACTTCCCCAAGACTTAACTTACTGATGTGAAAAATAAAGATGATTACATCTGCACTACTTACCTCACAAGATTGTTCCAAAAAAGCGCTTTGCAAACCTTAAAGCCTCATGTCAATGTGCAGCACTAAGTATGATTATCATTACCCTAACATAGCAAGCCGGCTAGGAAAATAGAACACTTCAGATAAGCATATGCCGCTAGCCAAGTCTCCGAGGACAGAAGAATTAAAGGGTAAAGCCTTAAGCCCTTCAGGGACCTCAGCTTATGTTTCTGTCAAGTGCGCAATGGCGAGCTCAAGATGGGAGAAAAACCTTCCAGGACCTGGTAAGCCTTAGCACATGCAACTCTTCAGAGCTGGCCTGCTTTTTATTGGTGTCAAGAGGAAGAATCACCAGGGATCAGTCAAGAAAACAGGAAACTCAAGTGTAGATTTAAATTGAGTAGACACTTGAAGGAGTTAATGGGGGTCAGGAGGGAGGCATCAAGGCCTTTGTGTTTCAAGGAAGCATTAACTGCCAGGGTTGTGGACATTCATTCATCAGATTAGTCCTACACAGTGGACAAAGGAGGAGGGAGATGAAACCATACTGATTCAGTCTTATTAGCACATCTTTTTGGCTCATACAGGAAAAGTAAGGGAGAGGAGGAAGAATCAGTGGGTCAACACGCCAAAGTTCAGAAGCCATGGGGTCTTCAATTCAGGCCTCCCCCTCACCATACTCACCCACCACTCTTGGTCCTCCTCACCATCCACGATGATCATATCCCCTTCTGAAAATGTTAGCTCATCAGGGTTATCTGCTACACAATTGTAGAGAGCTTTTACTCTTTTGGGTTTTGTCTTTGTCTGGAATATATAAAGAATAAAAAATTCAGCAAGTCATTATGATGGAGTCAGTGACTGGTGACTGCTCTCTAATAAGGATAGAAAATGGAAAAAACTCTTATATGAGTGCAGCTTTCTGGATGTTGCCTTTTTTACATATCCACAGAGCAGGTGAAGTTTTTAAAGAAATCTAAGTTTTTATAGACATTTTCTAACAACCATTACTCAAAAGAATCCTCCTTCACAACTAAGAAAAACAAGCCCCACCAAGAGTCCTCAAAGTTGGCTTTGTTTTTTGTTTTGTATTTGTTTTAGTGTTCTTATAGCTTATATATTATTCTCCTGATTGTTTACTTCACTCAGTATCCACTGACACAAGTCTTCCCATGCTTCACTGGACTCCTCACATTCATCATTTCTTTCTAAACACTTTTTGAGGGTATTCTTTTTTTCTTAACCATTCACTATATTTTGAGTTCCAAATTCTCTGTAGTCCTCTCCAGTTTCTTCTCTCTAGCCCCCTCCCTCCCCATCCCCCTAGCCACTGAGAAGGCAAGCAACATCATCCCCATTATACATATGAAGTCATATAAAACATATTTCCATATTGGAAAGAAAAAAAGGAAGGCAAAAAATATGCTTTAATATGCATCCAGAGCAATTTTTCATCATTATTGTGGATCATTGTATTGATCAGAGTAGCTAACTCTTCCACAACCAATCATTGTTCCAATATTGCTGTTACTGTGCACAATGTTCTCCTGGTTCTGCTCACTTCATTTTGTATCAGTTCATACAGACCTTCCCAGGTTTTTCTGAAACCATCCCCTTCAAAAAACATTTTTTTAACAGCACAATAGTACTCCATCACAATTATATACCAGAACGTGTTCAGTTATTCCCCATTTTGGGGGCATCTCCTCAATTTCCCATTCTTTGCCAATATTTGTCATTTCAGGTTGGCAACAGAAAGCGTTATCCTTCACAGAATTACAGACTTTAGATCTGAAAGGAAGCTCAGAGATCACTTCATCTGAAGCTGAGAAAACACGAAGGCTAGCCTAAAGCTAGCAGGTGAGCGGCACCTAGCTATTACTCTCTTCCTATAACAGGGTCATAGTCACTCTGCAGTCGAAATTCTTCCACGCATCTGGGAAGAATAAGAAAGATACCCTACAACTTTGGCATCACTTCCACTACTAAATGCTCGCCTACACACACTCGCTTCCTTGTTATGGAAGAGCAAAAATTTGAAGGTGAAAGCGAATGCTACCTTTGTTTCTAAAACACTCTCCCTATTTGTCTGTGTGCTTGTATGCTCTTCTTCCTCTTCTCCACCTTCACTCCACTCCAATAAAATGTAAGTTCCTTATAAGGCCAGAAAGTTAAAAATTTTCTTTCATCTGGTCTAACTCCTTCATTTCATTTATAAGGTAATGAAGCCTAGAAGAGGTAATGCTACAGTAAGAAGCAGAACGATGATTATGGGATTATGGGAGGCAGCATGCTTCAGGGGATGGAGTGCTGGCTCTGGAGCCCGAAGACCTGCGCTCAAGTCCTAACACTTAATAACTGTATGACCTTAAGACAAATCACTTAACATCCCTGTATCTCAGTTTCCTCATCTGTAAAACAAGGAGGTTGAAATAGAAGGCTTCTGAATTTCCTTCTAGCAATTATCCCATAATCTGAACTCAGGTCCAAAGCCAGTGTTTTCTATTCTATTCTATTCTATTCTATTCTATTCTATTCTATTCTATTCTATTCTATTCTACTCTGTTCTACTCTGTTCTGTTCTGTTTCCCTTCCATTCCATTCTGTTCTGTTACCTTCTTTCCTCTTCATCCACAAGAAGGATTCTCTAAGTGATCTGACGATAGGTTGAACAGTTAATCTGGCTTAATTTTTTATTTTTTTTCCTCTTAAATTGATTTATTTACTTTTAGTTTACAAGATTCAGTTCCAGAGTCCCAAGTATAGGATCTGCAAATACTTTCACACTGGACATTAGTCTGGTTGTATAGAAGGGTTGTAACCAATGGAGTGGACAATGGGAAAAAGGAAACAAAATCAAACATGGAAAAGAAGGATAGCATATAGATTGCTTCAGTCTCCATTTAAACTCTGTTCTTCCTAGATCTTTCTCTGAATGTAGATATCTCCTTCCATCCTGAGACTTGTAGAGTTGTGCTTATAGAGTGTGCTTGCACACTTATAGCTGTGCGTTGCTGAGAAGAGTCCAGTCTATCAAAGTTAATCATCACACATGTGATGTGTCTGTGATCGTGTACACATTTTTCCTGGTTCTGCTCTCCTCACTTAGCATCAGTTTGTATAAGCCTCTCTAGGTAAATATGAAGACCATCTCCTCTCCATTTCTTATACTGGCTTAATTTAAAATAAAATTAAAAAAATATTTTCAGTCCCATATTTTTCTATCCTTTAACTCCCCTCCTCCATTCTATGAGAAGGCAAGAAATATGATACCCCTTATACATATGAAGTCATACAAAATGTATTTCCACACTGGCCATGTTGCAAGAGGGAAAAAAAGCTAGAAAAATTTAAGTGAAAAAATGCTTCAGTCTACATTCAGAGCTCATTAATTCTCTCTGGACGTGGACAGAATTATTCATTGAGTCCTTTGGAGCTGTTGTGGATCCTCACTTTATTGATCAGAGCATTTAAGTCTTTCACAGTTGATTAGCAGTACAATTTTGCTGTTACTGTGTACAATATTCTAGTTCTGCTCCTTTCACTTTACATCAGCTCATGTATAGTTTTCCCATAATCTGGCTTGATTTGATGATGGAGAATATCTGGTAGGGTTCTTTCAACTTAACTGCTAACTCTGGAAAATTCCTGCCTACTCTCTTCCTCTTATCTGCAAAATGAAAGCTGGACTAGATGGTCTCTAGGGTCCCTTCCAGATCTAGACCTTATAATGCCTCCTCTTTTCCTCACCTTTACATGACCCTGATTTCTATTTTACTGAGAAGTCTAAAGCTGCATGATATGAACTCAATCGACTTCCTTCATCCACCTCCTCAAACCCTTGGACCCACATTTTCATTTTAATTTCAGTCTGAGAGGATGAAGTGCCAATCCTTTTGGGGAAGGCTAATCTTTATACTTGTACGTCCTTGAACTCATGACCTCCAATCTCCTGAATGACTATATTCCATCAATGGTTTTTATTCCCTCTCTCCTGAATTTCCAGTATTTCCCTGTCTATTAGAGCCTATAAATATGCTGAAACCATGAGAATCATATAAACATTCTCGAGTCTCCCATATCTGAAAAGAATTTTTCTATGACCCTGCCCACAGGGTCATATTTTTCTGAATTTACTGAGTAGGGGAGATGATACAGTCAGACCTATTTAGGAAAATAACTCTTGTATCTGAGTGAAGAATGGATTGAACAGACATTTGGGGCAAGGAGACCAACCAACATAGTCCAGGCATGAGGAGAAATGGAGAAGAGGGAGCTCTTGGTGAATGGCCTCAATTTTTTTCAATGTGGACTGAGACAAGGTCCTCAGATAAGAGAGTAAGGGAATTTACACCATGAGATGCTTGAGGGGAAATAAGGTTTGCAACATCCACTGTGGTGAGAGGAATAAGGAATCAATTAAGGAAGATTAGGAAGATTACCTTGCTGCAGTGAAAGTCCACTTGGGATGAGATAACATACATTTGTAGTGAACCCTTTGTAAACTGACTTATTTGCACTGTATTCAGCTCACATGATTAGAAGCAGAGGAATAATCTAGTCCTGGGCTTTGGTAAGGATTGACAATAAGACAAGGGACAGTCATGAGGCAGATGAGAAGGAAGCTGGTGCAGTAGAGCTGAACTCTGGTTCACTAAGAGACTGAAATTGCAGAGACTGTAATTATTGCAGGGTTAGTGGCCTGGCCAAGTTGTTGTTTGTCCTTTGTACTTCAAAGAGGATCAACGACACCATAATATTGGGGTCAAGGTACAATATGTTGGACTCTCTGATCAGGCCAATATGAGCTTGGGAGGCTCTACACTAGTCAGGCACAAAGAGTCCATCTGAACATTTGGGATGGAGATGTCTCTAGATTTGCACATCTTCTGTTTCCTTCATGCTACTGAGATTCTGCTTTGCTCACAGAGCACAGTGCCTTCTTTGATGTGAGCATGCCATAGGCAGTCCTGTGCCAGTGTCTCCCTTTCAATGCTAACGTTCTTCAGAGAGACCTTGAGAATGTCTTTGTACCACTTCTTCTGACATCTGTGTGAACACTTACTTTGTATAAGTTTTCTGTAAAAGCCTACAGTTCTGCTGTGCTGACTTCATTGTTGTATGCCTGTGAAACCTGCACAGTCTTTCAGCACCACACCAAAAAACCGAACTGCTTCTATCTGAATTGTCTTAGGAAGATTCTGAAGACGACCTGACAGGATAAGGTACCAGACACTGAGGTCCTTACTCAAGCTCAGCTGCCAAAGCATTCAAACTCTACTGCACAGGGTGCAACACTGATGGGCTGGCCACGGAGCCTGAACGCCAAATGCACAATTAGCTATGAGACTACTTTATGACGAACTCAAACAAGGCAAGCACTCACATGGAGGTCAGCCTGAGAAAGTACAGAAGGCTGGAATGACTGGAGGTCACAGTGAGGAAGAAAACAGGGTTAGTGATGATAAGGCACAGGGAAAGATGGAATGATAGAAGATTTCATCAGAAAAAAGAAAATTTGAGGTTTATGAACATGGAAGCAGAACATTTTCATGGGATGGCAAGCTCAAAGATATATGCCGACCTCTGCTTGTACTCAAGTGGAGAAGAGGTTCATATCACAGAGACTGAGGAAACCTGAGCAACTAAGAAATTAGGGTATTAAAGAAAACATCACTACATATGTATGAAAGCAGGAGCTGGGGGAGAGAGGATGGCAGTACGCCAAGTACTAGGCTCCCTGAGGAATGAGTGAGAATGTTAGAACTTCTTCAAACAGAGTGCTATGAAAAAAATCCAGACTGCAAGGGGCTAAGGAACAAACAGGAAGCGGTAGTAGTAGTGAATGTAGGATCACAGTGTGAGGCAAATAATCCATCCATAAAGACTGATTAAGCATCTACAATGTACCAGGCACTGTTCTAAGGGCTGGGGATACAAAAAGAAGCAAAAAACAAACAAACAAACAAAAAACAACAACCCTAAACCCAACCAAAACCAGTCCCTGTCATCAAGAATTTTATAATTTAAAGGAGGAGCCAATATGCAAAGAAACATATATAAAGCATGCTATATACAGGGTAAAAAGGAAATAATTAACAAAGAAGACACTGGAATTACGAGAGGTTGGGGAAGGCTTCCTGTAGAAGATGGGATTTTAGCTGGGGCTTAAAATGAAGGCAGGGAGGTCAGTAGTCTGAGCAGCAGAGGGAGAGCATCCCAGGCATAGGGGACAGCCAGAGAAAAGTGCCAGGAGGACTGTCTTGTTTGTGGAACAGCCAGGAGACCAGTGTCACTGAATCAAAGAGAACGTATTGGAAAGTAAGGTATAAAATGACTGGGAGGTAGGAGGTGGTTAGGTTAGGGAGGACTTTGAATGCCAAACAGAGCATTTTCTTTTCAATCACAGAGGCAACAGGAAGCTCCTGACCACATCATCCAACTGAAATGACTTTCTCCTAAGTTAGCAAATCTAATGGCATTTTCTTATCTTATCTCTCATGCTTCCTGACCTGTCAACTCTGATCCCTTCTCCACTCAGCTGCCAAAGTTATTTTCCTGAAACATAGACCTGCCTGTGTCACCTTCCCTACTCAATAAATTCTAGCGGCTCTCTATTATCTCTGGGAATAAAAAGAAATCTCTTATCATTAAGGCTCTTCACAATCTGGCCCCTTTTCACCTGTCCCGTCTTCTGGAAGGGTTCCTTTATTCATCTCCAGACCTCTAGCCTTGTCCACTTGATGTAGCTCACACATGACGTCTCCTCTCTCTTCTCCATGCCTGGAATGCTCTCCCTCATCATCAGCACCTCTTAGCATCCTTTCAATACTCTATTCAAATGCCACAGTCTACAAGAGGGCTTTCCTGACCCCCCAGGTGGCAGGGCCTTCCCTTCTTAGGACAGCCTTCCATCTACTGTGCATGTACTTATCTATACACATATTCTCTTCATGGTTAGAATGTAAGCTCCCTGTGGGCAGGGATTGTTTTTGCCATTCTTTGCATCCTCAGTGCTTAGCACAGTATCTGGTATATTACAAGTGTTTAAGAAATGCTTGTAGACCAACTGTCCTTAAATTCAAAGGTTTTTCTTCCCATTTTTCTGGAATGTCAACCATTTCTCCTGCTTTGCCTCCACTCCCCACACCTACCCCAGGCTGCTGAAAACCTATCCATCATTTAAAACCCTGCTCCAATGCTCCTTCCTCCAGGAGGCCTTCCCTAATCTCATTAGCTGGAAGAGATTTTTTTTTCCTCCAAGGACTCTCAGATCCTAAGCTTCTTTCTTTTCTTACAGATGTTACACTAGGTAATTTATTTACATATGTACCTTAGTCCTGTCCCTAGATTGTAAGCTCATCGATGGCAGGGACAATGTCTTGGTCAAATATGGATCCTCATTCGTTGCCTTGTACATAAGTTTTATTACTTACTATTTGTGACTTCCTTGGCATGGGCGCTGGTGGCTGTAAACCTGAGGATGTGTTGGACGTAAGACTGGACACTTCAGAGATCTCCCCAGCTGTGAAAAGTCCAAAAAGACTTTCTTCAAACATCCTATCTCATCTGTTTTGATTAACCCCAATTAACCTAAACAACATCACTTTCTACACTTGAAAAGGAAAATAGCCTTGAGAGAAAATGTTTCTTGATTCTCTATTCATATATTCTCCTGAATTTCCAAATAATCTCAGCCTGACTTTTCCTACCTTCAGGTTTCCAACCTTTGTAATGATTCATAGGTTTAATAATTCCATGGCTTCAAGCTATAGATACCCCTCAGTTAATTTATGATTCTACGACTCATTCCTGGACTTTGCTCTTTCCCCTGTTGGGTGGTTTATGGCTGTCAGGACAGAAGAGTCAGTGGGCACCCATCATTAAAGCTAATGATTCTTTGGTAGTAGAATTTCTGTGACCCCCCTCAGCACACGGCTTGATGTTCTATAAGGTGAATTTAGCCTCTCTTTAATCTAAAAAGTGCCCCCAGCCTGAAATAGATATTGAATGAGGTAGTTACCGGTTCCTTTAGGTTGGCCTTTGTTGATCAAAGGGGATGACCTGTCAATGCTGTTAAGAACAAAAAGGAAAAAAAAAGACATTACTAACCAGTAAACTTTAAGAGCCAAGAACTTTTGTTAAACATGAAGAGATGTCATAATTATCATTTCGGTTTTCTCAAGCCCAAAGATGTGTCAAGAGATTTAGATTGTGATCCCAGCTCTTCCATTTAACAGTGAGATCTTAGGCAAGCCACTTAACCATCATGAGGCAGGCCTCAGGTTCCGAATCTAGAATATGAAGGTGCCGGATTTACAGTCTCCAAGGCCTACACACTTTACTGATTAGCAATCTGTTTGACCGCCAGTACATCTCTTTTCCTCTGTAAGGTGTAAAATGAGGTAGTTGGCCTTAATGGTCTCTAAGGTCCCTTCCGGCTCACAGGCTATAATTCTTTGATCATAAAAGCCTTTGGTTTTATAGTCACAGTTGCTAAGGCCCACTGTTGTCAGCTCTGGGCCTACTCAACATTTGTGAATCAGAACCCAACACAATACTGCCTTAAGGCCGCCATTGGTCTGTTCCTGTTTGCCCTTTCTGGGCCTCAATTTCTCCCTCTATGAAATAAGAGAATGGGTGGGACGATCCCTACAGGCCCTTTCAATTGTGACAGTCTAAATCTAAATGGCTTTTTTCTTCTGTGAAAGGAGGATAATAAGAACATCATTCCTGACCTATCTCATAGCTCCTCAGAGGATTAATAAAATATATGTGGAGAGCTAGAAGAAAGACCACATCTTATTCTCCTGGTGTCTGTCCTCTACAGTGATTAGAAGGAAAGGGATTAAACGTTCAGGAGGAGAAAGGAGACAGCGGGTTTGTTAACAGTAAACACTGGCGATTTTACCTTCAAATACAAAGGACTGTGATGCGAGGGTGTCCCTCACAAATTGTAGCATTATAGCATGGTTCTTTAAGGGACTGCTTTCTTTTAAAAGTGAACTCTAATAGTGCTTTTAAAATGCAATTCAATGGATCTACAAAGCTTTTTCAGACCACATCTATTGTATAAAGCAAAGAATACTGGCAAGCACTCTTAGATGCAGTTTATTTGTGGCTTATTTCCTTTCAGAGGCAGATAATGAAAATCTGTGGTCTGGATTTTGTATGTTAATATAATATTTTGATTTTCTAAAGAATACACATATATAACCACAACTCATTCAGAATACAGTTGAAAAGCTTGGAAATATGGGGGTGCTAGGTGGCGCAGTGAATAGAGCACCAGCCCTGGGAGTCAGGAGGATCTGATTTCAAATCTGACCTCTGACACTTAACACTTACTTAGCTGTGTGACCTTGGGCAAGTCACTCAACCCATATTGCTCTGTCTTCCCCCTCCAAAAAAGAAAGAAAGAAAAGAAAACAAAAGAAAAGAAAAGCTGGAAGTAAAAGAGATTCTAGGGCCCTCTGTCAGAGTGGATGCACTAAAGCACTGGACCTGGCACCAGGGAGACCTGAGTTCAACCCAGGGCAAGCTACTTAACCCTGGTTGCCTCAGTTCCTCATCTGAGGATAATAATAGCACCTACCTCACATGGTTGCTTGTTGTGAGGATCAAAGAAGATCAAATGAGACAATTACTATAAAATGCTTTGTGCAGTCTGGCAAATAATAAGTGCTATTAAAATGTTAGATAATGATAATGATAATATTGATTTACCTAGAATTCTAACGACCTGGTATTTATTTTCCCATCTCATAGTGAGAGAAAGAGAGCGAGAGACAGAGACAGAGAGAGACAGAGAGGAGGGGGGGAGAGGTAGAGAGAGACAGAGATAGAGAGACAGAGAGAGAGGGAGGGAGAGAGACAGAGAGGAGAGAGTGGAGAGAGGGAAAGAGACAGAGAGAGAGGGAGGGAAAGAGAGAGAGGAGAGAGAGGAGAGAGGGAAAGAGACAGAGAGAGATGGACAGAGACAGAGAGAGACAGAGACAGACAGAGAGATAGAGACAGAGAGGAGAGAGACAGAGACAGAGAGAGACAGAAGGGGTGTGTGGGGGCAGCGCTGTGGCCTCATGTGGTTCGGCGGATGCCAGACACAGGCACAATGTCTTCAGTGTGGAGATAGAGCTAACAACCTGAAAAAAATAAAAAAATCTAAAAAGAAAATTCTGAGTTATAAGGGGCAGCTCCCTGAAAGGAGAGAGGCAGAGGAATAAAGGAGAAATCTAGGCAATTCAAAAGCAAAAGATGCCAACAAAATCTATTTAAAAAAAAGTTGAGGGGATTATTTAGCATAAGGATAAAAAGCCCTACACTGGTCAAAAATCTTGAGGTATTGCAGTGCAGCACAATAATGACTCAGAATCATCAAGTAAAGGTAAAATTAAGTTCCATATAGTTTGTCAAAGATCTCAGTGAAGCAGGTAAGGTATTTTAAAAGGTTTCTGTCCAATAGTTCACATAGGAGACACTTGATATTTGATGAATTTTCATAAAAAGGGTAAAAATAATATTTTGCTGCTTAAAAAGGAGTTTTGTTGAGAGATGCAACTATGTGAAACAGGTCATTCTCTGATGATGGTGGGTAAGTAAGGTAGTACAACCCATTCCCCCTGCCCCAAAGGAAGGGCTTTTATCAGAAGCAAATGAAACAAGGTCTGCAAAAGTCTTATGTAATTATTAGGCTACCATACAAATGTGATCTGCCATACTGTAGTGCCAATCACACTGGCATACCCAGGATGGCTGATAGCCCAAGTTCTTAGATCTGCTTTACTAGGAAAGATAGCTGTTTAAGGGGTCAATGATCTTTTTTTAGTTACATTCAACAGTTCAGGGGAAAAGTCAGCACCTTGAAATACAAACAAAGAAAATAACAAGCAGAGAAATAAAGACCAAGAGACAGGGCTCTGACTGCCTAAGTCAATTACATACTGTGCATACATCCCTGGATTGAGAGAGCCTTTACATCTGAGCAGACGGGGAGCTCTGAACATATGGTCACTCAGAATCTCAACCAGGGAATCATAGCATCCTTCTCATAAGCAAGTCTCCCCAAAGCAAAATACCAACTCAGAGTAAATATGTACTTCTCCATGCCAGAGGGCATCACAACTCTTCTGACTCAGGACCTAATTAGAAATTAGCAAAAGGTGTGAAAGCCTTCCTACAAGCAAGCCTCCCCTAAGCAAGTTTCCCTTAATGGGCTCCATGTAAGCCTATTAATGGGGAGGGAATATCTTAAATCGCATTAACATTACATATACAAGGACTGGCAGGAAGGATCAGAGAAGACAAGACTTGAGGGGCAGTGGATAGGATGATTTCCTTTCTCTGAGGGTCTAAAGTGTCACATGGAGGAAGTGCAAACTTGTCCTGCTAGACACAGGGCAGAACTAGAGGTAGTGGGTGAAAGTTACAGTGAGAAAGATAATGGTTCAATGTGAGGAAAAACTTTCAAATAATAAGAATAGTTAAAGAGTAGAACCAGCTGCTCTGGCAGGCAGTGACTTGCTCGGCCACACAGGTCTTCAAATTAAGGCTAAATAATCACTATTTAGTCAGCCAATTAAATGGCAGTAAGTACTTACTGTCTGACAGACACTATGCTAAGCACTGGGGGGGTTTAAAAAAAAGGGCAAAAAATGGCTTCTGCTCTCAAAGGAATCACAGAATGTGAGAGACAACGTGAGGGGATGGCAGAGGCAGTAGGCAAATAACTGTACAAACAGGCACTGGCTGGATTCCATGACCTCTAAGGCCCCTTCCAACTAGGACATTCTGTAATTCTACTATTATAATTCATTCCGGTCATATCTCCACCAAAATCTTTAGTAGCTCCCCATTAACTACTGAATAAAGTTCAAATTCCTGTCTTCACAACTCTCTAAAATCTTGCACCAGTCTACACTGTTAACTCATTTCATACTACTCCCTCCTCCCATGCATAACTCTGCCCAACAATGTGCTCATTTCTCATACCCCAAATGCTTTATCCATTTTGTTTCCTATGCCTAAATACTAATCTTATCTCCAACTTAAATGAAAGGAAGTGATCATTTTAATCTTCCTTTTTCAATAAATTTTAATTTATCATCATAGTATCTTCTGCATCCCTCCGCATGGCCCTGTGAGAGCTGTCCCATATGACACATACTATTTTCAGAGAAGAAAAAAAGTCAGCATAACTGACTGATACATGGAGAAAGTCTGATAACATGTACGATATGTAATAGCTGTGGATCTCCCACCTTCACCAAGGGGAGGGGCTGGGGGTGTCATCTCATATCCTTTGAGTCTCACTTGGTTCTTATAACTTTGTTACATTTACTTTTGATTTTTTGGTGTGTCGTTCTTTTCATTTACTTTGTTGTAATTAATGTGTATGCTATTTTCTGGGTTCTGTTAACTTCTCTGCATCAGTTCACACAGATCTTTCCAAGCTTCCCTATCACACACATCATTTCTTATAGCACAGTAATATTCCATCACATTCACTTACCACAATTTGATTAGCTATTTCCCAACGGACAAGCCTCAACTTTATTACCAATTTTTAGCTATGATAAAAAGTGCTGCTATAAGTATTTTGGAGTATGTGGGGTCTTTTTTCCATAATGATGGCTTCCTTGGGATATAAGCCCAGTAATAGAGTGTCTGGTTCAAAGGGCATGGACAATTTAGTCATATTTTTGTTTAATTCCAAATTATTTTTGAAAATGGTTGTACCATTATACAGTCCGATTAATAATATATCAGTGTGCCTATTTTTCCACACCTTTCCCATTACAGTAACATTGTTGCCATATTTTGTCATTTTTGCCCATTTTCAGGGTATGAGAAGAAACCTTAGGGTTGTTCTGATTTGTATTTCTCTTATTATTAGTGATTTGGAGCATCTTTTTCATGGATGCTTTGCAGTTTTTTGAGAAGTGTTTATACATATCCTTTGACCATTTATTTATTGGGAATAGCTATCAGGAAGAGTGCATGAGTATGTGCACAAATATATATGGGGGAGACACAGACAGAATATACAGCTTGAATGCCAAACCTCTTTTTCTTTGGTGTTCTCAATTGTGTTGGGACATACCTGTATATAATTTATGGTCTGATTATTCTTTTTATTTCTTCAGGATTTGCTGTGATTTCACCTTAATCATTTGCCATTTTATTGATTTAATTTTCTGCTCTCTCTTTAAAAAAAATTCAGATTAGCTAAGGGTTTATCAATTTTATTAATCCTTTTAAGAACCAGGTTTTAGTTTTATTTGTAGTTTTCTGTGAGGTTTCTTGCTTCCAATTTATTTCCCCTCTTGTTTATAATATATCCTCTTCTGTACATATTTTAGAAGTTTGGTTTTTTTTTAAAATGCATATTTAGTTGATTAATCCTCTTTTTCTTAATGTATGATTGAATGGATATGATTTCCCCCCAGAGGACTGCCTGCTTTAGCTGAATCCCAGAAATGCTGGTATGCTCTTTCATCATGTTAATTTTCTTTTAAGTAGTTATTAATTATTTCCATGATCTTGGATACAATCATTATTTAAGATTTCACTGTCAAGTCTCCATTTGGATCTGTAACTTTTGTTTGTGGTCCCTGAACCAATTTTTACTTTTGTTGTGTTATGGCATAAAAAAGATTAACTATTTTTGCCTTTTTTTAAACTTATTTTTGCCATTTAAAAAAATGTTCACTTTTTGTAAAAGTTCCATGTAGTGGAGAGAAATATATTTTCTTTCACTGTCCCACTTAGACGATACCATATAAGTCTTTTAACTCTGGTTTCTCGAGAAATTTGTTCAGTTCCATATTTTCCTCTTTATCTTTTGGTCAGACTTATCTATGTAGTAGAGGGATACTATAGTCTCTGGTTACATACTATTATGTTAACTATGTCTTCTTGTAGCTTAGATAATGCTTTCCTTTATGAATTTGGATGCTAAGGCATTTGGAGTATTTAAGTTCATTATTAATGTTGGGTTGTTACCTATGGTTTCTTTCAGTATAATATAGTTTCCTTGCTTATATCTTTTTATTTATTTGAATGTTTTTACTTTGTCTGATAGCATGGTGCGAAATCCTCCTTTCTTGAATTCACCTGAGGCATAATCATTTTTTTTATATAGTCTGTTTTTTAAATGTGTTTCTCAAAAGCAACAAATTGTAGAGTTTTAATTTCTTATCTATTCTGTCATTTTTTGGTGTGTTTTATTGAATGTTTAATTCTTTTACTTTTAAAGTTATAAATATGTAATGGTAATGGAATTTGGAGATGCTCCTGTATTGGCTTGGTTTTTGGGTTGAGTATTAAAACCCAGAGCTTGTGAATTCCCCTTGTGGGATGGACTTGTTGACATGAAGAGAGGGCTGAACTGGGAGGAGCCATGAGTTGGGAGAGAGGCCTAAGCCCAGAGAAGGCCAGAACGACTTTTGGAGAGTAGTATCCAGTATCATGGAGCCTGAGTTGCTGAGAGAAAGACCGCTGAGGGCTGTTTGAGCTGCCCAGGACTTTTGAGAACTGCCACCCAGAGCTGCCAAAGACTGAGGAGGCATGGCTGTGATGCTGTTATTTTGTTTGTCTGTTTTGATGTTGTTCTGCCAGATTCACCTGCTGGTGAAGGACAGTGCTGCTGTTGTAGAGGTTCCAGGGCCTCTGTTGGTTGGTTCAGAAGCCCTGAAGGAGGATTTTCTTGTGGTATGTTTACAGAAATCTTGGAAGAGGGCCTTGCTGATGTTTTCAGGGGTTCTGGGACTGTTCTACAGGCAGAGAGTGACTTGATGAGGACAATGGCTATGGCTTTGTTCAGCCTTGTCTCCCCACGAACAGATTGCTGAGGGTTTCCCTTGAATGAAGATGAAAAGAAGGGTCTTTCCTTGGTTTTCAATGCTGAGATGATATCATAACTTTGTTGTAACTTAAGGGTGAATGGCCTTTTGTGCTCTCCTGACACTTTGAGAAAGTGCTTGGTGTTGATGGATGGTATTGTAATTCAGTAGTGTCCAGGGGTGGGAAACCTTTGGCCTTTTAGTGCTCAGTGATTGACTAAATGAATGTACTTTGTTTATGATTGGAAACTATTCTCCATTTAAGAGACGAGACTAAATGAACGTACTGCCCTGGAGTGGGCTACTTTGACTACTGATCCAGGGGTGGGATACCTTGGACCTTGTTACTTTGCAAATGCATTGAGAACTTACTTGCTAAATGAATGAGTTACACTGTATTTTGACTTTCTCTGCTCTGTGAATGTTTTGCTGAATAAATGGGGTTTGCTATGCTAGTAATCTGAACCTTGGAAGTTGCCTTTGCTTGGCATTACAAAATGTTAGGTTTACATTTTTCTTCCTTTGTCTCTAAAAATTGTTTTTTATTTTAAGTTACAATTTTTCCCATCTTCTGTGATACAGTATTACATTCCTTTAGTTTCTTTATTCTTTTTTTGGGGGGGGTGGGAAAAATATTACATTTATATTTCTTCTTATGCTTTAATTTATTTACTTT
>CM053595.1:163810635-163848492 GCA_028646575.1 Pseudocheirus occidentalis | reverse complement strand
CTCTTTATTCTTTTAAAGTACACCTGTTTCCACTGACTTTTGTTACCTAACCCTTGATCCCCTCTTCTCATTTTTTACCCCTTTCCTTTTAAGGTTTTATTAGTTCTTTTTTTCTCTCCTTCTATGATCTGGTTATATATTTCTTCTACTTTTTTCCTTTCAGTCAAATATGTTCTCTCTGGTTGTTCTCCCCACTCAGCAAGTCTAATTCATTAAATTTTTAAATTTCATTTTTTTGTCCCCTTTCCAAAAATATTTTTTCTCACTCCTTTCATTATCTATCTTATTTTTCTCTTTACTCTAAACACTTGTTCTCTGGTTCATAATCTCCTGTGCCCAACCAGACTGCTCCACCTCCTATTTCAGAACAAAGCCCTATCCTGTCCTGCTTCCAAATTCTTTGCTCCACTCTTGCTTTTTCCATCCATCCATTTCATCATTTACTGGATTTTTACCACCCAGTGCATGAAAAACCCTGATGCTCATCTCTGGTTGGTAGAGTATACATAAATTAAAAGATAGGATCCCTGCTCTCAGGAATTTCTAATGCATTGAGGGAAGTTTATTCATCTGTGGTCTCATCTCTGTGGTCCTTCCTACACTGATGCAGGTCTTTACCCCTTTGTGCCTCAGTCAGCAGTTTCACGAATTGCTGTGGTTAAAATAATTCATCCTGTGGTGGCTGGCTCTTCAGTGATAAGTCTCCACACTTAGCTCAGTTGGTCCTTGGATGACAGACAGCCCATTTTCAAGGCTGGACTCAAAAGCCTTTCCAGTCTTGTAGGATCTACCAGGTGCTTCACTGACAGAGTCTCTGAGCACCAATGGAGAAGTCAGTCAGGACATCAAGAGGCACTTACAAAGCACTTCCTGTGTGCCAGGCACAGCTGGCACACAAGTGCTGAGGATATAAAGAAAGCAGATACACTCTGGGGAGACACTGGGGAAGTGAGGCTTTTTTAAAAGCCTGGAAGCTATATCACTGCAGTAGGGGGTAGCTGGCATTCCTAGAACGCTTTAAGATGCAGGATTCTAGTTTTTGTAACTATACTTCACAGTTGTGTGACCTTAGGCAAACTCCTCTGATCATCGTTTTTCTGATGTGCTAAATGGCCATAATTATGCCTGACCTAGCTACTTCACTGGGTTACTCTAAGGATCAAACGAGATACGAATGATCTTTTCAAACCATTAACTGCTATATGAGTACAAATGTACTTCAGAGATCATTTAGTCTAACTATTATTAATATAAACTTAATGTTTTGAGTATTTTTTTTTTTTTTTTTTTTTTTACAAAATCCTGCTATCAAGTTTTAGAGCTGGCAAGGACCTTGGAGGTGATCAAATCCAAACCCCCTCATTTTACAGATGCAGAAACTAAGCTAAGGATTGTTAAGTGGCCTGGCCAAGATCATGAAGATAAATAATCAACAGCTGAAGTTACTTTGAAAAGACACCCCACTGACAGAATCCCTTATGTTCATCTGAATATGTCTGTCTCAGAGGAGGCTTAATAACAAACCAAGGCATATCAACGTGTTGGAGGTTCCCTGACATCAAGAAGTGAAAATGCAATCAACTACCAAGAAACCTTTCACTTGGACATGAGAGAACCATTCATTACCCAGGTGTTGGCTTTTTCTGCATGATCCGACTGGGTGGCTGCGGAGGCAGGGGTGGGGGTGTGGACTTGGACTGCAGGGCTGCTGTGTGGGGTGGCTTGGATTGTTGCTGGTTCAAGGCCTCAATCACACTGGCTGTTTTTGCCACAGGAGGAGGTGGTGTCGCACTCAGGGGATCTATTGGGCAAAAAAAGAATACAAGAAGTCAGAATTCAGCCTCTGCAGGCCTGATGCTTCTCACCTCTACTGTGTCCTGGAAAGGGAAGAACGTCCTTTTTTTTCTCTTCTGCCCTAACAGATATTTCCTAAGGAGGAAAAACATGCACTGTTTTATCGCAGTTTTTTAGGAAACAAAACAAAACAAAACATTTAAAGGGAAGGAACAGAGGGGTAGAAGGCATTTCAACCTAATAAGGAGAACACAATTTGAGAGTTCACACTAAGCAAGCTTTCTATCAGTGGGTGGCATTTTTCCCCCCAGACAGAAGCAGCCTCCTTTAAGTCAACAGATTGTTAGGCCTTCAGTCCAAGGACCAGTAGAAATAGTACTAACATAGAAGGGAGGAGACCTGGGTGTCCTGGCTCTGTTCTTGACCAGATGGGGGACCTTAGGCAAATTATTCCAATAAAGTCTCACTTTATTCATTTTTCAAATAAGAAAGACAGATGTAATCTGCCCAATATTCTTCAGAGAAGTATTACACTAATGAAATGAATTAACAAATATGAAACAGATGCTTTTAGAAAAAATAAGTGTTACTTAAATGTAAAAGACTTTCATCTTTATTTCTTTTTCAAAAGAGACCTGAGTAAGTGGAAGGCACAATTAATTTTTAAATGGGGATAATAATATTCACATTTCCCATATCACAGAGTTGCTGTACAGAAAGTGCTTTGTAAAACTTAAGTGGCTATATAAATGTCAGTTGTTATTATTTAAAATCTTGGGGCTTCCCTATCATTAAATATGCTTCTTTCAGTCTGCCAGGGCAACAAAGCAGGATACATAAAGTGAGGAAAATAATCTATGACAAGTAATTTTATAGAGTGAAGGATGAAAAGCAAAAAAGCTTAGCCTACCAGGGGAAGCATTCTAGGTGAGGCCTCTGCCACAGACAGCCCACTGAGGAGAGGGATAAAGTGACATTTTAGTTCCAGGGCTTGATACCTGGTATTAAACTTCATTCTAAGGTGTAGATTTCCCCTAATTATAATTAGTGAAGTCTATATGTACTCCAAGGCCCTCCAATTCAGAGAAACATAAAAATTACATTGCCTAAATGAATTAAGACAAAAGGTACTGGGAACATTCCTTTCTCTTATAACTGATAAGCAATTACAGATGCATGAAATTCACACATTTTGCTGAATGGGCCATTTCAAACCTTGAACCAAAAACAACTCCAGTCCATATTCATAATGTCAGGGAAAACACCATCCTACCATCCCTATTTCAGCAAGAAACAGGGATGCGGGAAAGTCCAACAACATGGTGGTTACTAAGGTAAGGAGAGGATGGCGATTGGAAGAGACATAACACACCATACATTATCATCCAGGTATTCATTCAAACTGACTGTACCATAGGGCTGCAGTACCGACCCGTTACTGTAGTATTTCTGAAGATCACTGAAACCGTATGAAATGGCCAAAGGAAGGCTGAGGATCATTATTATAATTAGAGGGAAGAAATAGCCTTAAAACGCTTCAAAATACAAAGAAAGTAAAAAGGTGTCAGGAATATAATTTTCATAATAATTGCCAGAGAAGAACTAGGTCTGGAGAACAATGAGAAAATAGGGGAGGACAAAGGCTGACTTGAGAAAATCTTACTTTCCATGTCCTTGGTCACTGGAATTGGTAACAACCTTCCCACTCAGACCTCATGGCGCACTTGGTTCTTTCTGTACTTTTTTTTTTCTATTAATGGTGTTTATCATTGTGTCTTGTTCTCTATTTGACTATAAGCTCCTTGAGGGAGGGCAGGGATCTTTCTCACCAAAACTTTGTATCTCCTCTTGTAATTCCTTCAGTGCTTTATATACAGGGCTCTGCACACAGTAGGTGATTAATCAATGCTTGCTGAATAATCAAATGAACGAATGGCATGATTCTGGGAACTTTAACTGAGACACCAAAGGACTGATTAAACCCGTCTCTCCCGTTGTAATCATGTATCACGCTTTTGTTGGCTAAGCCTGGTTTCCCTTTTTTTCCTCATTCAAGGAGGTCTGTTCCCTGCCAAACAGAGTTACTGAATAGATTGGCAACAGAAGGAAGAATGAAAAACGTACTCGTAGACGTCACTCGAAGAGGGGGCGGCGGTGGATGGACAGCTGGCGGATCTGACGAAGATCGCTGCCTGCTTACACTGTCCACGCTTAAAGAATTTGTCTTCCACGAGGTGTTAGCTGAGGAGGCTGTCTGAACACCAGTGCCCAGGATGGCAGGCTGAACTAAACCCACACACGGACACACACAGAAACAAAACAAAAAATACCACATTATTTGATCCTCCCTGCCAAAATGCCATCAACACTCATGGAGGCTGCAGAAAACCTCATGCCCTCGTAAAGTGGTAAGAAACCACCATTCTTAGGAAACAAAAGTTTAAGGGAACAAGTACAAATCTGCTTCTTTTTTTTCCCCCCATGGGGACAGGTATGAAACCAAAGATACTTCAGGGAAAATGCAGAACTAATTTTTTTTTGGTTCTGTCTTATAGGTACAGTTTTAAATGCTCAGTTCCATCTCTCAAATGGACGCACTCCTTAGAGGGGCTGGAGGTGGAAAAGATACACCCCAAATTTTGTCTTCTGAGGGGTCTGCAGTTTAGAGTTCATATCATGAGACAGCTTTCTCCTTGTCAACTGAGTCATTGCCAAGTCTTTCTCATACCTGGAGTTTGTATTATTTCCAAACAAAGAACGACTTCCTCAGATGGAAATGGGAAGGAAATCTACAGGGTAGAGATCAAAGATTCATTCAATTCATTCTTCAAATGACATTTATAATCAAGCACCTAAGTGTGCACAGCATGGAGCCAGGCATTTTTTGCACTGTGCCCTAAGCCCATAGGCCTTAGAGGACACAAATAATTTTTAAAATACAGCTAAAATCTAGAAATTGAAAAGGGTAAGCTATGATAGTGAACTTTAGGATTTCACACTAGAAAGAAGTGTCACCTCCTGCTGTGTAATCAGGAGGAAGCTGTAGAAGTTTTTTTTGAGTCTCTATGTGTGAAATCTACTGCTGTATAAGGTCAATTCCCTTTCTACTTTTAACATCCTATTTGCTGGTGGAACAATTTCAGGTAAAATATGTGCATTCTTCAGGGAGAGATTCCAGGAAAGGCTTAATAACAGATGAACACCATGGAAATGTATGGTGAGGATAAAACATCAATTTGCACAAAAAAATAAAATGTGCATTATTTATTTTTAATAGTTAATTTTAAAGACAGAAAGGGTAGTAATAGGAGAAAATGTGGGGAGAATCACAAAATATATGCTCAGGAACTGGCAAAGCAAAAAAAAAAAAAAGATTATTAAAACTGTGAAATGAGGTTGGACTTGGAGTTAGGAAGAGCTGTGGCTATTAGATATGACCCCAGACTCTTTTTAACTAGCTATGTAATCCTGGGCTAGTCATTTAGCTTCCCTTAACTTTAGTTTTCTCATCTGCAAACAGAGAATGAGAATAACTGTAGAATACACAGATCCAATGACAAAAATACACTCTGTAATCCTCAAAGCACGATATAAATGTCAGATATCATTATCCTCCTATACAATTCATCAAAGCACCGAAGTAACATATAAAAGCTTGAGAATGTTTCTTATTCTTGGAGACACCAATATATACCGCAGCACCCCATCTCCAATGAGATGGGATAACCATATCATTTTAGCTCTTGTGACTTAGGAAAAACATACACTATCTATAACCAATGCTGGAAAAAGGGGGATGGGGGAAGGGATCTTCCTGAGTTGACCTAGGGACGAACCCCATTTACAACTCCACTGGCAATAATCAATAGGCCTAATGAGAGGTGGGGTTCATATGGAGGATTTTATTGGAGAACACAAGTTACAGTGCGGATGGACTGTATGAATATGAATATGAACCACTAGAGGGAGCACTTGCACAGATAAGTTCAAAGATTGCTTTAAATGCTGATGGATGGTGAGGTTGCCATATCAATCACTGGGGCACAGGGGGTACCTCGGGGAGGAGAGACCCAGAGTCTACCTTCTGTGTCCCGTCCCTGCGGGTGAGCTTGTGTACGAGGCCACCCAGCTGAGGAGTAATTTAGAGAGCACAGCCTGAAGGTCATTACAGAGCAAATGATAACAGACTATCCCAGAGGCAAGTGATCAATTTGTGTAAGAGACAACATAATGTAACATTTTTAGTCAAAAATCCCTTTGGGCACCTATGGCAATTCCATAGACCGCCTTTGCATTTTCCTGCATCGTAGCTTTCTTGTTACTTCCCAGGACCTGCACTGCTTTGCTTCCTGGGCATCATCACCAGGCCTTCATCCCTCGCTCCCCCACCTTTCCCAGTGTCAACACCTTCTCAGTTCCCCAGTCTCTACTGTCACCTTCATGGGAGTAGCTGCTAATCTCTCCTTTTTCTCAGAAGTGTCTTTTATCACTCAGAACTTTTTTATATATACCCTGAGTATCAACAATCTGACTGAGACTCCAGGAAATCTGATGCTATTTTCTGCTTCGATAAAGACATACCATCTGCTAAAGGTGAACCTATTCTGTGAAGTCCAAGATCCTCAGGTGCAAAACAGGGTCCTCACTCATCACTGAGGGGATGAGCTGGGCCAAAGGTTCTTAAATGGGAGTTCATGAATTTGTTTTATAAATTCTATTTTATTTTTTTGATATTTCAATGTGATTGGTTTTCCTTGTAGTCCAATGCTATGCATTTTGTTTTGTAAATTTATTTGTAAATTTATTCTTAGAGGGTGGCGAGGTGGCGCATTGAATAGAGCACCGGCGCTGGAGTCAGGAGTACCTGAGTTCAAATCCAGCCTCAGACACTTAACACACACACAAAAAAACTAGCTGTGTGACCTTGGGCAAGTCACTTAACCCCAACTGCCCTCCAAAAAAAAGCAAATAAAAAAATTTATTCTTAGAAGGGGTCCACAGACTTTATCAAACTGCCAAAGGGGGACCTGACCCCAAAATAATAGCAATAATAGTTAATAATGTTAAACAGCATTTACACAATGCTTTGAGCCAGGGGTGGGGAACAGATCCCTGTTGTACAAAGTCTGGATTCAGTCAAAGGGCTGCACTTGAGGACCTAGAGGGCTGCACGTGGCCTCGAGGCTGCAGGCTCCCCACCCCTGCCCTGATCTAGGTTTTGCAGAGAGCTTTACATTTGGATCTGACTTGATCCTCACAATAGACCCTGGGAGACTATTATCGTCCCCACTTTATAGATGAGGAAACTAAAGCAGACAGAGATTAAGTGGCACACCCCGGGTCACAGTTAAGTGTCTGAAGCTGGATTTGAATTCAGGGCTCCCTGATTCCTAGTCCATCCCTCTTCTGCTGTTGTTGAATCATCTCAGTCATACCCGACTCTTTGTGACCCCATTGAGGATTTTCTTGGCAAAGGTACTGGGACTGGTTTGCCACTTCCTTCTCCAGCCCATTTTACAGATGAGGAAACTGAGGCAACCACAGTGAAATGACTTGCCCAGGGTCACATAACTAGTAAGTGTTTGAGACAAGATTTAAACTCAGGAAGATGAGTCTCTCTGACTCTAGGTCCAGAACTCCATCTCCTTCCAATTAGCTGCCTGATAAAATAAAAAAAGATTACCCGAGGCCGAAGAAGCAAACAGAGAACATGCCATTCATTTCCTTCATATCTAAGGAGACCAAGGAGAGTGCTAAGCTGATAGTAGTTTCTTTGTACTTAAGGAATAATATCAAACATAATTACAAACTGCCATATTCATCAAAACCTGGAAAGATTCACTTTCCACCTACCCTACCTATCATATTTCCCACAGCAAGAAGGTCTGTATAAATACACAGAATTTATTTTTGTTCTGGAGTGGTTATGAAAATTGAAGCACTGTAAATATGCTATTGTTATGGTGATGATGATTTCAGAGATTCCATTAAAAATCAGTCACTTGGGGGTTGGGGGGAGACCAGCTGTACTCAGGGTCAGCATGGTCTATAGGAATGACTGCATGATGCAGAGCCAAAGGACCTATGTCAGAACTACAGCTTTCCTATGTGCAACCTGTAAGACTCTGAGCATGTTACTGGCTGCTCTGGGGTCTCAAATTTCCTAATCTGTAAAATGAGACGGTTATTCTAGACTATCTCTAGTTCCCCTTCAAGCTCTCAATTCTATGGTCTTTTTCCTTAGTTCTCATACGCTACAAGGGTCTTCTAATCCCCCAGAAGTCTCTCTACCCAGGAGAATACTTCTTGAGTACTTTCAGGCAAGTCAATGGTTCACCAAGTTGGACTTGCCAGAAATTGGAAGCACAACTGACACTGCTAGTCAAAACCTAACTTTGACTCGTTCCATTTCCCCATGAGGACAGGTCTTTCTGTCTTGTTCTGAATTCTGTTCTTTCTGACTTCCAGGGCCCACAGCATTCTGAGCTGGAGGGTTAGTCAGAGACATCCATAGTACTAGGAAATATATCTGGATGCTACAGGAAGGCGTAAAAGAGGAAGGAAAGAAGGGAAAGGAAAAAAGACAAGGAATGTGAAGGAAGAAAGACAAGAGAGGGAAGAAACAAAGAAGAAAGAAAGGGAGGAAGGAAAAGAGATACTAGGAATGTGCCTATTATCTTTTTGTCTCTGCTGACAATTGTGTCATCAACAGCCCCCATCAGGTGCTATACTGGTATGGATGCCATAGGTTACCTTCACTGTCCTACCCTAATCAGAAATGTGTCACTCTTTTGCTCAATGAAATAAGAGTTAAAATTTCACCACACTTGGCATCATGAAACAGCAGAGTGTAAACAGTTCAAATAAATCAGAAAAATAACGTTCTGACGCATATATTTGTCATCAACTACAAAACAATGTACCAGAGCAAACATTAACCCTTCTGTACCCACTTCTCCCAATACATTTTTCTACTTTCCAGCTTAGTACCTTTGCCAATATTCCGGGGAGGTAGTGGGGGTGCGGTGGACTGTGAAGGTGGGGGGCTGCTGCTGAGGATGGCTCCGTAGGTCTCGTTTTGTAGAATGCTAGGCATAAAGCCTCTCTGTTTGTCTTTAGCGATGTTAGCAGCATCTCTAGCCAAAGATGCAGCATTCGACTGGTGCTGGCTGGAACCCAGTTGATAAAAACTGACGGGCCTGTCCTCTCGCCGATTGGGGCTGGGCTGCTAAAGGAACCCCAAAACAGAGGTGTCCATGTTGGTGATATTTAACATTCCCTTTCTTATTACTTCTTATCTTTGGGGGGGGAGGGAGTGTAGAATTCACCTGTAACACATCAGATCAGCTTGCAGACACAATTTCTATTCTACCATGTTTGCTGGATAGATCTTAAACCTTAACCCCTTCTCTATCTCCCAATCCTCCCCTCCAAAAAAGCCACCAGAATGTCCAATTCATACCACGTTCTTTGTGGAGCATTAAAACCAAGTGCAATGACTAACATTTTTCCCTTTCCAGTGATTTACTCATGCTCTTCCTCTCTAGGAAAGTAATGTGGAGGGCAATGGATTTGAATTCTGACTCACTACTAATTTAACTTGAGAGACATCAAACAAGTCCTTTCTCTCTCTGGGCCCCATTTTCCTCATCTGTAAAATGAAGGGATTATAGCTAACAACCTCTAGAAGTCCCTACAAGCTTCAGCTCCATGATCCAAATGCTTGCCCTGATCCCTTCCATGACACACCCTAGTGTGAATCATGGGACAAAGGGCTGATTGGTGTTTTCTTCCTGCCTGAATCAGAGTTATTCCTGTTTAGGCTTTAGAAGTCAAAGCCATCTACATAGACTTGGCCCTAAGGCTACAACATCTAGTACTCCTCCATATAAGCTTTCCAAAAACTGAAGCAGTCAAAAGTGGAATGGGACACCTCAGGAGACAATGAATCTTCCCTTCACTTCTGAGTCTTCAACAAGCGGTGGGAAGGGCCATTTGTCAGAGAAGATTCCTGTTCAGCTCTGGGTAGGCCTAGATGGCTTCTGCAGTCAGGGATGCCATGAGACATGCACATACAAGGTATCAAATGGACCTCAGAGTGATGAGGGTCTTGTAAAACATAATCTAACATAAACATGCTGAACGGGGAAGAACAGTTCCAGGTGAGTAGAATTCATGAAATATTTCCCATCAGAGTAAGCTCTATTTCTTATGGAAGAATTACTTCTATCCACAAGTTAGGTTACTCTTTACCTTAAATATAATACTGGGATACCCTGAGGGAAATGGGCAACATTTCTGAACACAAGATATGCTGGCATATACCTTACCACCTCTTTCTCTGCCTTCTGTAATAATCCCACCTGGGCTCCCAGTCCTCTATTTTAACCCTCTGGCCCCTCCAATTCACCTTTCAGACAGCTGCTAGCGTCATTGTCCTAAGGCACAAGTCTTCTCATAAATCTTCAGCAGCCCCCAACTTCCTCTAGGACAAAATACTAACTCCTCACTCTGATTTTTCACTAGCATACCCTTCCAACCTTATTTCACATTACTCCTTTTCAAGCAGGCTCCTGGCTGTTCCCAGTCTTGTCCTGCGCTACCTCACCAGCTTCACATATTTGCTCACATTATCTTCCCTGCCTGAATCACAATCACTTCCTCTTCCAAGTCTGATGAAATCCCTTCTCTTCTATCAAGGTCTTGCTCCGGAGTCCAACATTCATATACAGCAATTGCTTAATAAATGCTGTTAAACTGAACTGAAGCTAATGCCAAAAGCCTGTGCTTTTCTTTTTTTTTTTTTTTGGAGGGCAACTGGGGTTAAGTGACTTGCCCAAGGTCACACAGCTAGTAAGTGTGTCGAGTGTCTGAGGCCAGAGTTGAACTGGAGTCCTGACTCCAGGGCTGGCGCTCTACTCACTGTGCTACCTAGCCGCCCCTAAGCCTGTGCTTTTTCAAGGTGAGAACACTGTAAGAAGCTTCTTTCCCGTCCCCCAATTTTGACATTGGTACTCACATTAATGAAGGGCATATGGACTATCTCCCTGAGCTTCAGAAAAGGGGAAGTGGTTGCTATAAGTAGACTGGGAGTTACCAAGGACAGATGATGCAATGAAGGTAACAATGGAACAGGGTTCAAGAGCAAAACTCAAATTTAGATCTTCCAGGTGGGAGATTCCTGTCCTCAAAGAGCACTTGGTACCTCCCTTGTCATACAGAATCTCAGTGTTGGGAGGAATTTCAGAGGCCACTTAGTCATACCTCAACATGAATGCCCTCGATAGGACCTCCAGCCTTTACTAGAGTAGCTTTGTTCTAGCAAAGTGTGTGTGTGTGTGTGTGTGTGTGTGTGTGTGTGTGTGTGTGTGTGGAAGGAAAGAGTAGGAGGGGAGGTGTAGAACTCACTCTCTCCTGAAGTGACCCATTCCATGTTAGAATAGCTCTGTTAGGAAGATTTCCCTTATATCAAGTCTAAATCCGATCTTTGAAAATTCTGTCCACTGTTTCTAGTTCTACTGTCTGGGGTCAAGAAGAACAATTGTAACCCTGTACCCAAGGGACAGCCTTTCAAATAGAGCTATTAAATCCCTGAAACTACTCTCTCTTCCAGGCTAAGCATGTTCAGTTTTCTCAAGCAAGTTTCATATGTCATGGCCTCAAGGCCCTTTACCACCCTGTCTGGCCTCTTCTGGGATAACTCCCCAACTGATTAAAGTTTCCCCTAAAATGAGGAACCTGAAATTCAACACAATACTGTGGCCTGAATCAAACAGAGAAGAAAGGGACTAACACCTTCCTAAGTCCTGGAAATCATGCCTTTTTAATCTAACCCCCAAATACCTTGGCTTTTTTTTTTTTTTTTTTTGCTTTTTGGAGGGGGAAGGTAGGGCAATTAGGGTTAAGTGACTTGCCCAAGGTCACATGGCTAGTTTTGTGTTAAGTGTCTGAGGCTGGATTTGAACTCAGGGATGGTGCTCTATTTATTGCACCACCTAGCCACCCCAACACCTTGGCTTTTTTTGTGTTATATCACACTGCTGACCCACAGAGTTCTAGGCCTTAGATGCTTCATGAACAAAATGAGGGTGGGGGTTAGACTGGATGATTTCTAGCATTCCTTTCAGCTCCATCATTAATGTTTTCATGATTCTAAGTCATCCTTAAAGATCAACAGGATCACAATTGACCAAAGGGAAAACCTAACTTAAATAGCAATCAAGGTGGCCATTACTGACACTAGATAAAGAAGGAACACCCCAAATACCTTCCCTTACATCATGAAGTTAGCCGCTGAATATGATTAAAGGATTAACTACAGTTAGAAATTAAATAGGGGGTGGGAAAGAAAGAGGGTATGCAGGGAAGAACCCCAAATCTCCTGGCTTCAGAGAAAACAAAAAGCAAACTCTCTTCTCCTTACTACACAACACCCTCCTCCTATAATTACAGACTAGGAGCCAAATCTTTCTGAATGAAGTGGATCAAAAGCTTTTTAGGATTGTATGATTTGGCACCTATTACCCAACACAAACCTGCAATTTTTCGTCCACGTCATCATCGCTTTCATCTAGGTCTTCATTGAGCAATCGCCATTCATATTCCACGTGAACATGAGAATTAAACCTCCCAGATAATGCTTGAGTGAGCTAGGAAAAATAAGAATGGGGTTTAATCAGATTGCTTCTGCATGCAGAACTATGGAACTGGCATTTTTTCGGTTATCAGAAGCAAACTTAACCTTTATATTCATCCAAAGGACCCTCTCCCAGTCTTGACCCCAAACATTTTCCTTGAAACAAAGATTAAAAAAAAAAAACTTCCTCCTTTCAAAAGCAAAAACCTTTGCAGAGTAGACTGTGTCAATTTTCAGTTCTACTTTTAAGAGTAATGCCTATCTCCGAAAACTAAATGGTTAAAATATACAGACAATTCTCAAAAGCAAAAAGGCAAAGCTATCAACAATCATATTTTTTAAATGTTCCAAATTACTACTAATGAGAGAAACATAAATTAAAACAAGTCTGAGGCACCACTTCATGGTCATCAGATTGGCAATGGAGATAAAAAGGATAAAAGCAACTGCTGACAGACTACTGTAAAGGCAGGTGGTGCTGTGGATTAGTGTGCCAGGCCTGGAGTCATGAAGACCTGAGTTCAAATATGGCCACAGGACAATCAGCTTGAGCAAGTCACTTTACCCGTTTGCCTTATCTTCCTCATCTGTAAAATGGGGATAATAATAGCACCTACCTCCCAGGGTGGTTGTGAGAATCAAATGAGATCATTGTAAAAAGCTTCCCTTTGTGCCTGGCACATGGTAAGTGCTATATTAAGATGACCTATTACTGTTTACTATTCTGGAAAGCACTCAGGATCATAGAGAATCTCTCATTCTAAAGATGAGGAAACTGAGATCCAGAAGTAAAATTGCAGATCCAAGGTCATACAGCTAGTAATTATCAGAGACTGGATTTGAATCTAGGTCCTCTAATACTCCCAAAGTCAACTCTCGGTGATATCATTAAATATATGCCCCAAAGAGACCAAAGAGAGATCTAAGATCTGTGTGCACAAAAGTATTTATAGTAGTATATTTTATATTACTGCCCAGAACTAGTAAAACAAAGGAGGGGCCCATCAAGAAAAGAAATTATGATATACAAATATAATGGGTCATTTCAAGAAATGACAATGGGACAAATTCAGAGCATCCTGGGAAGACTTGCATGAACTGATAAAGAGTTCAATGAATGGAACCAGCAGAACAATTTAAACAGTAATCACAACACTACAAAGGAAAACGATTTTGGAAAACTTAATAACTTTGCTCAATGCAATGACCCACCGGGACTTCAGAAAAGAGATGATGAGTCATGCTTGCTACCTCTTGGCACAGAAGTGATGGATTCAAGGTGAAAAATGAGGCAGACATTTTCTAACATGACCAATGGCATTTTTTCGGTTATCAGAAGCAAACTTAACCTTTATATTCATCCAAAGGACCCTCTCCCAGTCTTGACCCCAAAACATTTTCCTTGAAACAAAGATTAAAAAAAAAAAAACTTCCTCCTTTCAAAAGCAAAAACCTACCCCTGATTTGCTTGACAATACTTGTTACAAGGGACTTTGCTTTTGGTGAAGGAGAGTTACACAAGGACCCTTCTTTATATAGAGACTAATATAGGAATATAAGTAACAGTAATGTCCCTAAAACGAGAAAGGAGCAAAATTTAAAAAGCATTTCAAGACATACCAAACAGAAAAGGTCAGGAGAGGATACAGGCAAGGTCAGTGTTAGAATTATCACAAAAAATTTAATATATTCTTTAAAAATCGAGCTGTACATAGAGATTCATGGTATCATATATAATCTTTTTCTGTTCTTATTTGCATATGGAAATGTTATGATTTGTTGATATTTGTCAAGCTCATTACAATAAAAATGAAAATTCTTTTAAAAAAATTAGTGCTGATCAGCCTGTGAGGATTAAGGTTTAGCAATTTGGCATATACAAACAGTGAGAACAGCATTCTCACAGAAAACTGTGATTGGGGATCAGACATTAATGATTTTCATGCAATTTGGACTTCACAAATAGAAAGGAACTAAGCATAGGCATGGGGGATTCATTAGCTTGTAGGTTTTTGTTTGTTCTTTTTCTTTAAGACTTCATCTTCCTATAATATTTATCTACAGGAAGCACATACATTGAAAAGGTACCATGGACTAATGAAAAGCAGAAAACAGAAGGATAACCTACCACATATACTCAGGGGTTAGCAACTTACATGCAAGTAGGTTGCTATTGCCCCTCCCCTACCAACATCCCCCCATGTCCGCCTTTCAAAGTCCCAGGATCCTCCACTCCTTCTTTCTAAGAGCTATAAGTGAGTATGTTTGTAGTCCCCACTCCAGATGCAAAGAAGTATTCCATTCTCCACTCACCCCTCCCCAGGTATCTACTCAAAAAGCAATCCTATACCTGTCACAGTATTTAGACACAGAACCCTGAATAGGTCCTAAAGATCTTCGAGTCTTCAATATAATCTTAACTTCTTATCATGCATGTTGTAGAGAGAATTCTCATTTGGGTACAAGTTAAACCTGATGGACCTCCAGTTCTGAGACTGTGAGGATACTGACGGATAGATTAAGTGATTTGCCCAAGATCCCACAGCTTCTAATCTAGGTCTCCAAACTCTTAAATTTTAAGCAAAAGCCATCAGTCAACTTGAAAAGCTCCATAAAATTCAACAGAAATGATGGTCCTCAGTCACAGTAAATGGCTGAAGATGTTTTGTAAGAGCTCCTGCGTATAGTCCCCAATCCTCATCCTCCTCCAAGTAACCCACCTCTTACCCCTTACCTTTTTACAAAACCACTGGTATTTTGGGGGGAGAAGTGGAACAAAGAGCTTTCTAAAAAGAGTTTGGGTTCTAAGAAAATGTCTAAACAAGTAAACCTAACTCAGAATCGCCAAATTTGGTATTTGGAAGAGATGCTGATGGTTGCTCACACTTAAGTATTTTCTTGTTCCACACCTAGCTTTCTACTCTGGGGAAAGTTCCAAAAAGCACTTATCTCCACCAGATTCAAAGTTGAGACAATAAAGATTCTTGGAGAATCTCTCACTGTTTCTGCTATGAGATTCAGGTGGAAAGACTCCTCTTATATGAAACCCTTGCCCCATTCCCATGTCTAAGATACTTCAGAGGCATAGAGGATCCAACACTTAAGCTGAAGACTTCTGAAGCCCAGGTCTAAATCTTGAATGCTGCACTTCTGCTTTTGTTATTTGAGTCTGCTATACGCTTTGGAGATGAGCCAAAGGAAATATTAGGGAAAATGTTTCCACAAGAAGCCACATCAGATAAGTTTTCCCTTTTGGAAAAGGGATACCTCATATGAGACTCTCCTCTAGGCATCTAGACAATTCAACAGGACACCAGCCATCCCAATAATGAGAGAAACTTACCAGTTCTTCACAGTGTTCATGTTTTAAGCGTTTAGCAATGTCAAGTGGCGTCTCTCCCGATTCATTGGCTGAAGGTTGAGAGAAAGAGAGAGAAAAGTTTGTCACAAAGACTGATGAAAAGGTGACCTGTTGGTTTTGTAAGAGAAACCAATAAAGGAAAACATAAACTAGTTATTTTAAATAAATTATAGAAAAACTTCATTAATTTGGATTGTTACTATAATATTTGTAGAAATTTGGATAGAACCTTAAATGAGGTTTACTTCTGTGTCATCTCAGAAAACAGGGTTACTGAACAACATTTTAAAAAAGATTATGTCAATTAATTATCAGAACAAACTAATTTCAAGCATCAGCATAGTGTAGTGGATGGAGAGACAGCTTTGGTATTGGGAAGACCTAGGGCTCATGTACTGCTTCTGATGTATGTTGTCTCTAAGACCAAGTGTGGGCAAGGCCCTTCACCATCTCAATGCTTTAGGCAACTATTTAAGATATAAATTGCAGAGAAATTGCCAATCAGCACTGGCTGATGGAATTTCTTGTACCAAATAAATTGCAGGCCTAAACCAAAATAAAATGAAACAATGACTACTGAGTATATGAGTATATCACAGAATCACAAAGTTAGAAGGGAGCTTTCCAAGGTCATCTAGTTTAACTGGTAGCCTGAATGGAAAGAGCCAGGATTTGAAACTAGACTTTCTCCCATCAAGTCCCGTCACATGTTAGGAAGTAGCAGAATGGGAACTGGAGCCTAGGTACTGACCCCCGATCTAGTGTTTTTTCTATTATGCTTGGCTGTCTCGCTAAAGAAGGAGACCTGAAAAAGAATTGCTTATACTCTCTTCCAGTGTGTTCTTGGTGGCTCTTCTATCCATAAAGCAATGAAATTGTATTAACAGTCTATGACAGAGATTTTCTATTCATTCCAACAGAGCTATAAAGAGAGGAGTGAAATATGACATGAATAGCTTGTTTATTTGAGTCGGAGCTAGTAATTAAGAGGATCCGAATATGAGTTCTGACAGAAGCTTATGGTTTATGAACATGTGTCAATTTTTTTTTTTTTTGCCAAATGCTACTCAAGTTTACAAAGCTTCTGCTTCTTACCCTTCATCCCCCCACCTCAACAGGATTCCAAGTACACCCAGAGCTTGAGGAGAACTGTAGGGTACGGGCTCTGGAGGGCTGGGGTCAGGTTCTGTCTCTGATGCTTACTCTCTTTGTAACCTTGGGTAATCCACTTACGCTCCCCTCCCCCAAACCAGAGTCAGCCCTATGGCCCCCATTTGCCTTTACCTATTTCAATGGAGGCCTTTCCCCTGAGCAGCAGCTTTAGGCACTCAGCATTGTCCGTCAGGCAACAGTAGTGGAGGGCCGTGCTGCCTTTCCCTGTCTGTTTGTCCAGGTTTCCACTGACAGGGGGGAAGGAGGAGAAGAGAGATAGAATGCTAGTTATCATGAGTCACAGCAAGGCACAGTGACCATATTTTCCAAACCAAAAATTGGGATGCAGAGCATTAAAAAGGCATTCGGTTTTGGTTTTGTGTCCCCCAAATTGGGACAATGGCATGGGAACAAATATTAGCCCAAAAGGTCTCATGATGAGAAACAACAGTACCACATCTATCATACCTGAATATCTAAAGCCACCTACAACACATGCTTATCAAGTATAAGCACGGCTATAGTTAAATACAAGATCACAGGCTATAGAGCTGGGAATTTAAAAATCATTTCACTTAACCCAGTGTAAAAAGCAAGGCCTAGAGGGGCTAGCTTGGATGCATTTCCAGAAGTAAATGTGAGGTTTCTTTACTGTGTTACAAAGATATAATGCAGTAGAAAGAGAAGACTCAGAGAGGATACGATAGCTGTCTTCAAGTATCTGATCTGCTGTCATGTGGAAGAAAGACTGGATTTGTTTGGCTGGGCCCAAGAAAGCAAAGCAGGGAGGAATGGGCCGACTCACAAAGAGGCCAATAAAGTTAAGTTTGAGGTTAGGTGGAAACTTGCTGACTAAAGACTGAAGACTCAGCCAAGAGTGGAATGGGGATGCTTCAAGAGGCAGTGGTTCCCCTTCCTTGGAAGTCTTGTTTGTGTTCAAGCAGTGTGGATGACTCCTTAGTGAGTATGTTATAGTGATGGCTCCTTTTGGGCATAGATATATGTGCCTTTCAATTCTCAAATTCTGATGGTAACAGATGGCAGAGCTGGTATTGGAACCCAGCTCCTTAGAGGAAGAGAAACAGAAGAGAAAAAGAATGGGATTCGGATTCAGGGGACCTGCGTTCAAATCTTTGCTTATCTACTTATTACCAACCCATCTGTTTTTGCATAAGTTACTTTACCTTTCTTGAACTCAGTTTCTTCATTTTTAAAATGAGGGGGTTGAACTAGACGACTGATATGTGACTTGCTTTGTGGCTCTCAATCCGTGACTTCACGGTAACGCTGACTGACTTGAATTATACACTTCCCAAATATTGTCAAAATATTATAATTTCTAGTGCTTTTTTGGTGGCTTTTACAATTAAGTGGGACATATTTAAAATCAGGGCTGCCCTGGGAAGGGAAAAAACTAGGACATGCTGTTATCAGACAAAGATTTTCTTGTCTAAAAGGATAAGTGATTTCAGGAGGACAATGAACAAATCCGTAGAAAGGCGATCACTGGCAGGCTGCAGAACACTCCTCACTCTCTTGCTTTTTTCTCTGGGATTTTCAGGTCTTCAAAGCAATTTCATATTCTATCTGATTTGATCTTTTTGGGGGTGGTCATGGCAGGTTATATTATTCCCATTTTGGAAATAAGAAAACTAAGACACAGAGGTTTGTGCATGTGTGTATAGGTAGGAGGTGGTGCAGACATGTTTAAAAAAAAAAACAACAAAAAAACCAGAGCACTCTGGAGGAGAGGGATGACAGAAAAGATTTCCACTGCAACCAGAGGAAAACCAATCTAGACACCATCCAGTCCAACCCCAGTATTTTACAGAAGATGAAACTCCAACCCAGAGAGAGAAAACAACCTAGTCACAGAGCATAAGGACAAGAAAGAGCTGTAGAAATCACGTGCACAGAGGTGAGACCCAAGGCTGGGTCTTCTGGCTCCAAGTCCAAGGGTCCCTATGCTAAACTTCCCCTGAATACCACTGTAGGAAACACTCTGGATAACTGGCTCCCAGACAATTACTCCTCCCCTACCCCCAAATTCCGACTAACTTCCCCTTCAATTCTTTCCCAGTTGGGATGAGCTGAAGGCAATGATTGCTCAAGTTCACTCCAGGCTATAGAGCAGCGAGAGGGCTAGGTTGTAGGGGCATGTAAGGGCAAGACCTCCGGAAATCCCTGTGACTCACTCATTCCCATCAAATAGGAGGAAGAAAGAGGGAGGATTTTTAAAATTTATCTGACAAAAACATCCATTATCACAGAAGATCCATGAGAGGGGAGAAAAAGTTCACTGATATCTCTCCAAATGCTTTTTGGACTTAGCTGGTTCAGCCCACATTGTTAGAAAACCTCAGACCTCATGACTTCAGAAAAAACCCCGTCAAATCTAGCCTAATGTAAATAATTCTGGATTTGAAATTAGACACAAGTTAGATCTTGCCTCTCCTATCTACTGCCTGTGTATGGTATACTGTGACTTAAGAAAGTCACCTCCCTCTCTGGGCCGATCTTGTTCATTTGTAAAATGATGAGTATGGGGGGAGACCAGGTCCAAGGTCTTTTGTGACTCAAAATCCAAGGATATACCACAGCTATTGTTCCAAGAATGCTCCAGAAAGAGAATCTATTCTTCTAAGAATGAGCCAAGGACAGAAAGCATTTACATAATCCTTCAAAGTTTGCAAAGCACTTTACAAATGTTACTTCATTTGATCCTCTCAACAAACCTGTGAGGTAGGTACTGTTATCACTCCCATTTTATAGATAAGTAAACAGGCGGAGAGGTTAAATACCTGGCCCACGTCATACAATTTTCTTTTTTTTTTGGCTTTTTGGAAGGCAACTGGGGTTAAGTGACTTGCCCAAAGTCACACGGCTAGGAAGTGTGTCAGGTGTCTCAGGCCAGATTTGAACTCAGGGGTCATACAATTTTCAGTGTCTGAGGTAGAATTTGAATTAAGGTCTGCCTGACTCCAAGCTTAATACTCAATCATCATATCACCTAGCTGGATTTATAGGGATATTTAAAAAGAAAGCTATAAAAGAAGACAATTCAAGGCACATCTGGTTTGACTCAGACTTCAGAAACGGTCAAACATGGCTACGATGTCGATCACATCTCTCATCCTGACAAGGGAAAGTGGAGCCCTGCTTGCAACTCGACAGAGGGTAGAATGAGAGTAATGGAAGACAGTGGGAGGAGTGAACTGAAGCTCTCCTCTGGGAAGCAAACAGGCTTTGCTTGAAAAATAAAACCATCAAGATCAGAAGAGGCTACACACATTATTCTGTGCCACAAGGAATGGCAAGTGTAAAAAACACAAAGAAATATGTATGGGGAGATGAGTATGAAGTGACTCAGAATAAAGAAGCAGAATCAGAACCACACATGAAGTCATTTGAGCTCTGATTAAAAAAAAACCAGAACTGCAATGAAATGTAAGAAAAGTAATTCAATGAGGACACATGGACCAAGGAAGGACATCTGTTATGGCTTTGTTCAAATTAATATACACATTTTAAAACAAATTACAAATGATTTGGAATTTAGGTTTTTGTGTAAAAAAACAACAGCAAAAACCCTCAAGAAAAACATCTCCTCCCCAAGCTTGCAACTTTTCCTGTGCATCAGAACCACAAAGAGGATGGTTACCTTCCCTACAGAGACTTTATCACTAGGTATCATTAAACTCAGAAGACCAGCCATTTACCAAGTGCTTATGGGGCAGCTGACAAAGGCAAGCCACGGGGCAACCTTTGTGATTTGTAAAATGACCGGAGTTGCAAATTAGCCAGGAAGCACAAAGTACTTCTGGGGACAGGAGGCTACTTCGTTAAAGATGAGCTGTTTGCCGGGTGAGAGCTCCCTGGTATCTGTCTCCACAGGGAAAGGGGAGAATAGCTCACACTGACAAAGGAGTTTTCAGTTTATAAAGCCCCATTTCCTCATAGCAATGTCTGAGGCAGACAAAACAGATGTTATTATAGGCCCCACTTTAGAGATAAGAAAACTGAGATTCAGAGAGGTAATCTTGAATCATAAAGTGCACAACATTAGAGACAGAAGGGCCCTTAGAAATCATATCCAGTGCTCTCATTTTACAAAGGGAGAAACGGGAGGTTCTGTGGGGGACTTCTTTAAGGTCACATGCTAACAAGATGATACATGGACTCAAACTGTGGTCTTCAGACCTTTCCTTTATGCCATGGTGACTCTTATTTATAAATCAGACAACTCTTCTTGGAAAAACTACAGGTTTAATAAAAAATAAAATAAGATGGTACCAGGAAAAACATTGAGACTACTGGCTAAAATGGAATTAGCGGTTTATATTTGGAATTCAATTCTTCCTACTTCCTCTTTCTCTGTTAGCATCAGAAATAAAATAAAGATGTGCATTTAATCTTGTCTCAGAATGGGGGGGAGAATCAAACTTCAAAACTACTGACTGCTATCACCTTTATTCCATTGTTCTCTTAAGACTCACTGACCAGTCTTCCATAGTTAGCATTACATTTCCTCTTTCAAAGGCACGGATTTTTAGATCCTAGAAAAACTAATGGCTCTAACGGAGACACAACTAAAATAATGTATTTTTTGGAACACTAATTCAATTCAATCCAATATGCATTTATTAAGCATGACTACATGCTCTACCCTGGAGATAAGAGAATAATAAATTCTAATGTTTCTAACAGTACATGACAGTTTTCAAAGTGTTTTCATCAACTCATCTCAATTGAGCTTCACAATCCAGTGAGGGGAAGGGTTAAGAAGAACAACAGGGTTTTTCCCTATTGAACAAAGAAGAGCCAAGACTCTTAAAGGTTAAGTGAGCAGCTTGACTCACAAAGCAAGTTACTTCCAGAGCTCAGAACCTCAGCTTTCTGATTTCTAGTCCAATGTCCAAAATCATAAGAAGTCCTTGTGCGACTGAAGACACTAAGTCCCACAGAACCCGTGATTTGTCCCATCACGGAGTTAGGATTCAAACCTCTGACTCCTAATCCAAAGCTCCTTCCAGCACCTCATGCTGCTGGACCCAAAGGAACATATTTTGGTCTTCTATGCCACCTCCCTCCCCTATTTTAAAGTTACTTACCTGTTCTGAACTAAGAAGTCTACTATGTGAAGGGAAGTTCTATCCACTGATCTGACTGCAAGATGGAGAGCAGTTTCATCTTGCTCCTATAAAACAAAATAAAGACATATGAGGGCTCTAACCACTGCACATACATTTATCTAATGCCATAACGAAGGGTAACAAGACAACACAACATCACAGAGAAGACTCCACTAAAAGAGCCGGCTCTTCCCAGGCACAAGTACTGACACATTTAGAGTGCTTTAAGGTTTATAAAGGTTTCTCCACAAAAGCCTTGTCATTAATCTCTTTAAAGTACTTTCCTAACATGTTCAGATTTCTCTACCAAGTTGACTTGGCCCCTGGCAACATAAAAAACTCAGAGGCTGATAATATCTACTCCTAGTCTTTCTTTCTTACTCTGTAGAAATAAGAGACTCAAAGTTTCCTGTGTAAAATTAAGGAATAGGACAGGCAGCTGACACAGTGGACAGAGGGATGGATCTAGAGTCAAGAAGACTCTTTATTGTTAGTTCAGATTTGGCCTCACTTACTAGCTGCGTGACCCTGGGCAAGTCATTTAACACTTTTGCCTAGGTTTCCTCATCTGTAAAATGAGCTGGAGAAGGAAATAGCAAACCACTCCAGTATCTTTTCTAGGAAAACTCCAAATGGGGTCACAAAGAATCAGAGACAACTGAAAAACAACTCAACTGACAACAGGATTAGATAATCTTTAAATCTTATAATACTATGAACCATCTAATGTTAGGGTTCTTCTCTTTATGCATATTCCCGGGTCCCTGGATTTTCTTATGTACAAACCTTAAAAGGAAACTGAAACCCAGAGAGGATGAGTGACTTGCCCAAGGTCAAACAGTCAGTAAATGACTCAGTAAGAATGCTAACCCAGGTCCCTTTACTCTGGATTTAGCTACATCATGCTGCCCAAGCCCAGCATTAGTGACAGTGGTTAGAGTCTTCCTGTTTTTGGTTGATGTGTTCACTTGTCTGGACTTTGTAGCTCACTGCACTTTCCACGTGCTGGGTACACTTGATGTTCCTCCCCTCACTGTCTTCCAGCTTTCTTTTATGTGTTATCTTCCCCTCATTAGACTGTGAGCTCCTTGATGGGAAGGACTATCTTTTTTTTTTTATCCCCAGCACTTGGCAGAGTGACTGGCATACAGTAGGAGTTTGATAAATGTTTACTAAATTGAAAATGCAGTAAAGGCTAATGTAAAACAGTAAGCCTATAAGGTCTAAGGTTGGTCCATGGCCCTGTATACAAGAGCTTAATAGAAAGTTTGGTTATTTTACTCCCTTTAAGCTATTATTACCAAAAATCAAATATCACACTTAGACACTTGGGAATAATGAAGTTTGTGTCTGGAGGAGGAGGAGGAGGAAAGGAAATGTCACACACACATCCCACCCCTCCCTGCTTGCCACTTACTGTCAAGGGTCCCATTCCCTCTTCAAGGGCCAACACACCCCAGCACACTGGGCATCTGGCATCACAACTTTCTTAGGCTAGAGGCTGAGATAAGTGAGTGGAAGAACTGCTTCTCTGTGAGATTCCCAGACTTCAGGTCCCAGCCATAATCCTACCTTCTACAAGAAGCCTTTTCTGAGCCTCCTTAAAAGCCAGAACCTTCCCTTTACCCATCTATCCAGTATGAATCTTGTCTGTACATATTTGTTTGCATGTTGTCTCCCCCATTAGATTGTGAACTCCTTGAGGGCAGGTCTGGTCTGTCAGAATTTGTGTTGCTAAATTCACTGTTCTAATATTGTTAATGGTTTCAACTGCTGTGTTTGCAATCCAAGCTGCACAGTAGGTTATAAAATGTTTCTGTAAGCATGTATTTGTGTCACCCCTATCCTATATAATTCCTCTCATCCCAATACCTCATGGGACAGGATCAGAGCCTGCTTACTGGGAGCATGGCATGACTCTAATGTAACTATGGAAGTTAGAGAGTTTCATCAGATCACAAAAGATAACAAACACAGTGAAATTTCTGGAATTGATCCAGAAGGCGTTGCTTCAACAATTATTAATACACTGAAGAAAATCTCCCCATTTCAGAACACAGCAGCCCTTACTATGCATATACTCCCTATACCGATCACTGTTATGGTCTGTTGTACACTTGGACCCTGCCTTTTTAGAATTGTGATTCATAATACCAAAAGATCAGGTATGGAAGTGCATGCCTTTAAACTCCTTCTTAAAAAGGGGGGAAATGAGCCGAGCCTCAGAAATGGAGGTCAGGACTCAGACAGAGATTCTGATGTGTCCCCTCAGGTGTCTGCGGCCTGAAAAGGCTGGCACCCTGGGATATACACTTTAAAGATTCTTGCCTGAGATCCTGACTCCAACCAGGCTTTTGCCCCAACTTTAGAAGGACGAGTCTCCCATTAGATTATAGGCCCTGTTGATGGGTGTTGGGGTGCCTAGGTTTGTAACACCCAGCTGCAACTTCAGTTGTAAAGTTACACCTCTCCCAACCATAAAACCATCCACTCTGCCTCTTCCCTAAGCCAGCACTCTGCCTAACTGCAATTATCCCTGCTGGTTATGATAAGCCATTCCTATGAATCCTTTACCCAACCATCTATAAGCAATAGAGAAATGTGTAGCTCCTTTGTTCTAGTGGTCAGTCGTACCTATGAGTCCTTCAATGCGCTATCAGTGAGCTAACTCCTCTCCAATTAGGCACTTCCTGGATCCCCAGTGAGTCTAGCTTCCAACATTCATCTTGTCAAACAGGACGTTGATGGGGAACAGACTGGGCACCTTTCAGTCAGAATTGATCGCTAGTTGACTTAGGTGACGTTTCAAGGCAAAAACCATACCTTTTGATAGTCTCCCCCGCCCCTGCACTTTTTACCATCGAATTATGGGTAATACGGCTGCGTAGTCGATATGAAAAGTGCATGTCCCTTTAAGCGCTGACCACTCCTTAACTCCTCCCTAAAACCACCCTTATTCACCTAATTAGCATAATTAATGCCTGATTTACGTTATTTTGGCTGTATAGTCTGTATTTCTTTGTCCTGTAGCTTGGGCAGGCTTCTCAGCCCTCCTGCCCGCTGAACAGTGTGACAACACACTTTTACAGTCATTAAATGGAGTATGATCATGGTTCTTTCCTGAACTTTCCTCTCACCCACATCTCTGCCCGCACCTGAGGCTGGCCCCTGGGTGGGCCCGCTATAGGCGGGCTCTATCTTTTGCCTTTCTCTGTATCCCCAGCTCTTAGCAGAGCACCTGGCACATAACAAGCCTTTAAAAAATCCTTAGTGACTGCCTGAGCAGTTCATTTTGTTCCAAGTAAGGTGTTTCCCAGACTACTTCTCATATAGCGCAGGGAAAGGGAGCCAGGTCATTGAAGGAACATGTTTTCACATCAAGATGCATTCATGGGTGCTTTTTATTCCCAACTCTGAACCACAAGGGTAACGTCAAAAGGTACTGTTGATGTTATAAACCAAGAGAGCATTCTGGCTAGCTATACGGTATGCTAAGATCTATCAAAGACAGAAAGGGATGTCTTTAGACTCATAAGATCTGGAGATGAAAGTGACCTTAGACACTGATCTTTTAGCTTAACACTCTAAATTTTACAGATTTAAAACAAACAAACTGAGACCCAGAGAGGGGGAGGAATCTGATGAAAATCACACTGCTAGAAAGCAGCAAAGGGAAGATTTGAATCAGACATTTGGTTCTGAATCCCAGGTGCTTCCTACTATCACCACACTGCTTCATCTTGAGCTTTTTACTCTGAAAGATGAAGAAATGGATTTGTATTATCAGTTCTAGTCATATCACTTACCCTAAACAGGGCTGGAGAGAGAGGAAAGGAGAACGGCAGATGCATAACGAATATTTTTTTAAGAAAAGACTTCCAGTTTAAGAGTAAAGATTTCTAAATTACTGAAATGTTATTCAGAGAGGAACGGCCTTACTGGGCCTACTCCTGTCCTGACTGGAAGTAAGCTTCATCTTCATGAGCATCCTAGGCAGCACTGGCAACACCCAGAAGGGGAAGAGACTGGTAACCTGGTTGTCTGACAAGCAGGTTGTCTTATAAGCAATCCATCCAACAATCCTTAGATCGTGTGGTTGTAGACCTTCATTCTTGAAGAGGACCATGACATCTTGGAGGTGATGCCATGACTTGCAAGTGAATTGGATGTGAGGCAAGGCTGTGCAAAGTCACCAGCCTCACTATCTCCTTCAGAGTCATCTGGGTCCAGTGGCCAGATATAGATCAGGACAACTGGAGATGGCCCAGCGCAATCCTTAGGGACCTCATTTGGAGAACATGAAATCTTTACAAAACTTTAATAGTTTTCCTAACACTAATTAAAAAAAACAAAACTGGACAAGCCACTGCCTTAACTTCTTTCTAAAATAGGAACAACAAGGGAACACACACATTTTAGACTGAACAGCACTTGGAAACACATGTTTTATTCAATTTTGTTAATGTTCTGAAGAAAACATATGAAATGGTTATTAGGGCTTTACCACCACTGGGAACCACTTATGAATTGATCTATAATAACTAAATTCCTTTCCTTTTCAACTTAAAATATTTTCATTACTACAAGATGTACTTTCAAAGACCAATACCATGAAGTACCAATTATCCACACTTCAGAAAGTGGCTAAAACCAGACACACAGACACACACCACACACCACCCCCACACCCCACACCCCCCCGCCCCACACACAACCCTCAGGTCAAGGCAATCCCTAAAGGGACATTTTGGTACAGAGGCAGGAGGGTTGAGAGTAAGGCTAAGGTTGGACAGATCCTAAATTAGCAATGGTGTCAGGACCAATGCTCTCAGCATGGGATACTCTACCAGGATAAAGCTCCACAAAGAATTTGTTGTAGTGGGGTGAGATGAGGAAAACCAATGCTTCTTTCCCATTAAGATTCAAACCCGGAATGAAGTTGGGCCTGCTAAAATTCCTTTGCCATTTCAATGGGACACTGAATCTGGGCTTCCTGCCCTAACCTTTGCAGTGCTTCCCTGTAGTGCTAACACCTCCCCAGAGATGGCTGCTTTTCTTCTAAGTGGAGTTGGCAACACACATGGAAAGTTTCTTGGATGCCAAAGTATGCCTACACCTGCCAAAAAGCTAAGTGGCACCCTGAAATTCACAGGCTACTTACCTGAAATTGTTTCTTCAAAGGTGGCTTAAATGGGAAGTGCCCTGGGGTGTCTGTTTATTTGTCAATCAACCAAAGAGCATTTATTAAGTGTTTACTATAAGCCAGGCTTTGTGCTAATCTCCGGGGATAGAAAGAAGGTAAAAACATTGTCCTTGGGATATCACGGCCTGCTAGGGGAAACAACATGCAAACCACTACAGACATGTAAGGCCCATAGAGAATAAACAGAAGGTCGTCTCAGTGAGAAGGCAGTAGCACTGGAGTGAGGAAGAGAGAAACTAAGAAGCAAAAAGAACTTTAAAAAATCCTAACTTGGACTATATTTAGCAACCTTTTAGAGTGAAGGAAATGATCATTAATAACCAATGATTTGGGAAGATGCAGAATTTCTAACAGTCCTGATTTTTCTATAGAAAATTTTTTTTTCCATAGTCCTGATTTCAAAGTTTAGTCTCTTGAAGGACAATGAATTAACTTTCTTACCAATCCTGTTCAGACCCTACCCAGGTGGGAAAGCCATTGAGTTCTACTCAGGTTTGGGTGGGGACAAATTCTTTGAATAGATTGCTCAAGGCTGGGGATAACTGAGAAGTAAATGACATAATCAATTAGGTCCAGTCCCTCTTGCAATATTCATTCTCTCATTAATTGTTAAACAATCAGAGTTGATAGCTACACCCAAGAACACCCCTCTTCCAGGGACAAGTAACCTGGAGCTGCTGCTAGGAGGGTCTTTGGCATTTAAGAGTGCCACTGATCTTTTATTTAAAAAAATAAATGACTACCCAAAAATTATGCCTCTCAAATTTTAAAAACATCACAAAAGGATAAAAATTAACGGGTACAAAATACATATTGTTTTTCATTTAAGAAATCACTCTAACTTCCTTCTGCAAAAATCCATATGAAACACTATTTCCTCTAACAGAATTTCCATTTCTTTGTTGGCATTTCTGATACTCTTTTACCCTGCCATCTCTCTCTTTTATAAGTAGCAGAGCTAATAAACCCTTGTCATTCTTACATGTCCATTGGCGAGAGGGATTTTTTCTGTCAGATCCACACCATCAGCATATACTTGGAGCAACCCAAAGATGTCTCTGGTTTTCACAGCCTCACAAAGGCTATGTAGTTTAGCTGTATTGTCCGTATGTTTTTTCCTTGCGTATTTCCTCTCAATGTACTTGGCAGTGATGTAGTCTTTTCTCGCATTCCTGAAATTAAACACAATTGGTTTATGAAATTTTAATGACCCCCCTCAGTTAGATAAGTCCTCATATCCATTTAGATTCAAGTATCAAGAGAGTTAAATAAATTCCCTTCTCAAGAGATGCTAGGCCAGAGGAATTCCGAGAAATGAAGAAAAATATGCAGTTCTTTTATATGTCCTCTATTAGTAGTAGTCATTAGAGCCATGGTGAAGAACCTGAAATGGGACCATTTTCAATACAAAAAAGAGGCTTAGGTCATAGGATCAGGCACAAAAGACTCATTTGCAGTTGAGCTTTGGGAAAATAGCTGGTCTTCTTTATACTCTGGTTTCTGGGCCTATAAATGAAGACACATTTAACAGCCCTGTTTATATGAACGCCAGACTTGGAATCAGGAAAAATAAGTCCTACTCCTGTCATTTAAAAGTATGAACATGGACAAATTATATAACTCCTCTGAGTCTAAGCTACCTCACCTATAAAATGGAGATCAGAATTTTAGTAACCATCTCATAAAGTTGTTGAGGTTAAAAGGTACTTTGCAAACCTGAAGTAAATGTGATATAAAGTCACTTATTTATAATGTCAGTTATTATTACTCACACCTTTCCCTTACGTAACTGTCGTACTGATAACATAAATATTTTTTCTCTCTGCCCTTCTTCCTCTCCCCCTCTTCCCCAAAACTTAGAGGTGAGATGATTTTATCTGTGTTGTCAATCCCGGAGCTAAGAGAGAGTGCAAAGGCAGTAACAATTTCTTTCAAAGTCTTAGGAGAGTTCTTGTGACTGAAGGTCTCATCAACCACTGCCATTCCCATAATAAGACTCCCTAAACTTAGGTAGTGTTTGGGTTGAAAAATACCCTTTATCCTTAATTTAGTAAGAAAAGTAAACACAGAGATGCCTTAGGATAAGAACAGGAGTTTATTCTCTTCCCTGGGAGAAGAAGGCAATCTATCCCATGTCTGAACATGGTGCAGAGGACCTGTTTCAAAGGGTAGAACCAGAATTTATAACTCGGCTTGGTCAGGTCCCCTTTCCTGACTGTTTCCTCTCTCATTGATGGAGAGGCTCACCTCACCAAATTCTTCCCAACTGGGACAGTAAGAGAAGAGAGGTGGGGAAGGTCCCACCAAGGCAGGAAAACAGACAAAGGAAAGTAAAAGTGATTGACAGCAGCCAGGGATGGGGAGGGAGAGGGAAGGTTAACAACCCCAAATTGAGAAGTTTTCACTCATTCCACACACTAGGTTTTTCCTTATTGGTCTGACAGGCAATCTGTCACCTGGCCAATTCTCAAAGCCAGGGCAGCTTGGTAGGACATGCTGGAGGTAGTGGTCCCTTGGCACAGACTTTGGGAACACATAGTTGCCTCTGTACCATGATGACTCATTGGAGGGGGATCTTAGTAGAGCAAAGCATTTGCAAAATATTTTGTTAACAAAAGAAACAGAAAGAGTTCTTGAGCTAACACTTATGAAAGATGATTTTTTACCACAATTTGTATTTCTATTTTTGTTTATATGCCACCTTCATTTTCAAATATGTCTTCCCTGCTTTCCCCTTCCCACCGAGGTATTCTCTATAAAATTATTTTTAAAAAGGGAAATAACTGCAGTTCAATAAAATTACCCAATGCATTAAGCAAATATGATGGATCTCAAAGAACTCTTTAAGAGATCTGCCAGTAAGTCACAAGCTTGGACTTCTGCTTCAGTCAGTGAAGTAGAATTATCAGGCAGCCCCCTCCCCCCCAGGATACAAAGGGAAGCAGAAACTCTCTTCCTGCACTCGAGAAGCTCCCATTCTAAAGGGGTAGACACAGAAGTCAGCAGCAGCTAGCATTTGTGTAAATGGCTACGTAAATAAAAAAGGGTGAATGGGAAGCAATTTCCAAGGGGAGAGAACTGGGAAAAGCCTCCAGGAGAAGGAGGAATAGAGCTGAGTCTTAAAGGAAGCCAGAGAAACTTAAGAGGAATGGAGGTGAAGAGGCAGAATGTTTCCAGTGAAAAGCCAGTCGTGAGATGGGAGTGTTATATGGGAGGGGCAGCAAGCAGGAGAGCACAGGGGGACCACAGAGGGCCCAGAGTAGGGAAAGGTGTAAGACTGGAAAGGATTCAGGAACTGAAGGCACTGAAATGCTCATCTTCAGTTATCTCATAGTCCCTGGAGATGGGTGCCGACTTTAAGGCTTATAAAACAGTGGATATGGCATCAGAGGATCTGGGTTCGAATCTCAACCCTGCCCATGAGCATCACCTGTGTTAAGTCAGTTATGCCCTCTAGGCTTCAGTATCTATCTTTAAAATGAAGAGACTGTATTAGGTGATGTCTAAGCGCCATTCAAGTTCTAAATTCTGTGAAAACTGGTCTTAGAAAACAAATGAAATCCAGTCTGCCTTCTCCTTAAATTTAACAGAGAGTTATTTAAATCTTCAAAATTTCTCTCCCCCCAGTATTCATAAATGTTAAGATTTTTCCAACGCACAGTTAATATAATCTCAGAATCACCAGGGTCCAATATGAAATGTGGGCAGATAAAGGGGTCAAGCCTTTTGCAAAAGGCTCTATTTTTAAAAAGTCAACCCCTAATTTTCCTAATACAGCAATTGGACCATTATTCACTCGTCTTCTATTAATAGAATATATGCTGTTCCAATTAGGAAGTTGTGGCTTTTTTTTGGGGGGGGGAGGGCAGTGTTTGACCAAAACAAACCACTTCTGCTTCCAAGAAAGACTGCTAAGTCTCTCTTATCTGTTTATTTTCATTCATTTGTCCTAAGTGGCTCAGATACTCTGGGATAGAGACTTGGGGTTCCTATAATGAAATGACAAACCCCTTTACCCTCACAACTCTCAGGGCTCTTTATTTGCAATTCCCTTATGCACATATCACATTGCATTCTATTTTCATTAGTTGTACATATGTCATATTTCCCCAACTAGATTCTAAACTCCAAAAGGGTAGGACCCACTGTTTCATTTAGCCTTTGAATCTCCTTTAGGCCCTAGCCTAGAACAAAGGCTTGCACACAACAGGTACTTCACAAATGTTTGCTAAATGAATGAATCAGCAATCCCAATTTTTCCAGGTAAGTGTTGGCCCCAAGGTCAAAGATTAAAATCAAGTCCTGTATGATGCTTGCAACGACTTGAAGTAATCTTTTGAGTTGCTCAAAGGGAATCTGAAACAACTGGAGATCCTGCATTGTCTTCTTCCAGGGTCCCTGAATTGGAGCCAGCGCAGACACAGCAACATTGCTGAAGGTAAACTGGATCTCCTGGAGGCAAAGGACATGCCAAATGGCCCTGAATTTTCTTATAAGCATTTGCCAGGCCCCAAAATTGCTTGCACTTGTTTTAGCATTTCCCAGAAGAAAATTATCTACAAGAACTGCTTGCCCAGCTGGAAAAGAAAATTATTTTAATAGAGGGCTAAAATGAGTTTGCAAGCTTAACTCCTAAGTGCTGGACAAAACCTTTGGGCAAGCTTTCAGTCTTCCCAGTTCTGAAACTACAACGTGTTCCAAGGGAAGGCTCTTCTCCACCAGGTTCTCTCTTAAATATGTAACCTGGCTTTTAAATATCAAGATTTCATAATTCAGTGCCACGTTTCCTTTTTATCTTCTACCTCCTAATCAGGCTATCTCCAGGTTTTATTCCTGTCTTCTGCTCTTCACCAAAGGAGGGTTCTCATTCTCATGGCTTTTAACTTTTTATTAATACCTATCCAAAGCAGGGCTTCTTAACATGGGGTCTATAAAATTAGTTTTAAAAAATATTTTGATAACTGGATTTCAACATAATTGGCTTTCTTTGCAATCCTATATATTTTATGAATTTCAAAACATTATTCTGAGAAGGGGTCTATAAGGTTCACCAGACTGTCAAAAGGGTCCATGACACAAGAAAATTAAGAACCCTGCTCTAAATGGATGAGTTCCAAATCTAAACCTCCAACTTTCATCTCTTTTAAGTTTCAGATCCACATATTTTTAAATTTATTTTTAACTTATGGAATAAAACAAGCACTTCCATAACAAGATATCATTAAAAAAAAGATGATTGCACATGAAACTGCAAATCCATTATGTACAACTTGCTATTACTTTTAAATATATAATAAAGTTATCATGGAAATTTTTCTCCTTTTTTTCTTCCTCCCATGAGCCCTAAAGATGTCTACCATTAGACAAAAATGTGTGTGTATGTATGTATGTATGTATGCATACATTCATGCATGTATGTGTGTATGTACATACACGTAAAATCATCCCATACATATTTCTATTTATCAGTTCTTTCTCTGTATGCAGATAGCATCTTCCTTCATATGTCCTTTGTAGTCAATGTGGGAAGTTATAATAGCCAAAATGACTGAATTCACTCAAAGTTGTTCTTGAAACAGTATCGCTGTTCTTATATATAAAACATTCTCTTGGTTTCCGCTGATTTTGCTCTAATTTCCTACAAGGTATTTTAAGTTCCACAAATCCAAAACTCAACATATCATCTTCTTTCCCCCAAAGAAGGCACCACAAGTGGTTTCTCTATTTTTGCCAGTAATACCATCATTCTTCAAGTCACCTGGTCTCAAAAATCTCTTGTATATCTTTTAATCCTCTTTTCTACCCCTGTTTCCTCATCTAGTTATCCTAACCTATCAACTCTTTTACAAGACACACTCTTCTTAAGAGCTTTCCTTTTCATTCTAATGACCAGCATCTTATTTTAGGTTTTTTTGCTTCATTACTGGATTATTTCAAGAGCCTCCTAGCTGTTGCTAACCGCACTCCCCCTCCCACCCCAAACCCCTCATTAATCCTACATACTGCTGCCAAATTAAATCTTCCTCTCATGGTAATTTTATTGTGTAATTTCCTTGCTCAATAGCTTCCTATTGTGGACAGTATAAAGTTTAAATGTCATACTTTTGCCCTCAGAACCTGACTTCCAAAATGTATGAAGCATGCATGTAACATTCTTTCATTTTTTAAGGATATACATCATCTTCCTGACCTCCTGAGGGTAAAGACCACATTAATATGCACTTTAAAAAATCCTCTACAATTCCTGCCTAGCAAAGAACATATCATAGGGACTCAGTAAATGTTTTTAAAGGCGCAGTGGATAGAGTACTGAGCCTGAATTCAAGAAGACTAATCTTCCTAAGTTCAAATCTGGCCTCAGACACTTACTAGCTGTGTGACCCTGGGCAAGTCACTTGCCTCAGACTTTCCTGATCTGTAAATGAACTGGAGAAGGAAATAGTAAACTATTCCAGTAACTGTGTCAAGAAAACCCCAAATGGGGTCATAAAGAGTTGGATGCAACTAAAACAACTGAACAGCAGTAAACATTTATTGACTGACTGATCTATGTACCACATGAAAGAGACCCAATGATACTCAGAATTCTAACAGACTGCGATAGGAATTCACATGAGATGACTGGATTTTAGTAAGTTTGCTCACCAGGTTACTGTTATTGTATAATAATGGCCAGAGCACCATTCACCTTCTTCATGACCAAATACTGAAAATCACCAAGAATTCCCTACATTCATTAACCTGGGCATTGGTACCTTGAATTCCCTGAGAGCTGATTCTAAAAGAGGAGATCCATGAAGGTCTGAGTCTACCCTTTGGTTTCTTAGAGAAAGTTTAGCGAATCATTCCCAACATTTTCCTTGAAAGGTCAGGCTTGCCAGGAAAAGACTAAATGTCTTATCAATCAGCTGAATATGATGATACAGAGTACCCCACCAATGTCTTGCTTCAAACCGTCATCAGTGCACAGAGGTGACCTTGGTGTTTGGAAGGCTATGCCAGCATAGCAAAGCTCTGGTCAACAGTCATTTATAATGTGCCAGACACTATACTAGACACTGGGGATTACAAAGAAAGTAAAAAACACAGTCCTTGCTTGCAAGGACTTCACACTCTAATGAAGGAGATAACATGCAGACTACTTTGTACATACAAGACACGTTGAGTGCAAATGGAAGAAAATCTCACTGGAGGCCAGAGAGGAGAACAAACAAGGACCCCTTGTAGAAGGTGGAGAAACTAAGACAAAGGTGAAAGAGTGGAGGATTCCCAGCATAGGATCTGGCCAGTGAAAAACCACAGAGTCCAGAAAGAGTGGCATGTGGGAAGGAGAGAAGACCCTTGTTATTGAGTATAGACTATATGGGATGAAATAAAGTTAAGAAGACTCGAAAGGTAGGAAAGGGCCAGTTTGTGAAGGATCTTAAGTCCCAAATGAAGAATTTTATATTAGACCTTTGAGTGAAGGAGGAGACACTGGGGTTTAAGGGGAGCTGGGAGGTAAGAAATGGTGAGACTAGAACCTCAGGAAAATCACTTTGGGAGATGAGTGGTGGGCAAATAGGAGAGAGGAGAGATTTAAGTCAAAGAGGCCAACTAGCAGGTTATTGAAATAGTGCAGGGGTGAGGTGACAAGGGCCTACACTGAGGTGCAGAGGAGAGAAATGAGACAGAAGGTAATAACCAAGGAGATGTTGTGAAAGCAGAACCAGCAAGACTTGGCCCCGGACTGGATGGGTTAAAGTGGAGAAGAAGAGAATGCTGACATTGTGAGACCTCTGGTAGGTTCCATTCATCTTAAAAGACTTAAAAAATGCTGGCGTCCAAGGACCCGTCTAGATAAGTATGGAAAGGTTCAGTCACCAATGGGTAAGTCAGCAGATAATGAATTATTTCAGGCACAACAATTCCAAAAACCAAAGCATAAAGAAGCTGTGAGTTATATTGGTGGAGAGAATTCATATACCAACAAAACCACAAGTCCTTGGGAAGTTCAGTTACTATCCAGAGCACATTTTAAAACCAAGACTTCGATTCAATGACTATGTATTGAGCTAATATGTGCAATACAGTCAATATGCACTTATTAATCAATAAACATTATGTTGTTATTGTTCAGTCATTTTCTATTGTTCAGTCATTTTCATTCATATTCAACTCTCCGTCACCCTATTTAGGGTTTTCCAGGTAAAGGTACTTAAGTGGTTTGCCATATTTTCTCTAGCTCATTTTACAGATGAAGAAACTGAGGTAAATGGGGTTAAGGGCCTTACCAAGGGTCACCCAGCTAGTAAGTGTCTGAAGGCAGATCTGAACTCAGGTCTTTCTGACCCAGGCCCAGCGCTATATCCACTGCACTGCCTTGCTTCCAATAAACACTTATTAAGTGCCCCCTGCATGCCAGGCATGGTGCTGAGTGCTGGAGGAACCCTGCTAGTCTAACTTCAGTTAAACTCTGGATACAAAAGAGTAGAATTAGATAAAGAAGGGTCTTCTAATCACACAGTAGCAATGACTCTGAATTTTTAGACAGTTATGACTTTTCTTCTTTCTGATTATTTGCCACACATAGACTCAGCACCCCCAACACTCCAACTGGGGATTCAAAAAGGCATCTCGTGCCCATCCGTTAGCACACTTGCTTTGAGATAAGGCTGGAAACTGTGTTTACTTCCTCAGTGGCAGTGATGAATGAGTTTATTCAAGCAGTGAGGGAGGTGGGTGGTGCATTTTCAGTACACAACCACTTTGGAGATGTTTTCATCTCGAAAATGAAAGAACCAAGTGACATCCACACAATCCTGGGCAGGATGCCCGAGTCTTACTTTTGAAAAGTGACTACTGTATGTGCCAGGCCCCATGCTTGGTGCTGGGAAATACAAAGACAAAAGCCAAATAGTACCTGCCCTCAGAGACCCTTCGGTCTAGCCAGGGGAAACATCAAGCATGCGTATAAGGCACCCCAAAAATCTTAGTAGAATTTTAAACTTTAATAGGTCAAAACTACACAGGACTTTTGGGATATCCTACAAAGGAAAATATGTCTCCGCAGGTACATACAAAAGAGACAGAAGATAAATGGGAAGGAATAGTAGCCAGAAAACTAAGGAAAGGCTTCAAGCGGGGTGATTGATTCCTAGCTCCCAACACGTAAGGCATTGTTTTATGGTGCAGCAGCAAGTGCTAGGTCCGGAGTCAGAGTTCAAATCCAGACTCGGACACTTACAAGCTATGTGACCCTAGGCTAATCACTTAACTCTGTCTGCCTCAGATCCTTCAAGTATAAAAGGGGGATAGTATTAGCGCCTGCCTCAATGTAGTTCTGAGGATCAAATGAGGTAACCGTTGTAAAAAAGTCGTACATAAATGCTTATTCCCTTCCTTCCTCCCCTCCCCCTGCCCCCTTTGTGGGTGACTCACCAGGCCCAATACTGCAAAGCTGATGGCCATCTTTGCCAGAGTTTGTGTAGAAACAAGTGACAGATGACAGGATGCTCCAAGGTATTCAGGCCGTCCAAGGTTATGCTACCCTCTATCTGAGTAAGAACACGAGCCCAGCTCTTCAACATCTACAACTGAGTAACACCGACTCCCCTCACGTCTGCATATGTTTTCTTTTTAAATAATACGACAAAACAATTAAATATCTCCTAAGGACTGGAGAACATTGAGGAAAGATATGGTTCCTGCACTCAGAGAATTTATAGTCTAAGAAGGAAGACATCGCTGACACAGATGACTATATGTGGTTAGTAATGCATTCATACACGTATACCTACATACACACACACACACACACATTCACTTAAAAAAAAGGCAATAATCAGGGCAAAGTGACTTGCCCAGGGTCACACAGTAAGTATCCAAGGCCAGATTTGATCTCAGGTCTTCCTGACTCCAGGGCCGGTGCTCTATCCAATGCACCACCTGGCTGCTCCGCTCCAAACCCATTTCTAACCATGGGGATCAGGAAAGTTTCCAAGAGGCTGTGGCATTTGATTTAGGATTCAAAGATCCTAAATCAAACTTAATGGGTACTTCTTACAACATAGAAAATCTACTTTGGAGACAACTTAATTACAAGCTGCTTTCAGACTAAAAGCTGCCAAAACCATAAGCCACTAGTTATTTTGAGAGGCAGTCAACCGGATCTGTGAACTATCCATTCACCTAGAATCTAAACATAGTCTACTTCCTCTATTGTCATGTAATACGTTATATCACCTGAACATAAAGTATCATAACTAACTATTTTTAACTTAGCCCAGTGAGTTACAATTTACTGTTATGACTTCTGCCTTTACTGGATCAACACCCGAATTACCCACCTGAACAACATTCTCTGCCTTTTGGAAAAGTGGAGTTGAGGATATCATTACGAAATGTCTTATATACAAAGGACCACAAGGAAATTTATTGCTTGAGTAAAGCAACAACAACAAAAAATTCTTTAGGTGAATTTGTCCTGTTTATAAAAAAACAGAAACTTCCCTTTTATCTTAACTATCAGTCTCTTTTGCCCTCCCCTTATCTTATTAAATTCGGCAGATAATTATTTTATTTTATTTTATTTTATTTT
>CM053595.1:163778262-163810135 GCA_028646575.1 Pseudocheirus occidentalis | reverse complement strand
TTTTTTAGCGTGTTTGTGTGGGAGCTGCGGTGCTTTGCTGCTTCTAAGCCGCCGTCTCGGCTCCGCCCCCCTCAAGTCAATTAATTTTTAAAAGTCTCAGTTTCCTCTTCTGGTAATGCAGATAAAAGTATCTGAGCTACTTTCTACCTCATCTTTCCTCTACTACGTGAAGAAAGCAATTTATAAATGTTCACGTGTCATGTAAATGAATTAAAGCTCCCATCATTTCAAGTCATATTGTGATGGTACCAATTAATGAACAAATATTTACTAAGAACCCACTATGTGACAAGCACTGTGCTATCTACTGGGGATGAAAACAGAAAAGTGAGGGTCAGCTAGGTGGTGCAGTGAATAGAGCACAGTCAGGAGGACCTGAGTTCAAATCCAACCTTGGATACTTAACACTTACTAGCCGTGTGACCTTGGGAAAGTCACCCCCAACTACCCTGCCCCAACCCTTCAAAAAGCGAAAAAAAAAAAAAAAGTGAGAGCCCTAGTCCTTGCTCTTCTAGAAGCTTATAATCTACAAGGGGGTAGGAAATAAGGTGTGTGTACACACACACACACACACACACACACACACACACACGCTGCTTGAAGGTAAGTATAATTAAGATATATATTCAAAATAAATACAAAGTGATTTAGGAGTGAGGGCACAAAAAACTGGGGAAATCAGGAGAAGTATTTAAGCTGAGTTTTGTCCCTTCTTGAAGGCACTTCCTCAAAGTGAGGATGGAGAACATTCTGGACAAAGGAAACAGCCTAGGCAGAGGCACAGAGGAAAGAGAAGGATTGCTATGCACCAGTTATTCCATGTAGCCCAGTCTGCGTAGAGAACAGCGGGTGTGAACAGGACGGAAGCAGAAAGAGCAAGAAGAGATCATCTGGGGCCAAATGGTGAAGAGCCTTAAACTCCAAACAGAGGAATGAGGAGTGAAGGACGAGAGCCTGACACACATATCTGGGCTGTCTACATAGAGAAGATAATGGAATTTATAGGATCTCATGTTGTTTGTTTGTCCTTCATCCTCAAAGAGGACCTTGACATCAGGGAGGTGATGCCATGACATGCAAGTGAATTGGATTTAAGTGAGGAAGGGCTGTGCAAGGAAACCAGTCTCACTTCCTCCTCTGGAGCCACTGGCAAGATATAGGTCAGGACAACTGAAGATGGCCCAGGGTGTAGTGGGGGACTTTGACCTTTTCAAGGTAAGGTCTTTAAGAGGCCTCAGGTTGACAGAGGCAATGCCTGTTCAGTGATTAAGGCTTAAGAATAAGTGAGGCAGAGAATAGCCTCTTTACCTAGGAGGATCTGATGGACCCCCAACCAAAAGGGTAGAGAGAGAAAAGAACAAAGGGTAGAATCCTGGATCCTGTCCAAACAGAGGAGGCAGTAGATCGAAGAGGATCTTGCAAAAGAGCGTGAGAAGGCAACGTGACTAATACAGAAATGTTTTACACGATTGTAGATGTATAAATCTATACCGGACTGCTTGTCATCTTGGGGAAAGGTAAGGGCAGGAGGGAGAAAAATTTGGAACTCCAAACCTTTCAAAAAAATGAATGCTGAAAATTGTCTTTATGTGTAATTGGAAAAAAAATAAAATTTTGTTAAACAATCAAAAAAGAACGAACAGATACTAACAATATAAAACTTTCTTATTTCATTAAAAAGACATCTTTTCCGATCAAGAGGGGGGAGGAAGGAAGGAGGAACTCTGAGAAAAGTAGGGAGAGAACTATGATAAAACAATGACAGAAATTCAGGGAGAAGAGATCATTCAGAAGGAGAGAGGTAGTCAACAGCTTCAAATGCTGGTGCGGGGTAGCATAGCCTCTTAATAAAGAAGTGATAGATTCAAGATGTAGAATGAGAAATGAAGTTTTGGACATAGCCAGTGTAAGAACCCTTTACTATATGTATGTTACAAGGGTTTTGTTCTTGATTTTTCCCCCAAAGGAGGAAAGAAGGTTAAAGAAAATACACGCTTGTTCAATGAAAATGAAACAAAACAAAAAAACCCCCAAGAATCCCTCTAAGCTATAATGGGTGACTGCAGAAGCCATACCATGTAAATGGGATCACAGAACCACTGAATTAGTGGAGGACAAGGATATTATCCTCTGTTTCATCCAGGTCCCCAATCTTTCCAATAGAACGTCCCACAGGGTGTTCTATAAGTAAGGCAGATACAGTAAATGAATACCCTGATGGCTCTTGTGGTGTTATTGCCATGAAAGAAGCAGCAGAAGAAGAAAGGGAGAATCCCAGAGGAACGAGAAAGCTCCCTCTGTTTGGCTTCATCTTCATTGACTGACAGAGGGACAGCTGGTCTAGGCAAGCCCTTCCATGTATCCCACAAGCTGATGTTGAAGAAACATGTTCCTGATGGTGGGGGGTGGGAAGGATCAAGCTGCTCTTTACCCCAGTTCTCCCCTTCCTAGCTGACATTCCAGGCTTGAGAGCAACATCCTTCCTCTCCCCAGCAGGGACAAGGAACTATTCACAGACGGACACTTTGGTATTGGATGGCAACGTAAGTGTGATACAGCTGACGGAGTAGGAGTCGCCAGGACCATACACCTCTAATTTGATACTTGGCTACCTTTAAAATGAGAGAAACTTGACAAAACTCAGTGAGTCCCAAATCAGAAATTAACCAACAATCTTGCTGAAGTGAGGAGAACGTCTTTTGAAGAGGCAAAATCAACAAATGTCAGGAAATCACTTGTAATTCATTCAGAATAAAGACACCAGGTCTCTCCTGCTTCTGGGCCTCTCCTTTCTCCCTCCTCATCTCTAGGCCTAGAGCCAAAATGTTCCATGAGCTGCTTTATCCTCTGTGGTCCCTTTATTTAAAATGTCCTTGCATTCTAATTAGGAGTGATACTCTCCTAGTTTCCTGTTCTGAACTGTCTAGTAGGATTTCAGTACAAGGCTAAGCAACTGCTTTTTAATGTACCCCCAGGGCAGCTTCCTTTCCGCGGTGGGTGAAGTGACTGCTACAATTTGTAAAATAATTGGAACAGGAACAAATCAGCTCCTGGATATTCAAGGGATTTGTTCTCCCTGTTCTTTGTTCTTCCCCAGCCTTCTGCCAGCCAAGCAGACAATTCACTGCTTGGTCCGCACAGCTCACAACTCGTATGGAGCTTATTGGGTGGGAGCACTCATTTACAAAGTTTTCCTGGAGAAGGATATTGAGAGGGCAGCATACAGTGGGAGAAAGAAAGACCGGAGAGATTTGTTATCAATAAGAGCTAGGTTCAAATCCTAGCTAGCCATGATGACCTCAGTTCTCTCAGCTGTTAAAAAAAAGAGGGATGATAGTGGATGAATGCTATCAAAGAACCTTTTTATCTTGAAACTGATTATCCTGTATACTACTAACCAAATATATATATCTTTTTGGGACTATCTGGACTTCGTTCATACTATTTTGATTCTCATTACCAATGGAAACCGAGTATTCCACATAAATTCAAAATTAATTACTTAGGTATATTATCTAGTTTGGATCACGGCTACCTATGAATATTTCTTGTTCTCTCAAAAAAAGATTTTTTTTCCCCGTCTTTTTTTGGAAGGGCAATTGTGGTTAAGTGACATGCCCAAGGTCACACGAGTGGTCAAGTGTCTAAGGCCAAATTTGAACTCAGGTCCTCCTGACTCCAGGGCTGGTGCTCTATTCACTGTACCACGTAGCTTTCCCTCACACAGATATCTTAATAAGAGTTCATCATCATAATAACTGGCAGGGCAGCATAATGAAATCAACATTGGTTTTGGCCTTTTAAGAGATGTAGGTCTGTATCCCTCTCCAAAACTGCTACCTGTGTAATTCTTGGTATAGTTACTAAACCTGAGCTCCAGTTGCCTCATCAGTAAAATGGAAACGAAAATATTTATGCTACCTACAGTAAACAACCATAAGGAGGTATTTACATTATTGTTCTGATGTAGATTTGACCTTTGCATGCGCATTCCTCCATCTCTCCTCAGAGGTGCCACACCTCCCTAGTGCATACGCCCTGTTCCTTCACACCTGGGCTGCTGCAACAGCTTGCTGGTGAGTCTCCCTGCCCCAAGCCTCTTCCTATTTCAGTCCACCTTTCACTCAGCTATCAAAGTAGTCTTCCTAAAGCACAGAACTGACCATATTACTCCTCCACTCAATAAACACTCTGTGGCTCCCTATTACTTATAGGATGATATAAAAAATCCTCTGTTTGGCTATTAAAGCCCTTGACAACTTAGACACTTGCTACCTTTTCTTTCTTCTTACACTTTATTCCTTTTTACCTACTTTATGATCTAGCAACACTGGAACCTTCTTGCTATTGCTCACTGTGACTTTTGCCTCCCAGCTTCATACCTTTTCATTGCCTGTCTCCCAAGTGTAGAATTCTTTTCCTTCCCCTCATCTTCACCACCTGGGTTCCTTCAAGTTTCAGCTGACATTGACCTTCTGCAAGAAGCCTTTCTTGATTTTCCTTAATGCTAGTGCTTTCACACTGAGATTATCTCCAATTCATCCTGTACCTGTCTTCTTTGAACAAAGTTGTTTGCATGTTGTCTCCCCATCAGACTGAGTGTCTAAAAGGGCAGGGGCTGTTTTTGTTTTTCTTTGTATCTCTAATGCTTAGCACAGTGTTCGGCACACCATGGATGTTTAGTAGCTTGATGACTTGATCTGACCTGACTAAGAGAGTCTCATCTCCTCAAGTGCAAGGGATTTTATGATTTTATCCTTCCATCCCAAGTACTTCTGATGGTGTCCTGCACATAGTAGTTACTGAGAGACAATGTGGTATATAGTGGAAAGAGTGTTGGCCATCATGCCAGAAGACTGAGAATTTAAATCCCAGCTCTCATGCTGAGCTGTGTCACCAGGGGCAAGTCACTTTATGAAATGGAATCATATTTTCACTGCCCACCTCAGGGAATTGTTGTAAGGAAAACACTTTTAAAAGCTTTAAAGCGTTTCATAAATGTGTAATTGTAAGTAAAAATGAGACTCTGCATTTGCTCATTCTTCAGTTAAATAAATTACTAGTTAGTAATTTTGAACAAATGATCTCCCCTCTTGGGGATTCTGCATCCTCTCTAAAAAAATGATTAAGTTAGGAATGATCTTTGGGGTCACTACTCAGTACTAACATTTATGGTCACAAAACTGAAGAAGGATTAAAAAGAATTTAAGACATCTAGTTCAACCCACTGATTTTATAAATGAAGAGAATGCCTTACCCATTCTGACTCTAAGCTCAAAAAAACCTATGCTTATAATCAATCTACAAAAATAAGATTGCTTAAGAACTTTAAGTTGCCATGACCAAGAGCATTTACAATTGCCAACTGTCCCTTACCCATCTGTTTCTCCTCCCTAAAACTCATGATTTCACGGATCTGTAATTTTGTCGGTGTGAGAACTCCCTTCTCCAATATATAATCCCTCTAATAACTGAATAGATGATGTCTGAGCACTGCACTCTACGTGGTAATGATGAACTTCTCTGAATTAAGCTAGACTGGTCCTCACATGACACTACGCTTATGCTCAGAGACTCATGAGCCAGAGCCCACGCTTTACTGACACAGCCTTCAAGAACCAGGGTCCCACTCACGACAATGATGAGGCACAGCACAAGAGTTGGATTTTAGTTGGGAGGTAGAAGGGAAAACATCCCTCCCCCCATCACAGCAGGGTACGTTAGTACTTGAACTACCAATGCTTCATTCAATTGGCAAAGAAGCTAGGCAGCACAGGGGATAGAACACTAGGCCAAGAGCCAGGAATACAATCCACTTTTAGACGCTCACTAGTTGTGTTCCCTTGCACAAGTCACCAAAGCTGTTTGCCTCATTACCCTCATCTGAAAAATAGGGACAATCATAGCAACTATCTCCCAAGGCTGTTGTGAGGATCACTGAGATGATGTTTTTAAAGCAACCAGAATGCAGTAAGTGCTATATAAATGTCACCATTTGTTGTTGATATTATTATCACAAGTGATTCTAACAGCCCCCTGAGAAAACTGCTATCTAGTTAGATGCCTGAAATAAACTCAATTAGCAACAAAAAATATGCCTTTCTAAATAAAATGAAGATGGCTACAACATATATCACTCCACCAAATTATTTTTGAACCCAAGACCAGGAAAAAACATAATTTAAGAGATTAAAGGCAAGAAAGCTAATAATGAGGAATATGGTGAGAACAGACCAGTAAACATGAGATACATCTGTTTATTTAGGGATGTATTGCCAACCAGAAATGGAAAAAGCAATCAAACCAGGACCTGCTTGTGGGCCTGATGCTTTCTCGATGGCTCTTCTAATCCCATTCATAATGACTACCGTGACCCTGGCAAGTTCCATTAAAAACGGTAAGTGCTCTAAGCATTTAGTAGAAGTCAAACTCCTGTGGGTTGCTTTCTTCTTATGGTGCTGACATTGTGACCTTAGCAAAGTCATTTACTACTGACCACACTTAAAATTTTGCTCACTGGGGGATTCAGGAAAATTTAATTAACAACTGCAGATCACTGACCTTCCTGGAAAGAAAAGTCGAAAGAAGGCCTTGGTGTTTATCACTTCCCTGTGATCTTAAATGTCACTTTGCATTTTGCTGATGGGTCTCTACATCAGTTTCAAAAACACCCACAACTAGATGTTTGGGGAATGTACTTTCATAACATTATTGCTTTTGGAACCGGCTAGAAATAGCTAACCTATCTGAGCTATGCATTAGATGATTAGGTAAGTCCCTTTTAGTCATCTGATTCTAAACAAACAAACAAATAAACAAAAACATTACAATCTTCAAACAGCATTTATTTATTTGTCTAGGCTTGAGATATCATCAAGACAGGGAACTACCTGGGATGGAAACCACCTCCATTGATGTATGCCAGCCACTCAACTGTAACTTACAGTCTTAGAGGGTTACCCGGGGGCACGAGAGATTATTATTAGTTAAAAGACTTGGCCACTATTGCATAGTTAAGTATTGTGTCAGAGGCTGGATCTGAGCCCAGGTCTTTTTGACTCCAAGACTGGCCCTGTATCCACTAGGCAATGTTGCTTCTCTGTAAATAAATATCCAGTCTTACTCCCTTTTTTAAGGGGGTGGTTGTGGAATCTGACAGGGATTATATTAACATGGTCATATCTGATGTGGGGTATGGCAAAGAGATGGGATACTGTCTACTTGGATAAACAAAAGACTAACAATGCAATAAACATTTATTTGAATATTTAAATCTTTAAAACATAGCTGTCATTTCTACAGCATTTCGAAGATTAACAAAGCATTTTTCTCATAACAACCCTGAGATTACAAACAGTCCCACTGTACAGAAGAGACAGGAGATTTGGTCCTACAACTATTTCCTCCCCTTCCTACGACTCTTCTGAAGCAACAGCCCAGCCCGGATCCTGAAAGGCCAGGCCAGCAGGGGGCAAGCTCTGGCCATGACTGGTGAAAACAAACAAACAAACAAAACCCCAAACAAAACAACAACAACAACTTCAAGTATGGACCCAGAAATCTAATGCACATATGCTGGAGTCCAGCTACTGGCCTAGCTGACTTTGGAGAGTGATTTATCATCAGAAGACTGGCCACAATGAACAAATTTTTGTGGTCACCTCAATTCATAAAGACTTGTTTCAGAACAGGTAGTGTAAAGAGTATCTAGAGTCTGTGCATATGGGTTCAACTTCTGGCTTTGTGGCTGACCATTTCTGTGACTCCAGGGTGTCATTTCAAATTCAGTTTCCTCATCTACAGAGTAACAGGGGAGACCTCTAAGGTCTCTCTTCATGTGGCCCAGTGAAGCACGGAAGCATCACTATCTACTTTTGTATCAGAAGTACCCACATGAATGAATTCACCTCTGCTAGAAGCAAGCAAGAAATTCATCTGATGAAGAGCACAGGATTTTCAGAAACTTGAAGGCAGGGAACAGGTTCTATAGTGCATAGCCTCATGGTACCTTTAGCACAATAACTTTAATGTCATTTGTGCTCAACAAACACGTCCTGAGTTGACTGTATACAACACAAAAGCATGAACTGACTGGAGCAGCACTTTGTTCACGTCAGTGCCCCCCGAGTGGTTCATCTGAGACAGTGCTGGACACGGTGCAATGCTCCAAAGCCTGCGTGTATCACCCTGCGGGGCAGGACTAGGCCAGGCCTTGGCTTCCAGTAGAGACTCCAGATGTGGTTCAGTTGCTCCTGGTCTCAGCCGTGCCTATGCATGTGCTAACATTCCAGGGAGGGTCTCACCCTGCTCTACCTAGCTGGGCATGGGGTTGCTCCAAGATAAAGACACAGCATCCAGATAAGAACAGAATCAGATGGTATGAAAGAAACAATAAGAATCATGACAGCAGCTTGTTAGCATTTCTATAGTGATTTAAGACTTGCAATGTGCTTCACTATGATCTCATTTGATCCTCACGATGACCATGGGAAACAGGGGCTATTACTACCCCCATTTCTTTTTTTAACCCCCATTTTCTTGATGAGGAAGCTGAGTTAAAAAACAGGTTAAATGACTTGCCTATGATCATAAAGCTAGTAAGTATCTGAGGTCATATTTGAACTCAGGTTTCTGACTCCAGGTTTAGCACCATACAATGACATCCAGTGATACCCGAACCCCTTTGTGAGCCAATCTAGCAGGACATATGATTGGGGAAGAGGCTTAGACAATAATGGAAATTAGGTCTGGGAATTATTTGCAGATTTTAATTAGCCAGGCACTAATTTCCCCCTTTTTAACAGTTGACTGCAGCTTGAGTTTCTGTATGACCTATAGAGGAGAAGAAAAATGAGATCTGAAGGAGTTACAAGCAGTCTCATTTTCCTTTCAAATCAGAAATAGCCCATCCCCTTTTCCCTCTATGGAATGTTTTGCCCAACTGTGGGTAACTGGATCTAAATTGAAGAGTAATCATTGGTTAGGTTTCTGGGGCAGATGGGTGTACAAGCCAGCCTACACTGGAGTCAGAAAACTAAAATTTAAATTGTGGGTTTGCTACTAAGTGGATGTGTGACTTTGGGCAAATCATTTTAACTCTGTTTACCTTTGTCTGAAGTGAGGTTGAACTGAAGGATCCCTAAAGTTATTTCCAAATCTTATAGTTGGGGAGAAGCAGCATGATACCAGGGACAGAATGCTAGTGCTGGAATTGGGAAGAACTGGACTGGAAGCCCGGAGATGCTGTCATTAGCTGTGCGGCCTCTAGCGATTCACTGAACCTCTCAGTTTCTTCATCTGTTAAGGAAAATGGTGAGACCTGCACTGGCTACCTCAGCTGTTGTGAGGCTCTGACGAGATAATATGTTTTCTATGAAACAGGAATCCAGTCACATCCTATGTCATAACTGGATGGCCAAGATGGGGGAGGGCAAGTCATGTAAGTCAAAGGGATCTTCCAGGCTTTATCTTAAGTGCTGCGTTTTATTGTCCCCTCCTTAAATGAATTCTCATAGTCACTCAGCTCCTCTAAAGGTTTCAGGAATTACGTGTAAATAGCATTCCCCATTTCCCAGCAGTTATGCTGCTTTTGGCTTTCTTGGGAACCCTCCATCTTGTCTTCCTTCCCCAGGAAGCCGATCACTGAGAAATCTCACCGTCCCAGACACTGAACCAGCTTGGTCCTCACATCTCATGGGTACACTCGGGCCTTCTGACTGGGGGGGCATGGTTGTGGGCTCCAGGGTCTCTGCACAGCTTTTCTACACTTTTCTTACTGGCCAAACTGCTTTTGGACTATTCTGAGCTGGGTACTTTCCCTTTCCCTTTTTCATGGTCCTTTTGTGTGCAGTCTTACCTATTATAAAAGTTCCTTTAGAATAAGGACTCTCTTTGCATTTATTTGCGTTTGTATCCTCAGCACAGTGCCTGGGGGCAACAAAGTGGTGCAGCCACCAGGCCTGGAGTCTGAAAGACCATAGTTCAAACATGGCCCCGCATATTTACTAGCTATGTGGCACTGGGAAAGTCACTTGAGTCTATCCTCCTGTTTCCTCATCTGGAGAAGGAAATGGCTAACAACTCTAGTATTTTTGCCAAGAAAACCCCAAACGACACCACCAAGAGTTGAACATGACTGAAACTGAAACCAGTGAAGAACAACAAAACCAGAAGACAGATTTGGTGATGCATGATCTTCTGTCATTCACTTCCAGGCATCACAGTGTGGTGGAAAGACCCTGGGACCTGTAATCACGAGACATGGGTTGGAGTCCTGAATCTGCAACTTAAAAGTCATCTGGGCCTGGACAAGTGACTTCATCTTTCTGCTCCTCTGCTAGCTGATTTGGTAGAAGCTTTGTGAAGGAAAAAGCTTAGACAATGATAGAAAACAGGTCTCTGGATTATTTGCTGATTTCCTCATTTGTAAAGTAAGTGTATAATACTTGTTATATTCTCTGCCTCATGGGCAGCGTGAAGAAAATGTTATGGTTATAGGCATGCCAATTATTATTTCAAGAAGTTATTACTATTACATGCATACACAGCAATGTCTCAAGGATCTGTGATTTAGTCCACAGATGCAGACTGTAAGTGATCTAAAACTTAGCACCTCAATCATAGCGAGTTCCTGAGGATCATGGAGGGTATGTGACCACACAAGTGGTATCAGAGGCAGGATTTCACCCAGGTCTTACCACTCTAAGTAGTGGGTTTTATCCATTATATTGCCTTTCATATACTTATACATTTCAACAGACCAAGGAGCACAGTGGAGAGTCTGAAGACCCAGGCTCAAATCTTAGCCCTGCCATTTACTTACTGCCTGTGTTGTGTGCTCTTGGCCAAGTCATTTAACTTGTTTGAGCCAGATTTCTGCAATGATAAACTTAGGCTGAATGAGAAGACCACAAGCTCCTTCGTGCTCTATACCTATAATTCAAAGTACATAGAAATGTTCACTTTTGTATGTGTATCCTGTTACTGTTCAGTTGTTTCAGCTGTGTCTGACTCTTGGTGACCCCATTTGGGGTTTTCTTGGCAGAGATACTGTAGCAGCTTGACATTTCCTGGTCCAGTTCAATTTACACAGAAGGAAACTGAGGCAAACAGGGTAACATGACTTGCCCAGGGTCACATAAGCTTTTATGTGTCTGAGGCCACATTTGCACTCATGAACTTCCTGACTCCAGACACACACAGCATTCTATCCACTGCACCCCCTATCTGATCCCATGTATTTCTATAACAGGTAAAATGTATGTTGTTGATAAAAGCAGCTAGGTGACAGAGTGGATGGGAGAGAGCATGGGAACTGGAGTCTGAAAGACCTGAGTTCTGATCCAGCCTCAAGTAACACCTATTTGCTCCAGTTTTTTCCTCTGTAAGACACAGACGATAATTGTATCACCTGCCTCCCAGGGTTTTAGTGAAGATAAATTGAGGTAATATTTGTAAAGCAATTGCTTAAGCAAACCTTAAAGTGATATGTAAATGTTAACTATTTTTATTATTATTTTGCATAATTAAATTAACAATCTTCATAAGATGAAAGAACCGCACAACACATACATGAGACCAGATCTGGTAGAGTCTTCTACTTCAATGAGCCAGGAACAAGCATTTATAGGCTCAATGGGAGGAACTTAAAAGTTTTACCAAATATTTAACTCTTTCTTTTTTGCAACTTCTAGGCCATGGAGGGAATTCTGAGACATATTGGAGGTTCAACGAGACAGCTGAAAATGTACTCTACATATGTGCACTTTGGCTTCACGATCTTGGCAACAAGATTTACTGTCCCACGAGGGTATTATTGACTTCAGCTTTGCCTCAGTAAATGCTTTCCTTTGGGGTCAATTAATCTTGACATTAAAATCAATGAAAATCAATAGCCACTTAATACTTATAGCCTCAAAGGGGAAAAAAAAATCATGTATACCAATCTCAACAAAGTCATCCGTTGTAATTTTTTAAAGCATCTCACTGGATCTCATTAACAAGGCAATCCAAGGGAACAGCCTAAGTAATAATAATAACAATATAATAATGATTGCTAGCACTTCTACAGCACTCTATCCTGCAACTCAATGGATCTTTCCAGGGAGCCTATGAAGTAGGAGTTATCATCATCATTATTATTATTATTGTTATCACCCCCATTTTACAGATGAGAAAACTCAAACACAGGGAAATAAAGTGACTTGCCCAGCTAGTAAGTGTATGACATAGGATTCGAACTCAGGCTGTGTAACCCTGGGAAAGTCATTTAATCAGCCTCAGTGTCCACATTTCTAAAATGGTGAGGTAATATACGTAAAGTACTTTGAAAAACTTATAGTTTAAATTATATAAAAGCAACCTGTCATCACCATCATCAGGCATGTGCTATTCTTTCAACCAAGAATGAAAGACTTACCAGCCACTTAAACACTAGAAAACAAGTTATAGCTAACACAATTAAAGGGCAGCATCAGAGGACGTAGAAATACAGAGTGGAGGGGTGGCTAGGTGGCGTAGTGAGTAGAGCACCGGCCCTGGAGTCAGGAGGACCAGAGTTCAAATCCAGCCTCAGACACTTGACATACTTACTAGCCATGTGAACTTGGGCAAGTCACTTAACCCCAATTGCCCTCCAAAAAGCAAAAAAATAAAAATAAAAAAAAAGAGTGGAAAGAGGCCAGGATTTTGAGTCAAATGCCCTTGCCTTGAGTGTTGTATCTATAAATTATTATGCAATCTTAGGAAAGTTGTTTAGCTTCTCTGAGACTTGGTTTCCTCACTTATAAATAGCAGGGGTGGCTGGTGACTTGGAGGGGTGCATTCTAAGGCTTCTTCCAACTTGAACATTCCATGACAGAAATTAAAAAGAGCCAGTTGGATATATTTTCCTACCATTCCATTCTTCTTCATCAGAACCATATAATGTGGAAAGAGCTCTAGACTTGGAGTTAAGAGACTCAGAAGCCCTGAGTTTGAGTCCTGCCCCTTCCACTTGCAGCTTTGTGACATTACACAAGTAACTTTGCCTCTCAAGTATGGAGGTCATTCCACCAGTAGGTAGAGAGCACTAGACCAAATCATCTCTTCAGGTCACTTTCTGCTTTAATACTATGACTACAGATGCCCAGAGTTCTGCACTATTCTGCCCTTTCCATAGTGAGCCTCCTTAACTTCCTTCCTAACAAAACGGAAGCTGCGGTGCATGAGACATCTTATTTAAGAGAATAAGCTTTATGACAAAATCTGTCACTAGTGTCAGCATGGAAATGAGTTGGTAAATAAAGAATTTGAAAAATGCTTACAATAACTTCAAAGTCTCCTCAAATTTATTACCTCCCTCATCCCCACCCCAAAATTCTTAGGAATGTTTAAATACAAAGACCAAAAACTTGCATCCAGGCTCAACATGTTTTCCTCTCTTAAATCAAAGACCTCCTAGTTACCAGAAGCTCAGATGTTCCTAACACATCCAGCGTGAGGGACTGCATCCTTGAGTAGTGAACACCCAGCTCTCGATGGATCCCAGAACACTCGATGCACGTCAGAATGCCCAGATTTGTGGAAAGCCAGGTAGGATCTGCCAGATAAAAGGAATAAGGTTAACAACATGATGTAAGTAAGGAAAGAGGGTGGGTGCCTTTTGTGGGCAAGGATCAGGCTTACGATCAGGCTTACCTATCCCCTATTTAGGTAGTCTACTATGTAATTATTGAGCACAGTGCTCCCCAACTTGTTTCAATCCCCAACACACCTGGATGCTACAATTCAATTTTTTTTAAAAAAGCCTGTAGTAATGCCTTGGTATTTGCAGGATACTCTCCTAGGCATCTAGATGGCATAGAAGATAAGGCTCTAGTCTTAAAGTCAAGGAAAATTTCACTCAGGCTTCTCAGATATTTACTAGATGTGTGACTCGGGGCAAATCATTTCACTTCCTTGAGTTTCCTCATCTGTAAAATGAGGAAGTTGGGCCCAATGACTCTAATGTCCCTTTCAGATCTAAATCTATGAGTCGATGATCCTATGAGTACAGAACCAAAAATGAAAAGTAGTTGCTGCCCTCAAAGAGCTTTCATTCTCCTGAGTTTATAAAATGATGAACAACAGCTATAATTACACAGCCATCCATTTTTATGGTACTTTACTATCTATAAAACATTTCCACACATACTACCTCACTTGAATCACGTAGTATTCTTCCAATAAATCTGTAATTACGTTAGGTGGCATTATCTTTATTTCACAGATGAGGAAACAGGGTCAAGGAGGTAGACTGAATTGCCCAGCAACACATGCTCACAACTCCTAACAGGGTCAAGACTCCAACTTTTCCTATTCCAAACTTGTTTTTCTTCCTACTATAAAAAGCTATCACTCATATTTAACGAAGGGTACATCATCCAGGCATCCATTCTATTCTTATCTGTAAATCCTCTTAAGATGTGCATATAAACACATCCATATTTTTCTCAGACATTTTCTTTCCTCTCTGCACCATTCTTATGAGAAAGGATATTCTGGACAGAAACAGGCAAAGGGGAAGGAAGGACATTCAGTGAGATAAGATATGCAAAGCACTTTTCAAACCTTAAATTGATATATAAATATCAATTATTACCAATTCTGATCATCATTAGCATCATAATCATTACCGTCACAGTTGCTTGGAGGGCTCACTCCTGGTTTTTTTTTTAAAGTTTTGTGATTCTTTGAATGTATTCAAAGAGCTTTATAGAATCATTGTAAGCATAAAAGGATAGATGCTTGAGTTTATATTACCAGGATTGCAAAAATAAAATAAAAATGGCAAGACCCTCGAGTACTTTTTAAAAAGTATACAACACTATGATTTACAGGCAGCTTTTCAGGAATGAAGGCATACTTTATAAAGGAAAGCATACTTGTATGTGGGGTAGGTGAGGAAGGTGTCTAAAAGCAACAATTCTTTCCAGATGGTCTAGTTTTGCTATGCAGTAGATACTTTCCCCACTTATGCATCCTAAAAACAAGTATACGCCCAAATTTAAAAAAAAAATCAATTCAAGAACAATTTACTAAAGTTCCTACTAAGTGCCAGGCAAGTATAGGACTGGAAATCAGAGGAATAAGATTCAGAATCCATCCCTAACATTACATGTATGACCTTAGGAAGGTCTTTTCAAAAACTTTGAGGTGCCCTCTGTGTCCTCACTTTAAAATGAAGGGGTTGGCCTCCGAGATCTCTTCTAAGTCTGTGATCCTACGACAACAGAGACTTTGGGACTAGGACTGTAGGGTTTACTGATGATTCCCTCATTAACATAAACTGTTAAGTCATAGATAAAGGGCTTGAAGAGACCTCACAAGTCACCAAGTCCACCCCTACTTTTACAGATGAGGATAATGGGACCTAGAGAGACAATGTAACTTGCCCAAGGGTCATACAAGTATGTAATAGTAAAAGGCACAGCCAAGATCCAAATCCAGGTCCCATATCCCACACTATTTCCATGGCTCCCTGAAACCAGAGAGATTCTAAAATTTCAGTAGACAGATCTCCATGGAGAGAAAGAGAAAAATCAGTGCATCTTTCCTTAAAAAAAAAAAAAACAAAACTGAAACAGCACCAAAAATGTTTTGGTATTTCTACAATAGAACATGAAATAAGAATTGTATATAGAAATGATGACTCTTCTGTATAGATTAAAAATACACATATATGCATATTATATATATATTCAGTAAATTACTCTCAAAGTTGTTCTTGTCTGTTCATCCCATCTTTCTGTTCTTTTCTGTGCATTTTTAAAAAGTATCAATAGCCACCATTTTTTTTTGAAGGGAGAAACACATAACTATTTGTTGTATTTATTTATTCATTATTTATTTATTGTTATTTATTAGTCCCCTTTCCCCACCCAAATCCCTAAATCCAATTAATTTACCAAAAAAAAAAAAAACCCCAAAACTTTTAATGAATGAGCATAGTCAAGCAAAGCAAATACTATCATGTGGTATAACAGGAAGAACATGAACTGAGGTCAGAGGATATAGCTCCGCTAATTATGACATAATAACAGCTAACATTTATGCAACACTTTCTATGAGCCAGGCACCATGCTAAGTACTTTACTATTATTATCCCATCTGATCCTTACAAAAAACCGGGGAGGTGGGTGCAATCTATGTGTTAAAGACCCCATCAGCTCCGACATTCTTTGTCACAAGGGACTGCCCACCTCTCATATTTTACAGTTCCCATTCTGTGTCCTCTCCTGCTGTCTTGGTTGAGAAAGTATTTCCCATCCTAGGCCGGGAAAGCAAAATCATGTGGTCTACATGAAGCTCATGAGGTATGTTTGTACAATAAAGCTATTATGTCTACATAGGAATTGAGCCACTAAGCTAAAATGAAATTTTATTTTTCCCCAATTACATGTAAAAACAATGAACATTTTCTTTAAAATTTTAAGTTCCAAATTCTCTCCCCATCCCTCTCATTGAGAAGGCAAACAATTTGATGTCATTTATACATGTGTAGTACTGCAAACATACTTTCATATTAGTCATGTAAAGAAAACACAGACAAAAATAAAAACCCAAGAAAAATAAAGTAGAAAATGTATGCTGTGATCTGTTAAAATTAGATTTTAAATCAACTATAAGACAATTAAAACCCAAGTGGTCACCTGGTGCTCCACAGTCACAACAGACATCATTTCCAGTCATCCTCTGGATCTCTGATATAATCTCCTTTGTCAGCTCCTGGACAATGTTATTTTCTCCAGTGTTGTCATCGCCTTTAAACGCATTATTTAAAGCTTCTTCCTTGCTATTCTGTAGCACAGACATCCATCTAAAGACAACGGTAAAGGCTACCTGTATTAAAAGACAATTTACACCCCCCCCAAATCCTGAGCATAGCCCCCAAAACTTACATTTGACACTCCTGTTCATCTTCTGCTTGGAAGTGGTATGTTCTATCATCTGTGCAAGAGAGATTTCATATATTGAACAGCCAAACACTACCTCCATGGATAATTACAAAAGAAAATAGTTGAAAATTAATGATTTGTATAAAATCATGTTTCTTCATGTCCTTCAAATGTCTACCCTTGCCTAGTAATAATTGTACTTTTATAATGTAAATGAGTGAACCTGCACTGTTCCACTTAAGCCTATAGGCACTGGTTCCAAAGACTCAAGCTATACACAAAGAAGGACCATCTTCACAGAAAATGAGTTTGTGCTATGCCAAAAGGCTTTGATTTTAAACTTCTATTCATGTAGTTGGCATAAAAACCTCTATTAAAAGTCTTGTTAACAATTTCTAAAGCAAAACATAATCTCATAGGGTTTTTTGGCCTACTTTAAAAAAAATTTATCATGAGAAAAACACACTAGAGAAAATCAGAATTATAGGTGCTGCCAACTCATTGTTACACAGTTATAAGACAGTTGAATGATAATGCCTTCTACTTCAAAAGTGCAGAGGTCAACAACTTCTCAAAGCCATTGTGCAAATGAATTTTTATGCAGAGAGGGTGCTTTTTTGGTGGAGAGCCTATTATGTAAAAAAAAAAATTAAATAACAGAAAGTTTAAAAAAAACCTCTTATTTTAGCTAAGACAGTAGGGGTCAGGGAGAGAGAGACACAGAGAGACAGACTGAAGAGAGACAAAGAAAGAGAAAAAGAGAAAAAATGAAGAAAAACAGGGGGGGGGAGAAAAAAAGGGAGGCAGTGGAGACAAAAAGAGAGTGGGGAGACAGAGAGAAAAGGGGATGAGAGAAGACTCTTTCTGAGTAGGGAGCCAGACAGAGACCAAGGGGGGGAGAGAGGGAAAGGGAAAGAGAGAGCAAAGGAGGGAGGGGAAGGAGGGGGAGGGAGAGGGAGAGGGAGAGGGAGGGGGAGAGAGAGAGAGAGAGAGAGAGAGAGAGAGAGAGAGAGAGAGAGAGAGAGAGAGAGAGAGAGAGAGAGAGAGAGAGAGAGAGAGAGAGAGGAGAACGTTCCTAAAAATGGTGAGAGCAGAATGGTAGAACAGAGAGTGGGGTGAAGGGTGTAGTGGCAGTAACCAGCCAAGGAAAATTGGTGGGCACAGCCAGTTCCACCATGGTTTTCATATGTCTTGAATTATTTGCCCAAATATTATCTCACCTTATTCTTATATCTGTTCCTGGTAAGATAAGGGAAGTAGCATTTTCGTATTCACAGATAAGGACACTGAGTCATGAAGAAGAGACAAAGATAAAGTGGCACACCCCACATTATAAAGCTAGATTACTCAGGTTGCCTGACTTCCTAAGTTTTTGAATTTTTTTTGAATTCTACCACTCTAATCTTTTTATATACTGGTATGACCCAGAGATTACCGAAATGACATTTTCTCCCTCATTCTACCTATCACAAATTCTAAATAACTAAGAACATGAAGGAGAGCCAGTATTGAGTCAGGAAAACTTGGATTCAAGTCCTGCCTGTCATATTCTGGCCTACTGGTCACATAACCACTCAGTGCCCCCCAAACCCTCTAAGATAAGGTACAACAGAGTTTAGCTCTCTTCTGTGCAGTCTGCCCCCATTAAACTGTTAGCTCCTTTTGGGTGAGGACTGTCTTTTTTTTTCATTTGTAGCCCCAGTGCTTAGTACCTGGAACACAGCAGGCACTTAACAAATGTTTCTTGATTGATCAATTGAGCTGTACAGACAGTGGGATACTCCTTACCAGGAATTCTCTATTCCAATGAATTGAGAGCTCAGAACCAAAAAGTTTTTTTTTAAATAATAAAAGGATAGAAAAATGGTATAATTACGGTATATTTTCAATTCAAATGCAGCAATAATGAACCTTATTTTTCAGACCCAATAAATCCTTTAAAGGAAGTTCTTCCCAGGCCTATAGGTAGAATGGAAGAGATCTCAGTTACGGAGGTTTGCCTACATGACAAAACTATATACCAAGACAAAATAAGCCCATAAACACTTCTGCATAATCAACCTTATCGGTAGGCTGTACCATATCTTCGGAAGCTGCATGAGAAGTCATCCACTGAGAGCTGAGAAATTTTCAACTCAAACTAAGCTTGTCTCTCTTTTGAAGGGGAAATTCACTATGGGGGAGGACGGTAGAAGCAATTTTTTCCCCTCTGTGCCTTGCGAGATACATTATTATGCAAAAAAGGAGTCAGGGAAATTATAAGGTATATGGCTATAAAAATGATCTAAAAGGATGGGAAAAGATTAGAAAAATAAACTCCAATGATGTGATGTGGTCTTGTTTACCAGGGATAAAGAAAATCTGCTTTACTCTTTTACAAATTCCAAGCAGACCATAAACTGTATAACTTAATGTCATGTGCAGAAAACACCTATATGGCAGGAAGTAAAAATGCAGGCTTAATTAATGATCAAATACTTCCTATGCATAATACACAGGAATGAGGATAACCTAGTATGGTAGAGGAGAATAAGGATAATCAAAATTAGACAGCTAAAGGGGCGGCTAGGTGGCGCAGTGAATAGACCACCGGCCCTGGAGTCAGGAGTACCTGAGTTCAAATCCAGCCTCAGACACTTAACACAAAAAACTAGCCGTGTGACCTTGGGCAAGTCACTTAAACCAACTGCCTTCTAAAAAGAAAAAAAAATTAGACAGTTAACCAAGAGTTGGAGAGTTAGGAAGGACCCCCAGAGTCTGTTCCAGACTTTGATGCTAACCAGCTATGTGACCTTGGTCAAGTCATTTCCCTTCCCTTCTTTTAGTTTCCTCATATATAAAACAAAGGAGCTAAATTGGATAAGCTCTAAGTTCCTTTCTAATTCTTTAGGATTATAGGATCAGACCTTTTATAGAAGCAAGAAAAACACTTCTGAGAATAGAGGGGTGAAGGGTTACAAGATAGTTACAAAAAAAATGACTAAACTTAAATCTGGACCGTATCTCAAGGACTTGAGGCATATAGAAGAGCTCTTAAGAAAACACAGGTTTTACACCCTTCTTTACACTGCAGAGTTCTCCCTATATTTCTGACTGTCCCCATTACTACATCTGAATCAAAACTGTAAGGTTCTTGCAGAAGGCAGAGGGAAAGGAAAGAAGGAATTGACAGTGAAATACCATGAAGAACCCATTCAAAATCCTAATTCCTCAGAAAAATTTTAACTAAGTAGGTACAGCCTTACATGAAGGAATTATGTTATGAGGGAAAGGCTCACTTGATTGTCATGGGGTTTCTCTCTGTTCTTTGCTCCCTTCATCTCTCTCACTTTTTTTTTTTTTGCTTTTTGTAGGGACCTTGGGGTTAAGTGACTTGCCCAAGGTCACATGGCTAGGAAGTGTTTTAAGTGTCTGAAGCCAGATTTGAACACAGATCCTCCTGACTCCAGGGCCTGACTCTATTTGCTGTGCCACCTTGCGGCCCCTTCATCTCTCTTTTTAAGAGTACTTCAGGGTGGCAGAAAGAGCATTGGGAACAGAGGACCCGACAAAGGGAGGATCCAAACTGATCCTGACAGACTATAATAACATTGGGCCAAATTGGAAAAATGAAATTTACTAGGGATAAATGTTAAGTCTTAATCTTCAATTCATAAAATCAACTTCAAAAATATTAAGATGGGGAATATATTGCTAGAAAACATCTCACTTGTAAAAGATGCGGAGGTTTTTATAGATTACAAACAGTACAAATCAACAGCACTATGTAACATTGAAAAAAGCTAACGAAAGCTCAGGCTAAATTAAGAGAGGAATAGTATACAGACCCTATTACACTTTGATCTGATCAGACTATGTCTAGATTATGAATTAAAGGAGAAGATTGGACTAGACCAGAAGTTCTCAACCTGGGGCCTTTGGATTTGTTTTATTTACTATATTGACAACTATATTTCAGCACAATTGGCTTCTTTTATAATCCTATGTATTTTATGTATTGGAAAACATTGCTCTGAGAAGAAGTCCAAAGATTTCACCAGATAGTCAATGGAATTAATGACGCAAAACAGATTAAGAACCTCTGGACTGGACAATGTCTAAGGTCCCTTTTTTCTAGCACTAAATCTTATGATCTTGTGAAAAGAATCTTAGATAATCTTTTAACTCAATTCCTTCTTCCTACGGAGCAACAGTTCTCAAAGCATGGTCTAAAGGCTTTTTCAGGGGATCCATGAGCTCTACACTATTCTCAAAATAATACTAGGACATTTTAATTTCTAATAGTTATTCAACAGATTATTCCACAGAAACAAAAGAAGCATGTCCTCAGTAATTTTTAAGAGTATGAAGGAGTCTTAAGGACAAAATATCTGAGAACCTCTGCTCCAGATGATGAACAAGAAAAAAACTTGAGGGTAGAAGAGTGAGAGGCACAAGACAAAGAGTTACAAAAAAGTTACAAGAGAGTAACAAAGAGTTGTACAAGTTACTAAGTTTAAATCTGGCCCATACTCCCCTGATAGCGAAAGTGATTTTTCCCTGTCACTCACAATTTCTTATTACCTACTCCCATGCACCTTCCTTTAACTACCACATCCCTGCATAAAGATTGTACAGTAGCCTGTCAAAGTGTTAACAAAAATCTTCTAGGAGCCCATCCTCCCCAACTCCTGAAGAATCAAATTATAATGATCTTATTAAAACCAGGCAAGAAGGCCCTGCAAAAATAGTATACAGGATAAAAACCTGGATGGGACATCAGGACAGCCCAAAGAGGGATCCTGGGAAAAGAGGCAGAAACCAAAGACCATAGGGTCTCTTTGGCAACGTTACCTTAAACTGGTATTGGTAAATGCTATGACAACCACTATTTTTAGACATTTACACTAGATTTTGGGGAAAATTACCAGTAGGAATTACCTGCCCACATATATGACCAGAGAACCATAGATTTAAAGCAGGGAGGAATCTTCTGGGTTATATATATATGTGTGTGTGTGTGTGTGTGTGTGTGTGTGTGTGTGTGTATTTATATATGTGTGTGTACACATACAGACACAGACACAAATATAAAACATAGATAATGTGACATTTTAAAACTAAGTCAATATCTAACATGCAGGATATGTATGAATTTGTAGGTCCCATTTCTGAGTCTGACACCTGTAACCTCATTTAACCTCCTAATTTGACAGATGTGGAAAGTGTCTTGTTCAGGATTATACAGATATTAAATATTAGAGCTGAGATTGAAACTTAAGCTTTATAGATTCGTCCATGGTTTTATGATTTGCAGTAATTTAAGAATAGTCTTTCATATGGCTATTTATAGTTTTAAATTCTTCTGAGAATTGTTTACTTACATTGTATAACCATTTATGCACTGATGAATGACTATTTGAATAATATATTTGTGTTAGTTTCTTTTAAACTCCTTGACTATTAGGCCCATATCAGAGATATTAGAAGAAAAGACTCTCCCTTTCAAGAGCTTCTTTTCTTATCTTGGTTTTATTGATTTTATTCAGGTAAATTCTTTTCAGTTTCACAAAACTGAATTATTTTATCTCACGATTGTCTTTATTCCTTGTTTGGCTAAAAACTTTATTTATAGCCATAGTTGTGAAAGATACATAATTGGGTTTTTGTTTTGTTTTGTTTTTTTGGAGGGCACTTGGGGTTAAGTGACTTGCCCAAGGTCACACGGCTAGTTTTTTGTGTTAAGTGTCTGAGGCCGGATTTGAACTCAAGTACTCCTGACTCCAGGGCCGGTGCTCTATTCACTGCGCCACCTAGCCACCCCATAATTGGGTTTTAACTTTTTATTATGACCTTTAATATCCACTCAGAGTTTCTTGTGATAAATGTTATAAAATGTTGCTCTTAATCCTAATTTCAGCCAACCTATTTTTCGGTTTTCCCAGCAGTTTTTGTCAAATAATTGCCTTTAATCCTCTTTCAAGGGGACAATTACATGATGCTAATTTGGGTTTAAAAAAAGAACTATAATTATATTTATGTATAATCTTCTCCACAAAAGTCAGAACAATTCCTAAAGATTCATCTACTAGATTTAGAAAGGTTGCAACTGGTGCCAGTGGAGTAGCATCTACAATGATGGGATCACAGATCATTGAAATATTACACTGTCACCTATCTAGCCACCTTTAGGGACAAGTACATGTTGATAAAAAAACACAGGCTGGTGGGTTGTCTGTAGTTATTTACAAATCTGAATCAAATGCTTCATAAGGTCACAGGTGGTCACTACAGGTGATAAAAACAGTAAGACTCGTGGCTATTTTAATTTAATGCCTACAACACAGCTGAAGTTTAGTATTGATTAAATAGCAACTACAGGGAACTACACAGGGGAAGCTATTATGTTGGGGCAGTTGGTGGCATAGTGGATACAGTGCCAGGTCTGTAGTCAGGAAGACCCAACCTCACCATGTTCAAATGCAGCCTTACACACTTGCTAGCTGTATGACCCTGGGCAAGTCAGTTTACTATTTGTCTCAGTTTCCTCATCTGGAAATGGCAAACCACTCCAGTATCTTTGCCAAGAAAACCCCAAATGAGGTCATGAAGAATTGGACATTACTGAACAACAACAAGAAGGGTTATGTTACTTAAAACAGGGGGATGCTTGAAGCCGATATCAAAAAAGGTCCCCTTCCCAACAACTCCCAATTCTCCCGATCCCCAGGGATCTCAGAAAAACCTACGTGATATGAGGTCAAAACATTTTTTCTCCTCTGGGTTTGTTTTCACTTGGCAGGTTAAGAGATTGAGCTTGGCAGGAGGACGGTTAGCCTATGACAAGAAAAGAGAAAACACAAAATAACATTATGTAACAGCAGACATGCCCTTTAAAAAAGGATTTTTCTAGTTTGTGACAATAGTCCTTAGAATAAATTGTATTACGAAAACCATTTATTAAGCACCTACTGCATACAAGGTAACGAGCAAGCAGAAGGATACAAAGTTTAGGTCTCAGGTGTCAAGGATCTGCTAAGTCAAGAAGGCACAAGATAGGTTCAGATCCTCCTGTGGATTCTTCTCATCTAAGATCTGTATTCAAGAAAAAGGATGAATACTTTGTGTGTGTGTGGTTTAAGTTTAACAGCAGACATGACCATAACTAAATCTCTAACAGTAGTTAGTGTAATCAATGTGTCTATTTCAGCTCAGCGGATTCAGCCATACCTGGCTGAGTTTGAAATGTTTTGCAGCTCAATTTTAGAGTCATTAGGTCCTAATACCTGCTGATGAAATAGAATGGCCACTGACTGACACAGACCTTCAGCTCCCTTTTCTGGCTAAATTAAAAATGCATCTATAAATGTAAACACATTGCTAACTCCCAGCAGGGAGAAAGAAAGCTAAAGAGTGCGCTTTGCAATAATTATTGCCTTCAGAGAGCACAAATGGCAGATAAGTAATTTTCTCTTCTTCTTGAAGTGATGACAGATAACAGATCCATACTTCTGGAGACTAAAAAAGCTTTCAAAAGGTGTCTTTTAAAGCAAAGCATCTCTGTCATTGAAATTTCAACAAAACACCCCACATTCACACATCTACTCCTGCACGTTGGCTACAGAAAAAAAAGGCGTCAAAAATAGCTATTTTCTCCCCTTTTTATAAAGCATCATAATTAGTCCACTGGAATGGAGGACAGGAGAAGGATTTACTTTTATTTAGAAAAAGAAATGTGTCAAAATAGCAAAATGGTCCAAGATTTCTTCCTGTGAAACATACTATTCTGCCCTTCATCCACCTCCAAGGTTTGCTAAGGAAGAACTGAAGTAAATCATTTCCAAATTTTGCCAGATTCAAAGAGAACACAATCTCTGGCCACCACACCCAACAAAATGAAAGAAAATAAGAAAATCCTGCATTGTAGAATCCTGCTTATTTGGAACAACTGGTATTCATTCAACACAACCCAAGACATCTGGACATCCTGAGATGTCCCCTCCCCTCCCACATACAAGTACATCATAAATGACCCAGGAGAACCTCCCCTAGATCCTGTTCTGAAGGCTCTCCAGAAGTAGTGGTGAGGACTTTCGTGTTGAGTTGTCTCACTTGGTATCAACATTTCCTCTACCTTCTCTAAGATAATAGGATTTCAAGCTTGAAGGGCTTTTCTCTAGTTCAACCCTTCTTTTTATAGATGACGAACCTGATATTCTCCCTTCACAGAGAGGTGAAATTATTGTCTCCAAGATCATTCATATCTAAGACTTGTGACTCCAAGTTAAAAAAAAAATGTTCTGCTGATGCTGAATGAAATAAGCTGAACCAGGAGAACACTGTACATGGTAACAGCCACAGCGTGTGATGACTAACTGTGATAGACCTAGCTTTTCTCAGCAATGCAAGGTCCTGAAACAATTCCAAAGGACTCATGATGGCAAATGCCACCCATATCTAGAGAAAGAACTATGGGGCTGGAATGCAGAGTGAAGCAGACTATTTGTTTTATTTTATTTTTTTCCTTTTTCATGGTTCCTCCTATTTGTTCTGGTTCTTCTATACAACATGACTAATGTGAAAGTATGTTTAATAGGAATGTATGTGTAGAGCCTATATCAGATTGCATACCGTCTTAGGGAGGGGGAGAAAACGTAAAACTTATGGAAGTGAATGTTGAAAACTAAAAATAAAAAAATTAACTTCAAATTTTTAAAAAAGTTCTGTAAAGTGCTAAAGGTAATTTTTGTACCTTCAGGTATTATTGAGTATCAGAAGGAAGCTCTTTGAACTTCGTAATAATTCTGATAAACTGAGACCAGACTGAGACAGACAAATGACTTCTAAATCTCTCAGAATAAAACTCAAATTTTTTTCACAACCTTCCTGAACCTACCACTAGCCCAATTCTGGAAAACTAACAAAAGGGAGTAATGAGAGTTATGTGACCCTAGAGCAGTCATATGGTAACTGCATATGTCTCTACAAGACAATGGCTGTCAACATTCACACAAAATGAAGAATACACTATTCTGTGGTGAAATAACCCTACTCTACTGTTCATCACCATGTTACTTTTAGCAGTGTATGATATCTGTGAAAACTCTCAATTTCCTATTCTGTTAGGTTACAAGAGACATACAGGGGGCTTCTGAATATATTAAACTGCACACTAATTGCTGGTATCTTCTAAGCCTAAAGAAGTATATATAGTACAAAGGATCTATGATCTCATCCACATAGGTACTTCCTCCTACAGTGAAGAGCACAACTCATCTATGCCTCACATCCTCTCTGATTTGAGTTCATATCGTCCTATAAATGCTCTACCCCTGACTCACTTAACATGTTGGGAGCAGCCTACTTCTAGGACGTCGAATATTTTGTGGTTATCACACATCACTCAGGCTCCCCATCTGTTCTTATCCCTTGCTTACCCCATATGACCAGTTAACCACCTTCTGATCATACCTCTCCTAGAGAATCTTTTCTAAGTCAATTCTTGTATGCAAATTATCTTTGATAAACTTGTCATTTTGTTTTATTTTTTAAATTAAAAAAATTTTTTTTTTGCCTTTTTTTGGGGGTGGAGGGGGAAGGCAGGGCAGTTGGGATTAAGTGATCTGCCCAAGGTCACATGGTGTGTGTGTGTGTGTGTGTGTGTGTGTGTGTGTGTGTGTGTGTCTCAAGTGTCTGAGACCAGATTTGAACTCAGGTCCTCCTGTCTCCAGGACCAGTGCTCTATTCACTGTGCCACCTAGCCGCCCCAAACCTGTAATTTAAATTCTTTGGAAATTGTGGTATTTCATGAATGGCTGCCACAGATCATTAGGAGAATGTTGGTGTGAAAAAGATTGGCTTTTGTGTCTTAGAGCAGCTATATTCACTCATGAAATACAATCCAATAGTAAATACACTGTAAATAGTAATGAGGAAATGGATAGTGGTACTTTGTTAAATATGAATAAATTATTGATGGCTTCATTAACTGGAAAAATGTCTGAATATATCTGCAACAGGTCACTGGACTGACAGGTACAAAGAACTTTACACAATGTAAAATATTTATATTTTTAAACAATTTAATTTAAATTTAAAATAATTCAGTTTTAATCTAACATAATTTAAATTTTAAATAAAATATTTCAATTAACCCCCTGCTCCAACTAATACCAAAATACATCCTATCTTCTGGATCACAAAACAATTTTCATGCTTTATAAAGAAAAATCTCATTAAATTAAACATTTAGTTTAAGGGAAAAACATTTAAAAAATACTCTGGGACTTAATTCCAAACAATGGGCAAACAGATCTCAATTAAGCTTAGTCCTAATTGGATACCCTATCTTAGTTAAGTATCCTATTTACCTACGTCTAAGAGATAAAACTAGTCATACAGCAATAAAGCCCAGGGGACTGGAGTTAGAAAGAAGGAAGTGTTCACTGACTCACCAAGGACTATATGTTAAAAAAATTAAAGCCAGTTACATAAGGATGAGAATATGAAGTTCATAAGACTTTTTTGTTTCTGACTATTTAGGAAAAAAGAGAAAGTAACATTTCTGTTACTAATATCACAGAAAAGGCCAGGTAAGAGAACACTGGTAATCTATACTTTCACAACTGACTTCTAAATCTCTCAGAATAAAACTCAAATTTTTTTTCACCACCTTCCTGAACCTACTACTAGCCCAATTCTGGAAAACTAATGACAGGAAGTAATGGAGAGTTATGTGACCCTAGAGCAAAGTCATATGGTAACTATAAAAGAGGCCAAGGATCAGTTCTTACCAGCATGGGGAAAGTAGAATTATTAACCTTAGCCAACAGGGAACCCCCAAATTTGAGCTTTAATATACACTGGTGGATATCATTATCCCTCAACTAGTTGGGGGAAGGTGAGAGAAACCAATTATTTAAGTTTAAGTTATTTGCCACCTTCCAAGAAAGGGTTTCCCACCCCCAACATCACAAATATAATTTCTGATTCCTTCTCTTAAAGAACTGATATGCAGCTGTGCACCAGATCCTACTACTCCTGGGTGCCTATTCAGACAGCTGCATTGGAAAGCAGTCCTTTCTCCTGACTGCAAATTAACACATGAAGGAGACATTAAATGTGTAATACACATATACATGGAAAAAAACCCCAAATCCTCAAAGACACTCTTCTTCAGCACTGGGTGACTTGATTCACCACCTGTAATGACTGACTACATAAAACAGCAAATGGAGGAGGGAAGTGAGTCTTTGACTTCCAACAAATGTAGAATGTTGAGGGAGAGAGCACTTTTAGAAGAAGGGAAAAAAGAGCTCAGTAACTGTCAGGGGCATTGTCAGAATATCCTCTTCATTTCTCCTGGCAAAGAAGAAATCAGACAGATCTTAGAATGAAGAACTCACAATCTGCTTTCTCATCTCTGGCATGCCATTGTTGGCTCAATCTGTTCAATCCAGAAGCTGCTGGAGGCACAGCCAGAGATCCCTACCAAATCTACTGAGGGGCCACATGTTCACAGAGTAGGGGAATCCCTAGAGAGCATTTCCCCTCCAAAGAAAAATCACTAATTAAATATGCAAGTCGTAGGACAAGCTGAGTTGTCAGCTTCCTAGTGATGCTGGTTACATTTATGTGAACAGCTTGAAAGTGGGGCATCACATCAAATTTTAAAGGAATCCAAACCATTTCCTGATGGGAAACTCAAGAAAAGGGCAGTGAAGTCTAAAAAAAAGCCTTACATACCTAGAAAAAGAGGATAATCAGTGTATTCACGCAATTCAGGGCCTTGTTTTTACTTGTGCTGTGAAAGAGTAATCATTTATTAGCTTAAACTAAGATCCAGTCTTGATTATAGCCTTCATAATTATGTGAAAATGCTGAATGGGCAAGAATCAATACTTTCCAAATAGGTGTGAAATTAAAGTGTGTTGTTATTCTCTGGCAGAATCTCTGTAGAATTCAGTAGATTTTAGTTCAAATAAACAGGTATGGTAAGAGAAGTATAAATAGAGCTTGGATGAATTCATTCCTTCAGTGCATACACAAATACATACTTACACCTATATACCCTGACTACAGCAACAAAACAACAGAAAATTCCTGCTTTTCTCCTACCTTCAAAACTGCCTACTTATACAGGATTTAATAGCAGAATTAGCTAGAGAAACCAAATAATTTTCTAATCTCTAGAGCTATCCTAAAGTGAAAGGCACCCTCAGAAGGCAGTCTGATTAAGTCACTGAACTGCAGAGTGGAGGACCATTTGTTAAGCATGCTATATACAGGATTCTTGTTCAGGCAGAGGTCAGACAACATGGCAACATGGCCTCTGAGGTCATTTCTGTGGTATGTATCTGGGAAAGCTGGAGATTTAGCTAGTAAGTCAGAAAGGGTAGGGTTAGGATCTGATTTGGGTTGGGCGTAGTTTATTTGGTGTGCCTGGTTTGATACTACTGCATTCATAGTATTCTCCTATAGTTCCGATTTCTAGATTTCCAACAACTTAAAGGAAAATTTCCCTCCCCTCCCACCAAAGGGGGTACTTTTTAATGAAACAACCACAGGAAGAATTAGGAAAAAATAGAAAAAAAACCATAGGAACAAAGTAGAGGCCCCCCATGTTGAGAAAATTGCCATATTTCAGAGCAGAAACTTGTCAGGAAAAGGGGAAGCTGAAGGACAGCTCCCTCACTGTTTCTGTAAGCAGTAGACTGCAAAGTTAGTTTATGCCATTAAGGCCACTTACCACCTCAATCAAAGAGTAATCACCTTGGGTCCTTCAGGATAATTTGGCCCCATGTGTTCTTTCTTTTTTTTTTTTTTTGCTTTTTTTGGAGGGCAGTTGGGGTTAAGTGACTTGCCCAAGGTCACACGGCTAGTTTTTTGTGTTAAGTGTTTGAGGCCGGATTTGAACTCAGGTACTCCTGACTCCAGGGCTGGTGCTCTATTCACTGCTCCACCTAGCCGCCCCCCATGTGTTATTTCTAAAGAACCCTCAGAGAGGGATAAAATACACACCACCTAGAACTAGCACCATCTTCTAAGTAGAATTTTCTATGGGTGATCTCCACCATACATGTGCTTCCTCAAAAAGTCACCTTAAAGCAGTGGTTCTCAACCTTCCTAATGCCATGATCCTTTAATACTTGTATGTGGGCATGTCTACATGTGGGTAGACCCGCCTGGAGACCAACAGAGAAGCAGTGTCGGTTCCTAAGACCATCGGAAATAGGTGTTTTCTGATGGTCTTAGGTGACCCTTGTGAAAGGGTCATTCAACCCCCAAAGGGGTCACGACCCACAAGTTGAGAACCGCTGCCTTCTTGAAGTATCACCATGAGACAGTTCTAGCTTATTGACTGATGAAACCTGCTCCAAATGCCATAACTGGGCTTCCTTTGCAAGTCACCATGAAATACAACACGAAAACAGATCTAACGGACAACATGTTTCCCTTTCACTGGAAAAGGGAACTATCGTTGCTCAGATATTATCACATACTAAAAATTGGGGAACAAAACCCAACCCCAATGAACCTTTTCCTCCTCAACTCTGAAGTCCTACCTTTTCTGTTCATTTGTTTGTACCTGACTTCACTGCCTGGGATGCTCATTCTGCTAAAGCAGATCTATAGTTAATCTGAGGCATCTAGGCAGCTCAGTGTACAAGAGGTTTGGGTGTGGAGTCAGGAAGACTCACTGGTTCAAAACTGGCTTCCCATATTTACTATGACTCTGGGCAAAGAACTTAAACACAATCTGCCTCAGTTTCCCCATTTATAAAAAGGGAATGATAACACCTACCTTGCAGGGTTGCTGTGAAGATTAAATGAAATAGTATTGATAAAATGCTTAGCACAGTACCTAGTCTAGAATAGGCCTTACATAAATGTGACTTTTTTGGTTTGTTTGTTTTGGAGGGGGGAAGGCGAGGCACTTGGGGTTAAGCGACTTGCCCAACACATAACTAGGTAGATGTTAATTTTTGTTATTGTTTTTATTATAACTCTACATATTCACCTTAGAGAGTTAGCTGTCTAGAACACTAAATGATTAAGTGGCTTGTCCAGGGTCATAAAACTAGTAAGAGACAAAGACGAGGCTTGAATGCAAGTCTTCCTGATGCTGAAGCCAGTTCTCTATCCACTATACCATGTTGCCCTTCAGTTTTTATCACTCTGAATACAAATGTATACTTATATGAGAGAACAAGAAATTTTGGTGGAGGGAAGTACTTACGGTACCATGGGATATTGTCAGAAAACCATTTTTAACTGAGCATTTCCTTTTTTGCCATACTTTTCTGATCCTGTTTTTAAAAAGAACACAAACAATAGTCTCAAATTTAATACAGATAGCGTAAAAATCACATAAATTCTATTTTTGAAAAAACTTGACTCACCCATCACTTTTCTTGTAGAGATTACCATTCCTTTCAGTCCCATGTTCTTTATTTCCCTGAGGCTGATGTAAACTATAGGTTGTACTTTGCCGAATTTGCAAATCCTAAAGAATGATGAAGAAATCATAAATTAATAGTTAATTAGTACCAAAAGAGACCTCAGAAATCATGTATTACAACCCCTTCAACAATTTTAATCCTAGTCCAACTGGATTATCTTTAATTGAACAGACTCCCTTCCTACAAAAGCAAATCACTTTCCCCGCTTACACTATGACACAACAATTCAGACAAAAGGTATTTTATTTCATGTTCTTTACTAGTACAAGAAGATGGAAGCTCATTCTGAGACACAGAACTTATAAGAACTGCTCAACACAACAGGAGACAATAACAGCACACCCAAACCTTCTGGCCAATTAGTGATCTAGATGTCACAGAATGTGGCACACCAAGGCTTGTCTGAGGGCCCTGAGGAGAACATTTCATTTGGTTTTCTATCTTACAGATTTTTGCCACCCCTGCCTCACTATGAGTAAAATAGCTCTCAAAATCAACAATACTCAAGCCAAGTTC
>CM053595.1:163720607-163777762 GCA_028646575.1 Pseudocheirus occidentalis | reverse complement strand
TTTTTTTGCAAATATACATTCCTCGATGTCACCCAATTCATATAAGTCCAATATCATGATAATACGTTACTTGGTTCCAAAATTATACTAAATAATACGAGGGTCTGTAAATGCACGTTTTTGCTGCAAGGTAGCGTCGAGTAGCTGGTAGCCAATGTCCAGAATGGTTCGGAGTGCAAAGGGTTAATAATAGTGAAGTACTATCCATTGGGCAAAAGGAAAATGGGTGAGGAATTTCACTTTAAACTAGAAATCAAACTAGGGTTTCATCTTTCATTTAATGAAATACAGACAAGGTTTAGAACAGCTGCTTTGGGGAGTGGGGTAGGTAATCAGTTTGGGAAGAATATAATAGCTCTGATGCAGAGCTGGCTCAGAAGAGAGTAGGTGATACAAATTTGTACTGTCTCCACCTGCTCTGCACAATTAAGTGCTTTCTTCCTGTTTCAGCATTGCTGATGATTCATCATCAAGTAAGAATTTACTATAAAAATACTACACTTGGGTTCCCCATGTCACTTTTATACATATAGGATAAAGGCAGGGTTAGAAAACTGGCCATGTGAGGAAAAAAACTTGAGGTTTACTAGATTGCAAGAGCAGTAAGAATGAACAGTGTGAACTGGCCAACGAGATAAGAAAACTGAAAAAAACAAACAAACAAACAAACAAACCAAAACAACAGACATAAAATACACTTGAAGGGCGCTTTACGGGCTAACATTCAATATTCAATTCACTTTCTCAAGTATAAATTAACACAAAACACACTGAGTGTATAAATATCTGAGGGTACCTGATAGAGGAGGGAACAGAATTACATTAGGTTAGTCACAGAAAGGACATTCCAAGGAGGATGAATTAAATGTGTAATGCACAGAGAACTAAGAAGAAGCTGTTGCTAGTATAATGAATCTAGATGGAGGTCACAGAAAGAAGTGATAAGGAATTAGATGGGATGGCATAAATAAGCAAGTTGGCACAAGGTCCTGGATGACAGGCTAAGACTGGATTTAATCCAAAGGCACTAAGGAGTCATTGTATGTTTTGAAACAGGCAAGTGTCTAATAAATATGCTGGGTGCTGTGTAGAGGGCAGACTGGAGTGGGGAGAGATGTGTCTGAAAAGCAGAGAAGAGGCCACTACAAAGCTCAAAGAGGCTGTATTGAAGTAACTGGCAGAATTTGGTAATTGTACAGAATCCTCCTCTCTCATCCCCTGCTCCCCCTGTCCTATTTCTGATTACTCCATACCAAACCCCAAACTGATGGCTTTCTCACTCTCTACCTCCTAAGCTCTTACTTTCATACTGACAAATGGAACTGAAGAAATCACTAAATTCTGCTGACTAGGGACACTACAAATTCATGTCATCTGCTCTCAACTGGGTCTGCTCTGCAGCAGGGCTAACATTCTACTTCTCCCAAACTGACTGCTGATCCCACTCCCCAGCGCAACTGTTCTAAACCTTACCTGTCCTCAAGCCTTTTCACAGTACTCCTTCTCCCTACCCCCTCAGCCAAAGAGCTTGCATCATACTTCACCAGGAATATTTGAGGCTATTCCTGAGAGCTCCAACTTCTCCCCGCCACCAAATTTCACGTCACCACTGTCTCCAATGAAGTGGTCCTTGTCCTTAACAAAGCCATTGCCTCTACATGCACCCTTGATCTCATCCCCTCCCACTATCTAGCAGCAGACTGCACCTCCCCCCCTCACTAGGATGCCCTCTTTACATATTTTTCCATATTCATCTCCTCTTCACTCACATAAACTATGTGCAAGCCCTGATCTGAACACCCCTAGACTGTTGCAATAGCTTCTGGTTAGAGTTCCTTTCTCAAGCCTCTCCCCCAACCTCAGCCATTTTTCACTCAGTTAACTGAGCTAATTCCAGAAAGCAAGGACTATTTTTGCCTTTCATTGTATCCCTTACATAGTAAGCACTAAATATATTTTTGTTGACTAGACTGATTAATGGCTTGGATGTGTGGAAGGCAAAAGGGAAAGATGAGTGACAAACTGACTTGATCAATTTACCTAGAGAACCAGGACGGTGGTAGTACCGGTGAAGACATAACAACTTCTATTTCTAATTTTAAGAGTCTTTGTTTTAGATTAGACCTGTGATTTCATTGGTATAAGAAATTCCTAAAGAGGGGCTACCAACGCAGATTGGCATCTGCTCTGTAAATTATGCCCTCAGAAAGTCGTGTTGGGCACTGGTTAAATGACTTGCCTATGGATGCACAGCCAGTTTATGGCTCTACCAAGGCACACTCTCCAGCCGCTGGAGAGCTACCTCTTGTTAGCTTATATTTCTATACCACTTCAAGGTTTACAGAATATGTTTCACATGCCAACCCTACAAGTATTACTGACTCATTATACTGAGAGAAATGATTATTAAATAACCAACTGTTAATACTGGGGAGAGCCAGCATTTTTTTTTTTCCCTTCCTATTTCCTATAATGAGATTGCATTTAACATTTTCCTCCATCTGATTCAGACCCAGTCCAACAGGGGAAGCACACAATGTTGCACTCAGGCTTGGGTCGGGGCTTGGTCCTTTGTCTCGTCTAGGCTTTTAAAGCTTGAGGCCGCAGCAGGCTTGAGGTGGTCTAGGAGTAGGAGTGACATAATCAAATCACATGCCCACTCTCTCATTAGAATGGTCCACCTAGGGGAGGCAGTGAATAGAGAACTGGTCCTGGAGTCAGGAGGACCTCAGTTTGAATCTAGCCTCAGATACTTAACACTTACTGCCATATGACTTTGGGTAAGTCACTTAACACCAACTGCCCTGCCCTCTCCCCTCCAAAAAAGCAAAGAAATATATTTTTTTAAAAATTAAAGAATAGTTCCACCTCTCATTATTTAATATTCATTCTTCTCATTCATAGTTAACCAAACGGTTAACAACCAAATTGTTAACCAGTTGATAGCAGCATATTGGGAACATCCATTCTTCCAAGCTGTCATAATCATCTCTGGTTTACAAGAGGAGGTCAAATGACCATTTTTTAAATTAATTGCTCATTAGCTATAATTAATAAAATTATTACTTGTCCAGAAATTATGTCTCTCAAATTTTTATACACCTCAATACTAATGAGGAAGCAATGAGACTCAGAGATTAAATAACTTGACAAAATTTATACAGCTAGTTATTGGTGGAGTGAAGATTTAAACACAGGTCTCTTAAATCTGAATCCAGTAATCTTTCTAGCACCCAAAATGGAAAAAATACAAGAGGTAGCTGAGAGAGACAGACTAAACTAAAATAAGTTCAAGTTTTGACATGTTAAGGTTGAGACACATCACACACAGGCATACAAATAATTACATTATTAAATATTCCCCTAAAAAGCATTTTAAAAAATATTCCTTGATTCTATACTTACAAGAAAGATCCTATAACCTTCTGGACATTATTCAACCTCAGCAAGAACTCCTAGTACTGAATCTATAAAATATAACAACACCACTACACAAGTCAAGCACAAAAAGTCTTCTCTTCATCTCTGAATTTAAATTGTGCTCAAGTAATAACTGTCCTAGACATAAAAATCCGTGAATTTATCAGCCTGAACAAGGAGAATAAAAACCAGAAAGAACCTTCTCCATTTCTAAGAAGAGCTTGCCTAGTAGTTACGTTCTGATGGAAAGGACAAATCTACTTCTTCAAGAAATGGGCTTAGGATCTAAGACAACTCCAAAAGATTCACGATGGAAAATGTTGTCCACATCCAGAAAAAGAACTATGGTGTCTGAATGCAGATCGAAGCATATTATTTGCTCTCTTTTTTTGTTTGTTTTTTCTTTTTTCTCATGGTTGGAGAGGAGATGGGGAAAAAAATTGGAATTCAAAATCTTATGGAAGAAAAGGTTAAAAACTAAAATAATAATAATAAATTTAATATTTAAAAAACAGGCTTGGGCCCTGGCTCTCTGGGATTCACCACCTCTGAAATTGACAATTAGGCTGAAACCTATCAAGTACTACTGAGAATAAGTGCACTGGAAGGGGTATGGGGAAAAAAAGGAGGGGGCATGGAAAAATGATGCTCACCTAAGTGAATTTCTGAGAATGCCTAAGAATAAACCTGTCAAAATGATAAATCAAAGATCTCAGAAGTGAATCTATTGATTTAATAAAAACCCACACAAAAATAAATGGTGACATCACATGGTTCAGTATTGTTAAATGTGTACATGCTAAAGATATTAAATGGTACCACTTATAGACCTTTTGAATAGGTCTAAAAAAATTCATTCATCTCAGTATAGTACTCTCTAAGGAAAAGAATTAAGGAGGAAGCCAACATTTTTTTTTCTATTTTAAACCTTACATTTATTGAATCAATTAAAAAGTAAGTCACTGAGCTAAGTATGAAGGGTACAAATAAAGTTCTGCTTTCAAAGAGTTCCATAGGGATGACAACTTATAAATAATTACATCGAATGAGGTCACACTACCTTTTAAAATTTTAATTGTTTTAAGTAAGTAGAACAGCATTTATTCCATGAAATTCTCAACCTATCTTCTTCTTAATTATTCCTGCTGAAAGGAGTTTAATCCAACCTGGAGATGTACAAAGTTTATCTTCCTTTCCATGTGATAAAATAAATTGTCACATACTTTCCTTTCCATATTCCTTTATAAAGACACTGTATCCTTCCATAAGACCCAAATTTTAATTTTCTGACATACAATTCTAGGAAATAGGATCATGAAACAAGACAACAGTCTATTTAGGGAGTCTGGTAATCTGTTATGGTCAAAGTTATCTTGAGCTCTTCCATTCATTCTTTTCTCCAAGGAGATCAAAATCATGCAGTGATTAACTTTGAATAAGTCAAGAGATTGATCACCTATAAGTTTAAAGTAAAGGTTCTTAACCTTTTTTGTCATGGACCCCTTTAGCAGTCTGGTGATGCCTAGGGAGTTCTTCTCTAAATAATGTTTTAAATGCACAAAATGAAATGCAATGAATTACAAAGGAAACCAGTTATATTGAAATATAGTTATAAAAATATTTTTTAAAAGCAAGTCCATGTACTCCTGAGATTTCTGTGGGTAGCAGACACAGAATCATGTGTCTGGAGAGTAATGAGGCAGTAAAACCAGTAAGTACATATAATTTGTTATTTCAAAAGCTAGTAACAGATCTCTCTCCCCCTCTCTCTCTGTTTTAGGGGAGTTTGGTTCCCCTTGTACTTGTCTAATTGTGCCTCTTGCTCATCTACTGGAGCATCATCCATGTTACGTCCCCTTCCTGTGGGTATCCCCAAGCTCTGTTCTGGGCCCTTTTCTCTCTCTGTACTCTCTTAATTGGTGACCTTATCAGCCCTCATGGGTTTAATTATTTTTTTTATGCGGATGACCTCTAGACTATCCAGTCCTAGTCTCTTTAGCAAGCTCCAGTCACACATCTCCAATTACCTGGAGAACATTTCAACCCTGATGTCCTGTGGGTGTCTCAAACTCACAATGTTCAAAACTAGACTCTTGTCTATCCCATTGCCACTTAGGCCTTCATCACCTCTTACTTGGACCAACAGCTTCCTTACTGGTTCCCTGACTTGGGTATCCCCCCACTGTAACCCATCTTCCACTCAGTGACCAAAATAATTTTCCTAATACATTTCAGTGGTTTCCTATTGTCTCTAGTATCAAAAAGAAAGTCCTTTCGTTGGCATTTAAAGCTCTTTGTATTCTAGCTCCATCCTACTTTTGTAGTATCCTCATACACAACTCCACTATACACCACCCAGGTCAGAGTCATCAATCATAGCTGCAGGTCAGGTATATTCTTATTCAGTCTATTTTACATAGCCCAAACAATGAGGGCTGAAATAGGAAAAATAACCAAAAGGAACCAGAATCTAAATAATAATAATGCAAACTACATTTACTCTGTGATTAGAGGTAGAGAGATGGGAACACTCAACTTGCTAGTCAGGAAGCTCATTTTAAAATCTGTAACATTTATCTTCCAAATAATTGCATATCACTCACAGCTTGCATTATCAACTATTTTCAGTTGTTAGAACATCGAAAAGCAATTCAAGATACAATTTCTAAAACCACCAACCCCAACAACAGTGGAGCTGAAAGGTTTAATATTGACATGTAGCCAGTTGGAAAAGGAGGCAGACAGCTGGAGTAAGAAATATTTATTTGACTACCTATGTGCTCACTGGGGCAGAAGGAGTAGGGGGAAAAAAAAACAACAACACAAAGATAGGGTGAATGTGCTGGTAAATTTTTTATGCTTCTTTGCAAAGCTGGAAATAGAAAGCAAAGTAAAAACAGTCCCATGCTCCCAAACCTCCTAACAGTACTCAAATAAAGCAAACACAGGCCTTGCACTGTACCCAAAGGGCTGATAAACCTTGGAGTTGGCTCTTCCTTAGTTTTTTTTTTTAAACTTGGTGCTTTTCTTAGCTATGCTCAGTCTTCCATCCAAAAACAAAAACTTCTCAAAAAACAAAAACTCACCGAACGGCCACTCTGGGATGCTAGAGGCTTCTTCCTGGCCTCAATATTTCATTTTCAATGCCCATTTTTGCCTTCATTCTTCCTGCATCCCAAATTCTTTTGCTTTTTTTCCTGCTTACCTCTGATCTTTGGAATTGTCACAGTACAATAACCTATGTTTTTTAGGTTGCAAGGAAACGTGTGTGTGTGTGTATGTGTGTGTACACACGTTTTTAACATTTCCACAGCCATGTATTAAGTGCTTGCCATATGCACTGCACTGTGTTGTGGCCTGGAGGAGATGCAAAAGATGAGCAATACATGACAACTGCCATCAAGGAATTTACAATCTAGCAGGAATTGTGAGACAGGGACTAAGATTAGTAAAATGGAAATTAGGATATCTTAATGAGAAGAGAAGAGAGATAAGTCACTTCTAAGCAGTTCAAGAAAGGTTTCATGGAGAATAATGGCCAACACTCATAGAGAGCTTGAAGGTATACAAAGTGCTTTAATACGCTGTCTCATCTGATTTGAGAAGGCTAGGATTAGAGTTAGGTCTTGAAAGAGGAGGAATTCAACAGGTGAAGATACAGGAAAGAAAGCCTGAATTGTATCTAGAGAACGGCAAATATATTGTTTTGTTCACCTACAACAGCGATGTCAAGGGTGACGAAATCATACCCAAGGATCTATGGGGACAGCATATTGACTTAGTTTTCAAATGCACTGCAATTTTTTTTTGGTATTTTTAATTATCTTGTTAAATATTTTTCCAATTACATTTTAATTTGTTTAGGGCCGTACTTAGGGAGTTCATATTTGATACTTCTGGCCTACAGCAACAGTGTATAGTTTGAGATGATGCTACAAAGGCATATTTGGGGTCAAGTTGTAAAGGGCATTGAATGCCAAGCTGAGTTTAGGTTTTACTTGGTAGGCAGTGAGAAACTAAGGAAATTTTTTGAGCAAGGAGGTGACTTAATGAAAACTATTTTAGAATTGTTTAGGTTTAGAACTGTTTAGTTTAATATAGCAGTGTTATGAAAGATAGGACTAGGAAAGGGGGCTAGAATGGCAAACAGGCTAGGAGACTGTATTAATAATAACCTGGGCATAAGGAGGTAAGAGCCTCATCAGGGTGGCAGCAGGGAGAGTGAAAAGGAAAGAAGGCAGGATGGAGGTGTGTTCTTAGCACTGCTCCCAAATTAAAAAAAAAAAAAAAGAAATCAACATTCATAGCTGAATTTCCCATACAACCAATGTGAGGAGGGAGACAGTGCAAATATAAATAAATGGGAACAGAAAGTGACATTATCAGTCAAACCATTCATGCCATCAGTATGTGGGGCATGAGAACTAGAAGGCAAAATCATAAGAGCTATGTCCCTGAAGCCCAATCTCCTTGAATGATGCTCCACAGAGGGCCCCAAAATACTAACATACTGAACCAAACAAGACTAATAAGCACAACCCAACCTCTCTTTTAAATAGTCACTGAAAACAATCCACAGAGGAATTTGCACTGCAGCAAGACTGATCACCAGGACAAAAATACACATTAACTCATTCACAAAAATACAGTTCTTCCTGTGAATGTTTACGACGACAGCTCCTCAGTGCTCTGAAACCAGGAAAATACACATTTCCATACACAATGGACAAAAAAAAAAAATCCAGGAAATTTCACTAAGTAGCTAAACCAAGGAACTGGATTTAATTTATTTTCAACACCAGAAAGAAAATGGCAGTGTTCCAGGCTGCATTTTGAGTAGAGAACTTAAAATGACAAATTATGAGTTCTGGAAGTTCCTGGTGGCAAAAGGGATATTAATTTCATTGTTTAGGGTGAAGTGGGAGAACAACCAAGAGTCTCTGTCCTCTATTCAAGATCATGTGGATATAAAAGGAAATAAAGGTTCACACATTTAAGCTACTTCTACCCAATAAAATAGGAGAGAAAAATCCAGTTTCTTGATGTTCAAGAAAGGAACATGCAAAATACTTCAATTTATAGAATTCTAAACTACTTACTCTCCTAGACTTCGGTCACAAAAGGCAAATGCATTTTCAGGAGAAAAAAAATAACAATATTCAGTTATAGGACAAGAATATAAAACAAAAAAATCTGAGTTTTATGTTACTACTAAATTAATTATTAGTATATTAATATGAACCTGTTTTCTCATCTTAAAACATTTCCTACAGTGCAAAGCAAACATATAAAATTAAAGAACAGCATATTTTTGGAAAGGTAATAACTTAATGACACTGTACTGGGGTTTATTACAAAAACCATCTTTAAAAGTATCTTAAAAATCAAGTCCAACTAGTTCCAATCCTGGTATTGGTTGGTATGTTAACATTCAGCAATACCACTTTTCACAGGAAATACTAGCCACAAGAGACCTTAGAACAAGGCCTTCACTTGATAGATAAGGAAAATAAAGCTTAGAAAAGTTAAGTGACTTGTCCAAGCTTAATGTCAGGAACAAAATGCCAAACTACCAGCTTAATATTCTTTCTATCATACTATGACACCTCCCTTCTAAACATATTATTTAGGAGAGACTATAGGTTTTTAGCCATTGTGATTTCTGCTTTGGAAGACACAAATCTTTTTTAAAAACCTTTTTACATTATGAATTTATATTTCTTACGTGTATAAGGAAAAAAGATGAAAACATTAACATTTTAGCACAGAAGATAATCAGCATAAATAAAGTCTTTTCCTTTGGGATATAGCACAGTGTTACAGAAAGGCAGAGTCACCAAGAACAATTCTTGGGTCCACTGCCCATGCAGGTGATACAGAGAAGAGATTTTACAAGGTAGTATTGAAGCTTAGGACCTTAAACAGCAACAGAACTTGATTTTATAATGCTGTTTTAAGAATCACAGGCTGGTAGAGCTAGAAGGCAGCATCACGCTTACCCATTCCAAACCCTTCCAACTGACAAGTGAGAAACTGAGGCATCAAGAGGGAAAGTGCCCAAGAAGACTTAGGCAGCAAATAACAGAACAAGGATGTAAAGTCAGGTTCAATGACCCCAAACCCAGTGATCTTTTCACTCTTACACCACTGTTTCTCAAAGCTATTTAGAAACAAACCAAGAGAACATAGACCCTACAAAAGTAAATCCCCTCACCTCTTTTTGTTCAACCTGGAGCGCTGACTTTAAAATGTCTCGTAGCTGTATTAACTGCTTCCTTTCTTCATCCTGGGCCTGTTTGATCTAAATTAGATGGAAAAGGCAAAAGTTGGGTTAAAATGAAGAAAGCCAAAAGTCTATCAAAATGATCGGTAGATCATTTATACAAGAAAATTATTCCAAACGACCAAAACAAGGATAAGCAATAAGCAAGAATATGAAAGAATTGACAACCATGCTAAGTGGCATTAGAAGAAAACTGCTCAATACGAAGAGTATAGTTTTGAAAATAATATGCTGAATTTATATGATATGGTCTAAGAGGAGAAAAAGAAAGTTGTATGGAATAGAAATATACTATTTCATACATTATCTTTTTATGATCTACACTGCATGTAGAAATGCTCATTTTTTTGGTTCAATCCAGAATAATATAAAAATAAAGGGTTTCTGATAGAATAATATGGAAATTCAAGAAGAAAGAATGATATATTTGAAGTAAAAATACTTTTTTAATAGTAAAAACTGTTTACAACACAAATGTGGGAGGTCACATCTTACTATGTGAAGATCTGTTGAGAGAGTTTCAATGGAGGGTTTGAGGGTTTCAACAGCTTTCAGTCCATCCTGGAAGAAACTTAAAAAAAAAAAAAAGACATTCACAAGGGAAAAGACAATTTAGCTGGATTTGAAAAGACAATTTAGCTGGATTTTCAAGGTTAATACAGGAAAGGAAGGAGAAAAAAACTACTTTAATAGGAAAAGGGCTAAGGTTCTCAATAACTATAAGGGAATAAAAAGATAGAAAAGGACGTAAAAATTTTGAGCAAATGAGAATTAAGTGGTACTTGCAAAATTAGGTTATGCAAACAAAATCTATTTTCATGATTCTGAGGAGCTACATTAAGCTTGAAGAGAAAATAGTCTATGCATTTTATTATTATAGCAGCACCTAAAATGAAGTGTCTTTTCTGCCTACAACGTACAATAAGAAATATGACTAAAGAAAAAGTGGCTTCTGGTTGCTTGATCTCCTGATACAAAAGAACCTAAGCCCAAAAAGTATGACTAGAGGGAAAAAAAGGAAGAACTGGGAGTTAGGGGAAGGGTAATAAAGAATGGGAGAGAAGGAGGAAAAAAGAAACTAGAGATTTTTATTGGAAGAGAGTGGACTATATTGACAAGGAAGAAGGGAAGAAACTGAAAATTGGTGAATAGAGAACTACTGCCCACAGAGCTCAAGGAATACCAAGTGAGCCAAAGTAAATAGGAAACTTGGGCTCAGAAAACACTCAAATGACCAAGTATATGAATCATTTAAAAAAACCCACAAATAATGCTCATAGGTACAGCACCTATAATGAACAGTTCATGAAAAACAAATATAAGTATCTAGAAGGAGCATGCTATTAAAAATAACAACAACAACATGAATTTCTTTCCACTAATGTCCTCTTGTCAATGCTTCATCATGGCACGGAGGGTACTCTTGAGTTCTCTAAGGCGGTGCCAATGGCACACACACTGACACATTCTACATAAAAACTAAAGAGTTAGTACCAACTTGAGGATGGACTAGCATGTGTATAGTCAGAGGAATGGCCTACCTACCTAAGTATACACAGTCATTACCAGACTAGCTTTTGGATGATGAATTTTTGGTCATATCCACTTACAAGGATCATCTGCTTAAAGAAGAGGTAGATAGAGGAACTGATCTGCCCCACTGGAAGCAGTCTTCACAAAATCACAGATCCTTGAAACAATAAAGTATTTAAGTAGCATGTTGAAGTGGTGAAAATGCCGGATTCAGAGACAGGAATTGTTCGTTTCTGATTCTTCCTGATCCCATTTGGGGTATCCATGGGAAAGATACTGGAGTGGTTTGCCACTTCCTTCTCCAGTTCATTTTACAGATAAGGAAACTGGAGCAAACAGGGACAAGTGACTTGTTCAGGGTCACAGAGCTAGTGTCTGAGGTCAGATTTTAACTCAGGAAGATGAGTCTTCCTGATTCCAGGTCCAACACTTTTATCTACTGTACCATCTAGTTGCCCTCGGAAACAGGAGACAAGGGTTCAATTCTAGGTTCTGACATTGTGAGGACCTGGAATATATCACTCTAAACCACTTTTGCCATTGTTTCCTCATTTGTAAAATGGAAATAATAAATCTTTACTACCTGGTTCAAAAGGGTGTTCTGAGTAAAACCATTTGCAAACTAGAATAGAAGGAAGATGATATTCAGAAGTAGGTGGCAGTGGTGGAGATGATGGTGGTGAGTTAAGATACTCAGTATTGGTTCTAAAAAAAAAATACCAATTTGTGCGTATCAACTGAGGACACCAAAGACAGAGAATCTTACACAAACTGCTTCTTATTTGGCTCTCAGGGAAACTGCCTTCCAAAGAGGATCTCAGGCACAAGCATTTTTGTGCAGAAAATGTCTATTTCTTTATACTTCCTAACCCCGTATCAAGATGCCTCCCTCCAAAAATTAAACACCTAAAGTACATGAAGTTGTGAAAACAAAGAAGCCCAGGAAGGAGAAATGGAAAAAGAAAACACAGGCTGTGAGTTATAAGCACTCAGCAGCTAATCATTAAGGGCCACAGAGATCAGGCTACTATAAACCTCACATATTCATCTTTAGGACAAGAGTGTCAAGGGTGTGGAAGTTGGAAAGTGTATTTCACCCTTTGGCTAGAAGTTCCAAGTTTAAGAGAATTATGGGTATGAGTTAATAACTAACCAATAATAGACCAATTTCAACCTCTGGTAACCCCAGTGCAGAAATATCCCTCGGGAAAGCAGAGCTCCAAGAATCTTTGAAACCTAGCAACCCTCCTGGTAGTGAGAAAGTCCTACACGAATATCATTTGGTAGAGCTAAGCTAAAACCACTTCCTCAAATTGTTTGTTTTTCTAAGGATATACTCATTGCCAGCATCAGTAACAACTGGGCAAAATACTAATTATTATTAACATTACTTAATAAATATTAATAATAATCATTATTATAGCAGCTGCTAACACTTAGGGCTTACAATGTGCTAGGCAATGTGCTAAGCACTTCACAATTATCTCATCTGATCCTGACAAAAACCCTGTGAGGCAAATGTTATCATTTACCTCAGTTTGATAGTTGAGGAAACTGAGGCAGAGATTAGGTGACTTGCCCAAGAACACACACTCCATTTGGATTTCAACACCCAGTCTTCCTAACTCCAGCACTGCGCCACCTTTCTGTTTCTATTAACAAGGTCAACTGAATGCTAGCCTTGATTCTGAATGCCAACTCTGACACTTACTAGGTATGTGTATGCCATCTTCTGCAAGATCCTACCCCTCCACTCCGGCTAGCACCTTTCCCCTCCCCCAAAAGATCACTTTGGACTTACTCTGTATGTGTTTATATAACATATACCTATTCTTTCTCCCAAGAGACTATAAATTCTTTGAGTGAGGGTTTATTTCATGTTTCTCTTATTATCCTCAGGACCTAATACCTGACACACAGAAGGCGCTAAATAAATGCTTATTGATTAATATGTGACTATTAATGCAAGACCAAGTCACCATAATTTAGGTGAACTTTAGTTTTATCATCTACAAAGTGGTGACCACCACTTCCTGTGTGTGCTTACAAAAAGTATGCTGAATTGAATCATCACTGCCACTCAAAAGTGCCAAATGTCCAAGATTCCAGTGGGCTAAACTATTGGCATGATTCTAATCTTCTATCCAAAGAAATATTGACTTTTAACAAACATCACAAATACTAGTTTTTTTTAAATATTCTAAATATTTCCTGGCCTCTTGAATCAAGTTCTTAGTTCTTCTATTTTTTTGTGTCCTCAGGGTTAATTCTCAAGTTTTCCTGAAAATCTACTGCTCCTAAGTACCTAATCCCTTTCTATTTAAAAAAAAAAGTCACCCCTAATTCTAGATTTCTTGAGAAAGCAGACATCTAAACTTTATCAGCAAAGGCCACTGAATTATGTCTAGGATGGTCTGAATATAATTTGGAATTGCTAATGCCCCTAAAAACAAAAACAAAAACAAAAGACCAGAAATAATGATGATGATGATACTTTATTACTGCTCAGGGCAGAATATCTTCTCACTTTACCAATACCCACCACCTACATTTAAGACTGATATAACATTTATGTACGTAAGAAAGGAAATGCTAAGGGTCACTTTTCTTCTTCTGCAGGATCATCAGGCCTTCTATATTTTGTTCTAAAAGAACAAAAACGTTCAATTCTTGTAGGTGACTTTGGCACACATAATAAATGATACACATTCTGAAAGTGTGAGGTCCATCTTTTTTAAAAGGCCAGTGAGCTTATCCTGTACTAAAGCATTTCACCAATGCCTCCTCATGGCACAGAGACTTAGACTAGGGGTGGGAATAATGTGGCCTTCTAGGTCCTCAAATGAGACCCTTTACAGGACAAAGTCCCCTAATAAAAGTATTTGTTCTGTAAAACTTGGACTCAAGTCAAAAGGCTGCAATTGAGGATTTAGAGGCCACAGGTTCCCCACTCCTGACTCAGACATGCAAAAGCAATGCCAGATCTGCCAGGTCCTAGAAAGTTGGAAAAGCTTCAGGGTAGTTCAATTGAACAGTGTAACTATGGACCTGGAGTCAGGAAGACCAGAATTCACCTCTGACCTCAGACACTTATTAGCTGTGTCACCCTACTGTCTCAGTTTCATTATCTGTAAAATGGGTATAATTATTACCTTACCTCCCAGAGTTATTGTGAGGATAAAGTAAAATAACATTTGTCAGGTGCTTTGTAAACCTTAAAGTACTGTGTAAATGCTAGCTATTATTGTTATTATTTGCAAGTCTGGTAAAGGTCTGATCAATCTAGCTAATCAGTTCAGAAAGGTTCATCATTAGGAAGTTGGCCACCAAAAAAAAAAAAATTTTTTTTTTTTCAGGGACTCATAAGATTATGATGAGGGCTGCAATCTACCTCAATGAAACAAATACCCACATTGATTAAATAATTTATTTTTAAAAATACTTAAGTAAAATTATGCCCATAAAAGGTCAACTTTCTCTTTCAATCAGCAAAAAAAGGAAGGCCCGTTGCTACCCAACTGGGCAAATAAAGAATAGGAAAATCCAGAATAACCACAGAAAAATAAAATAGTAGCAATGAACAGATTCGCTTCCTAAATTTCCCCCGTGCAAGGGGAAAAAATGAAGAAGCATAATGGCAATTACCCTGAAGCTAAGAGGATAGGTTTATGTAAAATTATTTTCCTTTAAATGTGCTCCAGGTTTTCTATGCTCAGGTTAGTTTGTTTCTCGAGTGTGGAGTTCACGAGCTAAATAAAATCACTTCTCACATCTTAAAAATGGGAAAAACTTAAAAAAAGCAAATATCAAGCTCTCACTCTTTTTATATACAGCTGAGTATGGTTAGCCACACTGATTGTGGCAGATTTTATAGGGCTGTAATGCACAAACTTTAATCTAATGTCACACCATTGGTGCTATCATCATTTAATATTTAATTAACACCAAAGCCACAGACACTCACTTATCCAAATAAAATGCTTTATCCCCCAAAACAAAGACAAAAATATCCTACAAAAATAAAAAGGCAAAATTAAATTCTGAATGAGTGTCATAATTTAGTAGATTTCTTTTCCATATTAAAATACCCACAGCTGCCAAGAAAAAAAAAGATACATTTTAAATATAATCACAAGAAAGAAAAACTTACTTGCACTGTGCATGAAAATACTTGATCAAGTTCTGAAGTAAATCAACTCCTTTTTTAATCTTGATTTCATTAACCTTTAGTAAGTACTGTTAAAAAAAAAAGAACAATTCACAGGAATAAGTAGGCAACTAAAAAGCAAACTGTGTCAAGTAATATAAGACCAACAAGGGTCTAATTTCCCTAACGGTAGGGATCATGTCCTTCATTCATTTTTTATCTCCTCCAAATGTGAATCATGCAATTAGAACTAAATAAAAAATTTTCTTTTGCAATTTTAAATGAATTAATCATTTCTATATCAGGACATTTAATTCAATTCAAACAGTCATCAAGTCCCTACACTGTGTGCTATGAACTATGTGAAGGTCCACTGAGGTAAGTTAAGGGTTGTGACTATGCTAGAGACGTATGAGAAGATGCATGACAGAGTTGGAAGAGGATGGATTTTAAGGCGGGAGAAGTGGGTACAAATCCAAGTCTTGCTGCTTACTAGACGTGTGAACCACAGGGAAAGCCACTTCTTTCAAATATAAATTTCCTCATGCAGAAAATTAGAATAACACTTGCACTACCTACCTCATAGGGTAATTGTAGAGAAAATGCTATGTAAGTGTCAGCTAGGTGGCGCACTGGAGAGTGCATTAGACTTGGAGTCAGGAAGACCTGAGTTCAAATCTTGCACTAGCTGTGTAACCCTTGGTAAGTCACTTAACTTCTCTCAGGTTTCCTCATCTGTAAAATGAGAATAATAAGAACATCTACCTCCCAAGATTGTTGTGAGGATCAAACGAGATCATATTTGTAAGGCACTTTGCTATTATTACGATGCCAGTGCTACACAAGTGTACACTGTTATGTACATTCAACACGGAGAATCGAAGCAGTAATTTGCAGTCTTTGAGAAAATGCAATATTTTATCGTAACCTATCTGATTCTATGACAATCCTCTGCCCCTAGCAAAACAAAGAATTTCCGTTTGAATCACTGATGTGAATTTTTAGGGAAAACATTGCAATGGCTGCTTCAACAACCAGAGTCACCAGGGTTGTCAAAAAACAAAAATAAAACACTAGGCTTGGGAATCAATGATCTAATCCAGTTAGAACTATAAAATGTCTATTCATTAAAACAAAACACTTTAATACTTTAAAAATATACACTTTAACTAAATAACTGTAACACCTCATTTCCTCCATTTGTCCTTTTTAATGCCTTTTCCATCTATGTATTTTTTCTGTTTTTTTTTTAATTTATTCTCTAGCCAACGTGCATTCTATTGTTCTAATTCTGCTTTGTTTGCTTGGCATTGTTTTATAAATATCTTCCTGAATTTCCATATAGTCTTTATTTTTGTAATTTTGAATGGAGCACCAATAATTCTTTATGTTGATACACCACAATTTGTCGTCATTCCCAATCATTGTGTGTATTTCCTGACTTCCATAAAGCCTCTCCAGATATTTTTATACACATACAACCTTCGCTCTCTATAATAATATCCTTAGGATATAATCTACATAGTAGAATCATGAATTTCCTTTTCTCCATAACCATCCTCTAGGACCCATGTAGTGCTTAATAATTCTGATGGTCAGGAAGCTCTTCACATCTTACTTCAAAACAGAAGAAGCTAAAAAGATGATCAGATTTGGATTCAGAGAAGCCAGGCTTAAATATTTGTTCCACTATCTGCTACCTGTTTAGTCTCTGAAGGGACAGAATCAGTTAAGACTCACTCTAATACTAAATCCCTGGATCCCAGACTGCTTAGGTAATACACGCTTGCTACATATGGCATATGTTATTAGAAGAACTGACACCTATGTAGTCTTTAAGACTCATAAAGCACGGTACACATTTACTTTTCAAAGGCAACAATGGTGAAATATCAAAGTTATTATCCCTATTTCATAGAAGAGGAAACTGACATTCAGAAAATTTCAATGATTGGCACATGGCAGGAAAGCCTATGTTCAATCACAAACATATCCATGTTAATATTAATATTATTGCATTAATGTAGCCGATTATTATACTGATAATTATTGGTTACTTATTAATTACTACTAATTGTGTTTAGTAGCATTAATGATTAATTGTTATTAATTATGTTACTATTACTGATAATAATAACGATAAGTGGACGAGGAAGAGAAATAATCAATCAAATTTATCTTAGGTTCTGCTAGCTATTAATTCATGTGGAGGGTGCTAACAAACTAGCAATTTCAGTACTAGTCAGGACTTGGATGTATAGATAGATTTCATATACCAATGAGAAGAGAAAAAGGATTGCCACTGCCCCTCCCTCTCCAAATTAAGCATTTTAAGAGAAGTCATGTGGAACATCTTTAGCTAAAAATACAACCAAATCTGAAATATCTTAACATAGGCTCAAGAAGAGAGGCAGGGCAAAGGCAGCTTCTGCATTTCTGTGCTTGTTTTCAAAAAGCTTTTAAACAAGTTTTAAAATGCTTTTAATTAAAATGAATAAAGAATTCCATAACTGAGTAAGCCTGAATGACACCTTTTTAGACAAGAGTCTCTCTTTAAATTGGAGCTGAGTGTTTCACAGACACTGCCAAAATAATGCATTTCTAACATGGCAAATTGTTCTTCCCAATAACATGCTCAATTACACATCATATGGAACTACTTAGCTTATCAAGTAGTATGTACAGTTTTTTTAAACGTCTCTTTTCCAGCCCAAGACATACGGCTCCACACAAGCACAGAACAAATGCACACACACACTCTAATGTAGCTCCTCTCTGTCTCTCACAGATGTGCTTGGTGCGCATGCACACACACACACACGCAAACGCACGCACACAAAATCTCTGTGTATCTCTCTCCAGCTGAACCTCATTTGATCTTCTTATCAACACCAGGAGGTACAGGGCAAGGGCTGTTATTCCCAATCTACAGATGAGGAAAATGAGGCTCAGAGATCCACTAACCTGCCAAAATGCCATAGCTTACAAGTCGTGGAACTGGAACAAGAACTTGGTGTTCTAACTCCCAGTATGATACAATGCCTTTCATAATAATGGGTTTTGACCGCTGATCCAGACCATAAATCTCATTCAGCATAGGAAAGTCTTGTTGAGGAAACCAATTCTATCAATACAGACTATCAATGGTGGTTAGGTAACTTCTACTCTGAGAGTTATCCGGGGGCACAGAAAGGGTCATGTGACTGGCCTGACATCACAAAGCCAGTATGTCAGAGGCGGGCCTTGAACCCAGCTTTCTTCATGTAAGGCCAGCTCTCTAGTCACTACTCCACTGCTGCCTCTGGATAGTTGGTTAAATTAAGATATTAATTCCGACTGCACGTCAATACTGGCAATACATATTAATTCAGAGATACACTCTATGTAGAATAACACAAATGAAAATCATGTAGAACACACGTATATACACTCATAACAGTTTATAATGCCTTTTTAAATCTGAGTTAGCCTCCACAGCAGCTCTCTCCATTGCTCACTTTGTGTTTGATCTCAGAAAGACAACTACTCAAAAGATTTCTGTGAGTGAGACAAAGCCACTACCAAAACTAGTCACCAGACATTCGACAGACAAAACTAAGTGACTTGTGGATTCCTTCCTGACAATCAAGAGTTAATTGTACATAGTTGATTTATTATGTCACAAACCCACATCTGACACAAATTTAAATTTAATGACTTCCTAGAGAATACACACACTTTATCAAAATATAGGATACTTCTGTTACTGAGAAGAACAAACACCGGGATAGTCGGACTAACTTCGTTTTCTCATATTTCTTCTACAAAAGATCCACAATTAAAGCATTAAAGAAAAGCACGCTGATATCCAACATCTTAAAGAATTTATTCTGTGATATTCTTCTTTCACTAAGTGTGAAAAAAAGAAGGCTCCTATAGTGTCCCTATCCTTCTCCCTTCCCTCAAGTCAGGACAGTTGGCTCAATGTGCCAGCAGAATGCATTAAAACAGAGAAGAGCTTTGGAAGGATAGTTAAACTTCCCTGACCTCAATAACTAATTACTAATGAGTAAGTGGAATCTATTTGAAAATACCTTTCAAATGACAGGCAGTTTAGCTTTTTAAAAACAGGCCCTCATACAATTTAAATAGGATTTCCAACTATCATAGTATTCCCTTTCTCCCCTCAAGTGGCTTTTCTCTCTTGCTCCTTTGCCCATGACCTGATGAGGTAGAGGGCACAGGGAAGGGTTAACTCTTTGGACATGACATCAGTATCAAGACAAAAAGCTGTGTAAAAGGGCACTGAACAGGGTCTGTTATTTTATTAAAGGGAGTGGTGTGTGTGTGTGTGTGTGTGTGAGAGAGACTGGGTGGCGTTTGTGTGTTTGCATGTGTACGTATGTATATATAGCTAGCTTTTCCCTATTTTTAGTTTCTTTTTCTTCATTCAATGAACAATCCAGTGTTAGACTATTCCAGTCCCATGCTACAGAAGACTTAGGTTCCCTTATTAAAATTAATGTGCTAAAGTCACTGGGAAAAATTGGATTCAATAACTATGTTGCCCTTGGGCCCAATAATTCTCTTTAAAAAACAAAAACAAAGCTCCCTCGGAGAAGGATAAGTCTACCTGCAAGACTCCTAATGAGAGAGAAAAGCAGATTTTCATTTGTTTCCTAGGCTCTTTACCAGCACTGGACATCTGTGCTTGTTCAGCATCTTACCTCACACATTTGTAGTTGGAAGAACCTCCTTTCTTTCTCCATTTCTTCAGCAATTTCAGCTCCACTTATTTCAGTGCGAATCATCCCATGAAGCTTGGCATGTTCCTTTTTCTCCTTTTCTATTTTTGTCCTGGGAGAAAAACGGCAGCAATAAATCAAAGTTGCCTGTTGACCAAAGGATTCAGAGCAGCCTCCTTAAAGGCCCCCCATTGCTGACTACACAGCCTGCAGAGACCAATACTGTCCAGTAGCACGGTCTGCATGTAAGTCTAAGGAGCTGGGTTTGAATCTCAGTTCTGCTATGCAAGCCAAAGACTTTAGGCAAGTCACTTCACATACATACCTTTTCCCCTCTGGATCCCAGGTTACTCATCTATAAAATGAAGACCAGATAATCTTCAAGGTCTTTTCTAGTTCTAAATCCTATGATCTTCAAAAAGCCTTATAATGCCTGCTTGGTTCAACTTGATTCAACAGATATTTACTGAGCAGCTACTATGTGCAATGTACTTTGTCCTAGGTGTTACAAGGCTACATGTTATTATTGTTGTTGGTCTTTCATTCTCGAAGACGGTCAGTGACTTCCCTAGGGTGATACTTTGACTTATGCATGAATCGGATCTGAGAGAGGCAGAGCTGTACAAAGTCATCAGGTTATATAGATGAATAAAACAAAATCCCTACTCTTAGGAAGATCATCGTGTCAGCTGGGGAGACAAACCTAGATGCAAATATAACCGTAACAGGAATATGCACCACAGAAGAGGGATAGACAAGAAAAGTTGTAGTATAGCTTCTGAACTTCTTGAGAGTCATTTCTCCATGTTGAATTAATCACCTCTCTCTCTCTCTCTCTCTCACACGCTCACACTCTCTCTCTCTCACACACACACACACACACACACACACACAGCAAGGTGGCACAGTGGACAGAGTGCTGGGCCTGGAAGCGAGGAAGACTCATTTTCATGTGTTCAAGTCTGACTTCAGACACTTATTAGTTGTGTGAAGCTGCACAAGTCCCTTAGCCCTGTTTGGCTTAGTTCCTCATCTATAAAATGAATTGGAAAAAGAAATGGCAAACCATGCCAGTGTGCGTGACAAGAAAACCTTAAAGGGGGTCATGAAGAATTGAACATGACTGGAAACAACTGAACTCACACACACATACACATAAAATGTATCCTGTGCTAAGCACTTAATGTTCTCTCACTTGAACTGAATAAATAAAAAGAACTCTAGACTGTGAATCAGAATAATTAGGCCTTAGTCCTGATTCTGCAAGTGATTCTGTGTGACCTTAGACAAATCACTTCACTTTTGGGTGGACTCAGTCCCCTGCTTGGTCAGGATGATCTCAAAGGCCTGTTCTAGCTTTAAGTTTGTGGGTTTCTTAGACATGTCCTAAATATTAACAATGCCAACCTGTCTTCAGAGACTTTATAACTGTCTAGGCCAGAGAGGAGAATATCTGACCCAGGGGCCCAATTTGGCCCTCAGTTTGATTTCATTCTGCCCAAGGGAGTAATACTGCTCTGATCACTGCTGCTGCCACCCAGAGAATAATTTCTCCCTAGGGGGCTAATGTGGAATTGAGTTTTAAGTTCCCTGTTCTTAATTTAAAAAGCACGTAAGTCGAATGTTTTCTTTTTCTCCAAGGGAAAAAATACCCACCAAAAATTCAATTACTCTTTCTTTATTTATAATTGACCTTTGATGGACTCTTTTGTTAAGCTAGTGATTCTCATCACAAGATTCCCCACTCTTGTCCTAACTGCAGTAATAATGAACTAAATTTAGCCATATAGGATAGAAGCCAGGAGGATAACAGAGGTCAGCAACTTTCAGCATGTGCCAGAAGGTAGCATGCCAGGCCATCTGGTCTGCCTTCCCTATTACCACAGCCATGACTTCACCAGTCAGCTGTATTACCATTCTCCGTGGCTGTTGCTGCTACATTAGACTTTCCTTCACTTTCTCTCCTCCCATCCGCCAAAGCCTCCACTCAAGTAATAGTAACCCAACCAGGGCATAGGCAGAAAAGTAGGAGGATGGAGCTCGTGAAACAGGACCAAAGTCTTGTTCATTGGCAAAGGCTGCATCTTGATGAAGCGGAATGAGCAATGAACTGGGAGTAAGGAGATTAGGGATGGACAGCCTGTGTGACCTTAGATATGTCACTTGTTCTCCTTGGGTCTCACCAACGTGAAAGGGTTGGTGAAGACGATCTCTAAGGTTCCTTTAGGCGATGATATACTATGCCTCTACAGACTGAAGTCAGTGACCTAATTTCTCTCAATATGGCTAGGAATGGTTATATTGTCCTTGAATTTATCTAACCCTTTACTGAATATCTTTGTTTGATGCCTTTTCAAAAAGGAATTTCTTCCATACAGAATAATTTCTCGTTATCATAAAACTCCCTTCTTAATTGGAAAATGCTTAATTATAATATTTTGGGATTCCTGGAACAATTCCAAACTCCCTCCAGCCACTTCATGGCTTCAGAAGTTTCTATCTCATCAGTCTCTAACTTTATCCTTCTGGACTAGAGACCCAATCCTTTCGAGTTACTCCTGAATGGAAGCCATTCCATCCTATGAATTGCTTTCTACAAATAATTCTTTCTCCTACGAGAAATAGGGTGTGGTGGAGAAACCACAGGCCTGGCAGTCAGGAAAACTAGGTTCTACTACAGGTTTTGCCTTTTAACCTGTTAGATAAATCTGGACAAATCACTTAAGCATTCTCCACCATGGGGTCCTTATTTGATAAAGCAGGGGTGAAAAGGCCAACCCCGTCTGACCACTGGGGTTATTTTAGGGATTTTATTCTATCTAGTAAACATGCATTAAGATGTGTAAGGCAATACTGTAGGCCCTGGAGATACAAAGGATACATTTACCCTGAAGAGCTTAAATTCTAATGGAAGAGGGATACAGTAAGAAATGAATATAACAAGAGAAATGGCAATGTGGTCAGGGAAAAGTCAAGGTGCTATAAGAAATTTGAGGTGGGAGAAAGTAAAAAGTGAGACAGGGAAAGGAGGAGGGAGGGGGAATCAAAGGGAGAAAGAAGCGGGGAGAGGAAAAAATATTTGTACCTGGGGGAAGGAAGAGAATCAGAGAAGGTTTCATGGAAAAGGTGACTCAAGTTGGGACTGGAACAAAAGGGAAATGTCTAATAGACAGGGGTGAAAGACAGACTATTCCAAGCATGAGAATCATTTATGAGCAGAAGCACAGGTACAGGAAAGAAACAGGACAGATAGAGGATGGAAGATAGTCCAAATTGGAAAAAACAAAAATATATGAAGCAAAAGATGGCTGAACAAGTGATGCTGGAGGCAGTAAGAGGAGGGTCTTGAGACCCTGAGCAAAGAGTTTAAATATTATTTGGTAGGCAACGATGAACTTCTAAGTGGCACAATCATGGTAGTGTTTTAGGAACGTTACTCAAGCACGTCACATGGAAAGCAGACTGGGGGGACAGACTGAAGGCAGCCCAGAAGCATAATGTCCTTTTGTCAATCAGTATGCACAGTGTCAAACACATCTAAAATCAGTTCGGCTGAGTTTTACTGTGTTTTTTGTTTGATTTTCAGGAAAGGGTTGTGCGTAGATGCCCTGTTTGCTTTATCTCCATTAACATCTGCCTACCACTTTCATCCACTTGCTCCTCAGATCTTCTCCCCATCTTCACCATTCTTTCTTCAATGGGCCAAAAAAAAAAAATCATGCAAAGCATTGTATTTACCTATAAAGTTGACTGCACTGAACCTAAGTTTAAGACTTTGAAAATTTTATCTAACTAGATTCAACTCAAAATGTTAGCATAGTAGGTATTGCTTTGGGTCTTGACTTTTTCACTGAACAAGTTAGTTATTATCTTCGCAGTTTCATATCATCTGAAAAATTAATTAACATTCAGTTTATGCCTCTATCCATGCTAATAAGAATTCAACTCCTCATTTATACGTGGAAAAACTGTTGCACTGAGGTGAAGAAAATTTTGCCCAAGGACACACAGGTAGGGAAGGGTAGAACAAAAATGTGCACCTGTGTCTTCTCCCTCCCGTGTCCAAGCTTCTCATTTCTGTTGCTTCTATTAAATAAGATGGTTTTCAGATTTCTCCACAGAAAATGATAGGCCAAAAGACATACACAAAGCAGAGAGTGCTTACAACTTTCAGAAACCATTCAGGGCCCCCGGGAAAACAGAAAACCCTGCCATTGTGAATGATAAAATGTACATAGCATCTTTTAAAGAATAATCATAGTAGTGATTTTAACAGAGACTTAACTAACTTTCTGAAAGTAATTTTCTTCAATAATTTAAAATGAAAGGATAGGAAGGGTTCAAGGAAAAACCTTTTAAAATATCCTTTTCCAAGGAACATAAGTATGTATTTATAATACTAATTTTTTTAATTGAAAGTCATAGGATCATAGGAGTTTGGAAGAAAGTTCTGATTATTTAGCCTAATGTTCTCATTTTATAGATGAAGAAACTAAGGCCCAGAGTAGAAAAGTGAGTTACCCACAGTCACAGAGGAATAGGCAGAATGAGAATCTGAACCCAAACCTTAACTTCAAACCACTCCTCACGTATCCGACATCATAAAGTATAACTACAGCACTATGGATACTCTCCTCCCTGGACTACTGGGCTCTCTAAAATCTTTTTTAGAACTACTGTTCAGCTTTAATCTAGAAACCAAATTCTGCACTTATTTCTAAAAGGGAAAACACTTACACTTTTGTTTCATAGTCCTTCCAAGCTTTGTCAAAAGGCTTTTTCAGATCCTGTAAACACAGAGCACAAATTAGATATGGCTAAGTATTAAATACCAAGTAATCCCATTCATCACAGTTGTATACTTTAAAAAATAATTATTATGGGCTGTATGAGATTTCATAAACTACAATGAATCAACCTAAATTAAAGTACATGTTCTTAAGTAGATAAGAGGTGAGTTAAAAAAGGGTCTACTCCTTTCTCTAAAGAAATGACCCAACAACCTTTTAAATACATACATATCTGTACATAGATACTTTTATCCATCTAGATATCATTCTAAATTATTGAACCATTTTACTTTCAGAAAGCTAATTAAATGAATTCTCAGTTTAAATCACTATGATGTCTCTTTCTCTTTCTTCCTCCTTTCTTTCTTTTTCTTTGTTTCTTTTTTCTTTCTTTCTTTCTAAATGAAGAGCCCACAAAGAAGATGTATGTAATAGATACAGAATTTAGACTAAGAAGTGGCCCTAAGTATAGAATGATTCACCCAAAACAATTATCTTTGTTTGCTCACTGCATCTTCTACTGACTAGGAAAAAAAACAACTAGATGGTTAACCTGCCCACTAAATGATCCCAACAGTCTTCTTGTCTGTGCCTTCTGAATGGGGGCCTTGACCATTATTTCCCAAAGATCTGGGGTGAGGTGAGTTGTAATGAACACTGTGAAACAGCTAGCTGTGAGGTCTTTACAACTGACTACATTTGCATGATTGAGAGCAGTGCTTTTAACTTTCATTCAGATCAGGGGCTGGCAAAGAGTAGGCAATCCCTGAAATAAAGGGAGCTATAATCTTTTCTTTCTTGCTAGGTCTCCGTTTTGACTGAATTAAATCCTTTTTTGCAAAAAATAACTTATCTGTGATTTCTCAACCTGATCTAACCCTGATCCCTACCCATCTGCACATTCTGGAAACCATTCAGAGCTTGATGTTTAAAATTAACATGTCAAAACCAGAAAATTGTTATCCTAAGGACACATATAATTTGGAGGATTTTTAAATTAAACTAGTTTATGCCTCAAAAATGCAGGTTTTTCAAGACTGCATTACTGTGTAGGAATTCACATTCTTCTTGTAAGAGATGAGTGGCACACAAACCAGAAAATTACTTGAGATCAGTTCTCTTTGATGGACTTTAGACAGTGCCATATGCAGGAATGGTATAACAACAAGACCCCAGAAATAATTGTAAAACATATAAAAAATGTATTGAGGAGACCATTCCCTTTTCCCGGATTCATTGGCTGACTGAGCAATCAGGTTTTACTTGTTTGTTGGCTAGCTAGAAGTTGAATAATAATTCTACCAACCAATGAATGGGAATTTTCTAGTCCATTAGGATGCTAGATGTGGCCAACTCCTTCTCCTCTTCCTCCTTTCTTCTTATCCTTCCCATTTCCTCGCCCACCCCCAAATGAAAGCAAGAAGAAAGTCCTGTCTAGCTGGCTCAGATGTCAGACTACAGCTATGGAAATGCCCGGGGTAACAGCAGACATTATCAAATCCCAAAGGTCCCAAGTGTGGTTATGACTCTAAAGTCCTTACTGAAGCTATTTATTACTTTCTATAAACACATCGTCCTCTCCTCTCCTAGTACCCATTGTATGTTTATACATGCCAGGCTGAAACTATAAAGAACAAGAGTGCCCAGTCTTTTGGCTCATAATGCCAGTAAGATAGCAAATAAAAACAAATGTGGAGAACAGATGGCCATCTTGTCTCTCCCATTCTCCACACCCCCATATTAAAAATATAATTAATATGAGCTGCCTGCCTTAATAGGTTAATATTTTCCTTAATGCTAGATCATGGGAAAAATGCTAATTAGGAATGAAAAACATAAAGCTTCCATACCCCCTTTACTCCTTTCAGGTCTCCTTTCAGCAAACTGTCCAAAGGGAAAGAAATTATGTTGTTCATATTCTGAATCTAAAAAACAAATAAGTAAAAGTTAACCTAATTCACTGTCTTTTTCAATGAGGAAAAGAGAAAATGTAATAAAAGTATCACAATAGTACATAGGTTATCTTCCAGAACTTAAAGACCATTAGGTGAGAAAAAACAACTTGCATTCAAAACCTGACTGATGAAAAATAAAGATAATATGAATTCTTGGACTCTTTTTTAAAGTTATCCTACCAACAATCACTTATGTGTTATTTCCAATACAAAATGGTCAGGACTCCAATGGCTTATCAGTAATAATCATTAACTACCATAAACTTTAAAATTTCACTCTAAAGGATCTTTCTGATAATGGTGCATTCTATTAATCTTCAAATAAAGTGCTGACGGAAAAATTGTTAATATGACAGAAATTATTAATACGAAATGTAATGATACATGCCACTCCCTTAAATGATCCTTGTAAATGTCAGAATCTTATTAACATCCTTAACATTCCTATTTACTCTCTTTTAGGTTAGGCTGAACCTCACCCTAAGTCCTCCACATACACACAGAGATTTTTACCTTGTGAAGGAACCTAGTTTAAGTTGGATCTCAACATCTAATGTCTTTGCCTTCTTCTGTCGAGATTAATGGAATAAAGGGTAAAAATGTTAGAATGAAAAGGTTTTCCTTGCCCAGATTGTGAAGGGTGACTGGGGTCTCATGACCAGGCCTTGCTACCTCATACTACCACCTCCCTGACCCTTCCTTAAAAGTATAAAAAAACCCTTTCCATAGGTCTCTGGTTTGGGAAATCCATTGTGCTCTGCACCCATGGGACAACCCCCAGAGTGACAGATTTGTTATGCAGTTATCTCCATTAAAGATAATTTATCTTTTAATTCATGACTTTGGTTTATTTCAGGACTCAGTAGTAGGATACTTCTCCAAATGGTTTGGCTGCTAATGATAAGCACTGTGGTGCAATGGAAAGAATACTGGATTTAATAATCAGAAGACTCTTGGATTTGAGCGACTTAAACCTACCTTTCTGGGATCATAGGTGCTGTGAGATGCTGAGTTCTAAAACAGGTATTTCAAAAATAATTCACGAAAGAACCATCTTAAGAGAAGTTAAAAATGTTTTTAAAGAATAATCATGACTTGTTACTTCTAACTGTGTTCAAACACATGGTGAAAGGGAAAAAGCAATGGAACTTGGAAGTCAGAACACCTGGCTTACCTGTCTATATCACTTACTAGCTGTGTGATCACTGGGTAGATTCCTAATTTCTGGACCACATATTTTCTTTTCTTTTCTTTTTTTTAAATAATGAGACTATTCTATTTTTATTTTATTTTATTTTTTGCTTTTTTGGAGGGGGAAGGGTAGGGCAATTGGGGTTAAGTGAGTTGCCCAAGGTCACATGGCTAGTAAGTGTCTGACGCTGGATTTGAACTCAGGTCCTCTTGACTCCAGGTCCAGAGTCCTCTAAAAAAGTTACAACTTTATTTTCATTAACCAAATGGATCTCTTTTTTGGCATTTACTTCAATTATGGAGAGAGGGAAATATGCTTCTGAAAAGGCATCCATGAGTTTCACTCAAGCGGAAAAGGGGTGTCTCTCTCTCTCTCTCTCTCTCTCACTCACACACACACACACACACACACACACACACACACACACACACACACACACACAATATCATGCTGGAATCCTTCCAGTTCCAACTTCTGTGATTCTACAATTCACATGTGCGTAATAAGAGAAAGTAGACTGGTAGAAGGTACAAAGCAACTGAAGAGCCCTGGTCTAGAGGCTGGCTCCACTAACTGTTCCTTGACATTGTAAACTTGCAAAGCCTCAGCTAAAAAAAACACTCTCAGACCCAGTTATCTGCACCCTCAGATTAGAATGTAGTTTCATTCTTTGTATTTCCATTTCCAGCCCAGGCATACAGTATGTGTTTAATAAATATGCTGAATGGCTGCTCAATTCTCAATGTTTCTAATTTATAGCATCTGTTTCCATTTCCATTCATCTTCAAAATCTCTATTTCATTTTTAACGTTATTTTTTAACAAATGTTTTATTGGCATTTTTTCTTCCTTATATCACTGTCACTTTCTAATGACTCATTTTCATCTTTCCCACTTCCCCAAAAAAGCCTCCCTTCTAACTAAGGACAACTAAGCAAAACAAACTACTTAATTGGTTGTTTTGGACAATATTTCCACAGTTATCATAGTTTATCTTGTCTAGACAAACAAGGAAGAAAGCTTATCAATCTCTCAATAAACAAACAAGTTTAGAAAGGTTCCAGTATCTCAAGGATGAATTAGTATAATGATATAAGTGCCCATTTGCCCCAGGGCTCCAAAGCTACATTTTTGTATTACAAATTGCATTGTAAATGATGGATAGAAGAACCTCCCAAACCTGCTGCCCCAATGTCCTCCCACTAATTCCGAAGCTTTCTCACCAAGTTTCATTAATAGGGAAAATACCTTTATAGAGAGATTTCTATTATCACCACCAATACATTTGGATCTGCATTTTAAGAGCTTAGTAAGAGCAAAGCACTTTGCTAGAAACTGGACTCATGAAGCAAAAAGAAACTCCTAGGAAAGTAAACACCTTCTCTTAATACAAGTAAGTAGGTAGATTCTCTGCAGTTTTTAGTTTTCAAGTTATTAGACCACTGGGAGGTTAAGGGACTGTCCTATGGCCACACAGCCAATATCTGTCAGAGGCAGGCCTTGAACTCAAGTTTTCCTGATTCCAAGGCCAGCTAACCATTAAGCCACAAATGCTTAACCTAACACATGTAAAATTTTTTTTTTGCTAGCTGTGTGTATTAATAACTAGCACATATTACATACATATATCACCTTAAGATTTGCAAAAAACTTAACAAAATATTGTTTTATTCTATCTTTACAATGCCTCTCCTATTATTATCCCTATGATACAGATGAGGAAACTGAGCAGCAATTAAATGATTTGTCCAGGGTCACTAAACTTCTAAGTGTCTGAGGCTGGATTTAAACTCAGTTGTTCCTGGTTCCAGGTCTAGCAGCTCTAATCACTGGGCAAACTAGCTGTCTAGGTGGGTTTTCCTTTGTAATCCTGCGTATTTTATTTTATGCATTTAAAAACATTCTGAAATGATATCCTATGAGTGCTTCACCAGACCGCCAAAGGGGTTCACTGACACTCAAAAGAACCCCTGCCCTGAGTTATGTGGCCTCTAGGGAGACAAAGAGGAGAACTGCAATCCTCCTGTCCCGGAGGGTGGGTGGGAGATGGGTGTGTGTGTGTGTGTGTGTGTGTGTGTGTGTGTGTGTGTGTGTGTGTGTGTGTGTTGATGAGGTGTGGGAGGAAGGGAGGGGAAGGGAAAGAGGGGTGGATGAGAGAGGCTAACTATGAAGATTTGGGAAGGTCTACACTAAGAGTTGTCATTTAAGCTGAATTTTGATGGAAGATAAGAGAAAGAGGTGAGGAGGGAGAATGCTTTAGATGTAAGGGAAACACTAACTTTACAAAGGATACCAAATAGGAGGGCTGAGGTTAGGAAAGAGAGAATAGTGTCAAGGTCAGGAGTATATTTATGCTACTCTACACAGACAGACAGATAAATACACACTGGAAAAGTAAAATTATAATCTGCTTTAAAAGTAAAAACTTCCAACAATTTGCCCCTCTCTATGGAGTAACCTTAAAATGAGAATTCTGCAATACTTATACAATTTAACATTTAAAAAAATGTAAAACATTTTAAAAGATATTTCATGCCTTTATTCATATCACAGTACCCTGAATGAGATATTCAAGATAACTGAATACCCCCCACACGACCTATTACAGTCATATTTGAAAATACATTTAAAAACTGATTCATATAAGCTCCTCAGGCAAATTACTTTTTAAAGTAGAGACAGTCCATGGGAAAATAGAGGAGAGGTCTATGATACACAGACAGTCAGTGCTGCAAAATGAATGATCAAATAATGAGTACCATTTAAGAAATGATACCTGGGACAATCTCTGCCCTAGAGTTAAACAACTCAACATTTATCATGTCCCTAAAATGCCTGCAAGGTAGTGGACATCAATCATGACTCAAAAGAAATAACCTTAAACAGTTTATATGGATACTCAGCTTAAAGGAATTGGTGAACGGATTAAAGGCTGAAAAATATTAAAAGTCTGCTGAATTTGCAAATATTACCCACGTTTAGGGTGAAGAGACTAGAGGAGAGAGGCCTGATTCCTGGACAGTGACTTACACTCCTAAGCTCCACCCACATCCTCTCACCTCTGCTAAAGGGAATTGTGCCGAAGCAGGCTTTGGACTTTAAGTCACTGTCTATGCAGGGAGTGAAACTCTGCTCCCCAAGAATCTGCCAAAACGGCAGATTATACTAAGATGGCAGATATATCTTGATTTCATTTAGAAAAATGGATAGAAGTAGTGACAGAAATTTAGATTTACCTATTCAAGGCATTTATAGCACCCATTCTTGCCTTAAGCTACATTCCTTAAGAGCTTCTAGAAACACTTGTGCTTGTCCTCTGTTATTGAAGAGGACCATGACATTGGGGAGATGATGTCGTGACTTGCAGGTGACTTTGATTTGAGGGAGGGAGGGCTGTGAAAGGTCGCCAGCCTCTTTCTCCTCCACAGTCATCTGGGTCCAGTGACCAGATATTCATCAGGAAAACTGGAGATGGACCAGGATGCAATGGGAGACCCTGGTCCTTTTAGGCTAAGGTCTTTTCAAGTTCTCACTTTGAGTGAGGTAATGCCTGGTTCAGTGAATAGGCCTCTTTAAGAATTGAGTCAAGGGATGGTGCCTTTAATTTAAAAAAAAAAAAAAAAATCAGACTGGGAGGGGAAGACCTTCAGAGTAGCTGCCCAAAAGAGAAACAGTTACTACTGACATTTACTCTGAGCCTACATAGGTCAAAAAATATCCATTAAGTGGTGCTTGGGCAGGGACCTACTGTTGCCCAATCTATGTGAACCAGAGTGAAAATGGGTTTAAGGCTTAGTCTTTGAGAAAGAGATCCAGCTAGTAAAGCCCAACTGGGCAGCTTTCGGCCATCAAAACTTACCTTCCTTTGGGATGCAGTATCAGCCCCATTTTATATACTAGAAAAAACTGAGGTTCAGACAGTTTTAAAGTGAACTGCCCACTGCCACAAAACTACTAAACTTCAGAAGTAATCCCAAGTTTTGCCTGATCCACAAGGACACAGTGTTCCTCCAGGACTCTTTCTATTCAGTAACTGGTTCTATCTGCCGAGGAGGGGAATGATCACAACCTCCTTTCTGGATATCCTATCTCTCCTTAATGGAAGCTAGAAGTGTTCAGCTTTTTTTGGTGACCATGCCATACATAATGTTTACTTGTAGAGATAATACGCTGAACAATATAATAGGCTAGCCTAGCTCTCCTCTTCCCAAAATAAGATACTTCTTATGAAGTTGATTTTTTTTAATCCAAGTATAAAACTTTACATTTTCCCCTATTTCTTAATATATTTGGGCCACCGTTATGACCTGCAGATTCCTGGACACTCCCACCACTTGCCACTGGCAGGAGAGATCAGGGAGGAGGGCAACAAAGACTTGGAAATCAACTGAAGTGAGGAGGGAGGGGAAAGGGGATGACAACAAAATTTAATACAGTTTTCTGCAAGTAAACTCATATAATATGACAATAACTATGCAATCTGATTCTATTTGATACAGATTTTCTGAAATGTGGGCATAGCTAAGCTTGTCCTTGGTTTTCTGATGTTCAAGGAGAATACTCCATGGCTGGAGATGGGTGGTGATGGACACCAGAGGTATCTGATACACAGGACTCAGGAATCAGGGGACTTGGGTTCAAAGCCCCAACTCTGGTACTTACCAGCGATTATATGCTTTAATCGAATCACCTAAACTTTCCAAGCTTCAGCTTCTTCATCTATCAAACAGCCATGATATTATCTGTACTAGCTACTTCACCAGGATGTTGAAAGGCTATTGAATTCAAACAAGTATTTAGTAAGGCAGACAGGTGGTGCAGCAGACAGAGCACTAGGTTCAGGTCATGAAGATATGAGTTCAAATCCTGCTTCAGACACTTATTAGCTGTTGACCCTAGGCAAGTCATATACCCTCAGTCTACCTCAATTTCCTCAACTGGGGAAATAGAGATCACATTAGCACCTACCAACCAGAGTTGTCGTGAGGAAGGATATTTTGCAAAGCAGATAACACAGCGTCTGCCACTATTGCTAGGCCTTGAGAATACCAATAAAAATAGAACAATAAATCTTAAAAAGTGCTATACTTTAGATGTATAAATAGACCCTTTATCTTTTACTTTACTGATTATCCTTTCATGTTACTGGACACTAACTTTGTCATTCATCTATATCTGACACCACAGTATAGAAGGACTTTGACTCCCGTGTGACACGAGAGAACATTAAAGCACAGAAAAGCGCTGCTCTCTTGCTTCCACTTAAAGCCAGAGGGTAAGGAGAGAGGAGTTCAGATGCTCCATCTCAGCATAGCCCAATGCCAAATGAAAGCCTGACTCTGTATCCCTTTCTGATTATTAGTTAAGGGCTGCACAGTCTCTGGCGTGCAATTTGAAAGCACCCTTCCTCCAGGTCTGGCTGAGAGGAAAAAACCCAATGCCAAAAGATTACTGTGTATCTCTGGTGCCCTGACAGCCTCTAACTTCAATTTATAAGTAATAAAATTTTTATGATCCAAGAGAAGAATTAAATTGTCCCTGGGAGACAGAACCAAAATATATTTTTTATTGCTCCAAGCAAGCAGTGAACTTTACTCCTGCTTCTGCTGTGGCTTCTAATCCAGAGACAGGTACAGCGGAAAATAGAAAGTGCAACATAAAGACACATTATTACTATTATTAATGTGAACTAATAGTAATAACTGCTTTGAGTTATGGATTTGCAACTAGCAGCAGAGAATCAGCAAATTAAAAAAAAAACCTCTCTTTTTGGATCTCTACAGCTGTCCCATTTTATCTGTACATATCTGATATTAGGGGTCTGTCTATATTTCCACAGGCTGAATATAGTTAGTCAATCAGAAACGTCATGGTAAAAGCAGAAATGTACAGACAGATGAGGCTAGTAGTCACCAGCAATAAGATCATTGTGTTGATGTCACAGTCTATTGTCTCCCCCACTGTCCTTTCAATCTCTTTTCAATTCAGTGAACATTTGCCAACTACCCAGAGTATAGAAGAGGCCCTGACTGAGTAAGACAGAGCTGTGAACAATACCCAGTCCTAGTCCTTAAGAAGCTTAGACCAATATACACCGTACAAAGAAGTATGTATTAAATGGTCCTCTGTCTCTGCATCTGTAAAAAGAAGGGCTTAAACTGGATCTCTAAGGTTCTTTTCAGATCTAAAAGTCTATAAGTATGTCAGATAGATACAAAACATGAACTCCATCGCGAGAAAGAACAATTTAACTTGGGAGGTGAGGGGGAAGAAGATGTATGACTAGAGAAGATCATACGGAACCTTAATAATTTTCAAAGGTAACATTCTGATTTTTTAAAATTCCTTTTTCAAATTTTCTTGAAATTATTCTAAACCTTTTCTGTTAACTAAATGCCTACCTAAAGGAACCATTTATCCAAACAAGTTTACATTTTTTTCTAGCCAGATACTGAATATATAAGGGACTGTCCCATTTTTGATCCATACTCTGTCCCAAAGTCTCCTTTTCTTATGAGATACAAATGAAACTTCCAATCTAATACTTGGTTTTAGCTCTCAATTTCCTTAAACCTGATAACTGGTCAGCAGGAACCTGAAACAGGGGCCAAGACTCCATAGAGGTCACAGCCTTTGATGCTTGGTTCTTTTAAAGATCTTATTTCTTATTGATATATTTTCTTTTTCATATCACCCTCACTGCTATTTTCCTCCTTCTACAATCCACTGAACTACTCTTTGTAACAACTTAAAAATAGAAAAAAAAAGTAGTTTAGCAAAACCAACCAAGAAATTAACCATATCAAATGATATGTGTAATATCCCACATCCCTTCTCCCTCACCTCTAGAAAAAGGAAAGGCAGATGCATTTTCTCATTTCTTTGTGGAGAGCAGGCTTGGTCATTATAATTACATATCATTCAGTTTCTGCTTTTTGTTCTTTCCCTTTAAATTGCTATAGTTACTATGTATATTGTTTTCCTGATTGTTTTCTTCATTCTATAATAGCTCATATAAATTTTACCACTGTGCTTATCATTTTTATGCACAGTAACATTCCATTATATTGATATGCTATACTTTTCTTAAGACATTCCCCAATCAATAGGGTGATACCTAACTCCTACACCCCCTTTTTCCTATGTGAGTGCTGCCTTTGTATTTCCTCCAAAGGGAAATTTGGGAATTCCTTGTCTTTACCTTTGGCTTCAAGTTGAAAGTGATCCTACTTTGTTGTAGAATTTCCCCTAATTCTGAGGGTCTGATAAACAGCAAAGGTTCAGAACAACAGACCCATAAAGTATAGGCCCCTCAGATTCAATCAATGTATTTTCCTTCACTTCATGCTCCATTTTCTCTTTTTGAAGTGTTAAGTACTGAACAAAAAAGGCCAAAAAACTGAGCCAGTCCCAGGCCTGGAAACACCTGTTCATTATGGACTAGGGCAAAGCTCCTTGAATAGCCATAACTCATAACAGAATCCTAATATTCTTGAGAATTTTGGACATTTCCTTAAAAATAAATTACCTTCCAAAATAGTAATATACTAATCCCTAATTGAGAAGTGAGTAAATATTCACATTTTATTCTTCAGGACTTCATTAGGCCCATCATCTCAGCAATGTGAGTATTCCCTTCCAACAGTACAAATCAAAGCCCTTCCATATCTTCTCATCCTGTCCAAGACTTGCTCATGTTCTCTCATGAACTCCTGAGACAGCACCTACCCAATCCCTTGGAGACCTTCCTCCAAATGTGTGAATGCTTTGCTCATACAATGTAGAGGTTCATTTGTCATATCCTTAGTACACAACTGGTCTACCTCCTTTTCTGATCATACATTTTCAATGCCACTTTTTGAGGGCAAGTCATTATTGGTAATATGCTGAAGGTACTTATACTGATAGACAACTCATTATTTTACATTTTACTATGTCCAATTTTATGGGAAATTAGAACCATGTAAAATGTTTAACACTCAGAGTTTTAAAAAGACAAAAAATAAAACTAAAATTTAAGCTTGAATGAATCCTCAATATAGAAAACAAATGGGGAAGAGAGACACATAGTTCAGTGCTCCTCTAACTTCTGTTTGTATGTTTGTTTTTTGGAGGGCAATTGAGGCTAAATGACTTACCCAAGGTCACAGGGCTAGTAAGTGTGTCACGTGTCTGAGGCCACATTTGAACTCAGGTCCTCCTGACTCCAGGGCTGGTGCTCCATTCACTGCGCCACCTAGCCGCCCTTGCTCCTCTAACTTCTGAGCACAGGGTGTGTCGGGTATTTAGAACATGGCTTACAATATAGCTCCTTGTTAAATTTACCTCTCTGCACACAATCTATAATCAAAGCACACTGACATTCTTGCTACTCTGAACACGACACTCTACCTTCCATGACTCCATGCCTTTTCATTGCCTGTCTCCCAGGCCTGGAGTGCTCTCCTTCCTCAACTGGACCCCTTAAATCTCACCTTCCACAGGAGGCCTTTGTCAAGCCCTCCTCCCTTACAGCTGCTACTATCTTCCTTCTTACAGGTACCTTCCATTTACCCTGCATATGTGTAAACTTACACCGTATTTCTTGTAAGCTGCGTCCTCCATTATAATATGAGTCCTGTGAGGGGGAAAAACTATGATTTTGCTTTTCTTTGTACCTCTAGCATTTAGCACCATGCCTGGCATATAATAAGCACTTACTAAATGCTTATTGATTGACAGGTAAAAACGGAACTGGATGTACAAATTATTGGTGTCGAAATTAAATAGAAAGGGTTACCTTCAGGCTGTATGTTGACTTAGAAAACCACAAATTATCTATTGACATTATCTATATTGTACTGTATTTTTGTTTATTTTGTTCAATATTTCACAATTACATTTTAATTTGGTTTCCAAGGAACTTGGGAGTTTTGCTGCAGCTGGATCCAACAAGCTCAGGTTTAAGACTTCTGTACTAAATGACAGCCATTGTTTACAATTATTTGATTCAGAAATTGAACCAATTAATTTTGGTAATGAGACCAAAGGAGTTTTAAAAGCTTCTTAATCAGGAAATACTTGAGGAAGGTAGGTAGCTCACTGGATGAAACTACTGGGCCCAAAGTCAGGAAAACTTGAATTCAAATCTGGCCACAGATACTTTATCTGTGTGACCTGGGTTTTTCACATAACCTCCTGTCTGCCTCAGTTTCCCTATCTGCTAGCTATTATTATTATTATTAAAGTATTGTTCTTATTGTTGATAACAATATATAAGAGCTGTATTGGAAGCAACATAGTTGTGAGGGTGTTAAGGGATTGATTCTTGAGGCACAGAAAGCAATATCAAAGAGTAGAAAAAAATCTCAGACCACAGTAATAAAAAAAAAGAGGCAAGGGTACCAAGGCAGCAATGAAAAATTTGTATGCCTACTTTCCCAACTATGTGCAAGCTTTATGAGAATAGCATAAGCATGAATTAAGAACATTCTGGATAGGGAAGGACAGGCTTTCACAAGCAGTATTCTATAACAGATCTTCACCACCAAACAAGTATCTCTGAAAGATGTAAAGATTACAAGGTCCCACTTTGATTATTGTCCATTTAAAAAAAATTATTAAAAAAAAAGCTTTTGATGCATTAGAATAAATGTTGCCTTAAAAAGATCTTTTGCAACAAAGTATTTCCCATTCATACATCACTCCAATTACATGCCAGGCACTGTATTAGGTACTGAGGATACAAACACTAAAATGAAATAAATAGTCCTTGCCCTCAAGAAACTTACATTCTATCACAGGAAACAACCTGAACACATGTATAGGCTGTGACCTGAATCAATGGAGGGAGCATTCACATCAGCCCTCTCAATTTACAAATGAAGTAGCTCAAAGCCCACAACAACTTTATTTTGCATAAGTAAGACAGATTAAGAGAATTGTCCGAGGTCATACAGGTAAGAAGTGGCAGAGTCAAATTTTGAACTTAGTTTCTGACTGCAAATCCAAAACCCTTTCCATTATGCTGAATATGGAAACAAATTTAATAGAAAGTGGAAATTTTAATGTATCAAGAAGATTAGAGCAAAAAATACTTTTAAGAGATCCCAGGAGGAAGAGATCACTTTCAGATAAAAAGCCTTATACTTACAAAAGTATTTGAATACTCTGACAAGAGGTTTATTTCTTTGTTCTTTAAATATGCATTCCCTCACAACCTCCAGTAAAATCCTAACCCAATCCCTCATCATACTGTGGAAGTGAATTTGGGTTCCAGCAAAGCACAAAGATCCTGCCCAAGCTGGAAAAGCTTCAAGCACAGACCCAGTGAAGAACAGTGTGTCTATACCTGAAGAAGCAGCATAGCTGATTCAGAGATTGCTCACCAGGTTTGGTCATTAGGTAATAAATTTTCAATCACAGCATCTCTCAAAAACCCTCTACCAATTCAAAGAAGGGCTGTAGTTTGTATCTTTGGAGTCAGTACTACAGCTAAGAAATCATAAATCCTTGAGGCATTAAAGTATTTCCTCACTATAACTGTGAAGTAAGGTAGGTTTTATTATTATCATCCCCGCCTGAGGTTATGACAGATTAACGGCTTCCCTCAGGTCACGTACTGAGTCAGTGGCAGTCAAAACTGAAACCTAGACCTCCTAATTCCTTCCTAGCTAGTGATCTTCCCATAATACCAGACTTCCTATTGCGACTAAGTTTTACAATGGTAACACTTTAGGGACAGATATCTCTGAATAAAAACACACTCAAATTCTAAAAGATGAGGAATCAAGAGTTGGAATTTGAGCCTCAACTCTGCTACTCAACAACTCTTGCTTCTCTCTGGCTCTCTATTTCCTCCTCTATAAAACTACAGAGTATGACTAGATGCCATCTAATGTCCCTTCTAACTTAAACAGTCTATGATAAATTGCTTTCCGAATCTGTTTTTCCACCACAGGAGTTCGAACAAAGAAGAGAAATGAGAGAAGAGAAGGGGCCTAAAGTATCTGGTGAGTGGAAAATCAACAGGTAGCTGCAATCAAAAGGTACTTTTTACTCTCCTAGGAGGGAGATGGTCTTCACCTAAAGAAGACCTGAGCTACATCACTGAACTTATGCTTCCAACTTAATCTTCTGTTACATCCAAGTTGACATTTCCTCCTTTTCTTGCATGGAGCAGACTGGTCAGATTTTCAGGGAATTTAAAAAGTGAAACTAAAACAGTTAAGTGTTTGTGTATTCTTATCTTCAGTATATGGAGAGAGACCTTTTTTTGTGACATAGGCGCTGCTCAGGAGCCTAATAAAACACACAAAACATAGACACACATCCACACTCATTCCTACAAAAAGAGCCATCACCAAGCAGATGCTTCCAAAGCTGCCTCCTTGGCAAAGGAACCGGGCTGATAGTTTGTTTAATTAAAAAGGGGAGGGGGAAGAGCCCACGCAGATCCTCAGTGTTTAACAAAACTGAAAGATCGAAATGGACCAGCTGGCAGAAACACTCTGGCAACTTTCACACCAAGGGAGAACAAAAATGAAACCATTGACCTGGTTTCTGCTTCTAACACTACTTCTCTGGTACTCACAACTGCTTTGATCTTTTGGACTCTTTTGTGGGGGTGGAAGAAAGTCTCTTTTCTCCTCACCCTGAAATATGCTTGAAATTTCACAAGATTAAAGATGTCAATAAAGCCTATGCCTGAGACATAAAGGTAGTAGGAAAGAAGAGAACATGAAACTCATTAGGTTAGAATTTTATTCTTCTCAAGTCCAGAAAAAACAAATACCTTTAACAAAGTCACCAAAAATCCCTGACCAAACGTAAAAACTCTTTTCTAATTTTATCAACTTGAGGAACACTAGACCTAGGGTGAGCAGAGCTCATTTTAAGCCCTAGTTCTGCCTCTTACTTGCTGTCTGACACTGGGGAAGTTCCTTAATTATTCTGGGCCTCAATTTTCTAACAAGTCAAATAGGGATAACAATATACTTGTACTATCATTTTACAGAATTGTCAGGACATGATAAACTATCACACTGATCTGAATATAGGTTTGTTACCTGCCCCTTCAACAAAACTTTCTTTTAATAACATTAAATAACATTGACTTTAGGTCACACTCAGGTTTTACAAATGCCAGAGTGGAGGAGCAGTATGTGGCATATATTCAGATCAATAATGTTATAAGTAAATCACTAAATGTCAACCGTTACTTTAATGATGATCAAGTAAGATCATTTATGTCAAGGTACTTAGCAAACTATTTTTAAAGTACATTATTTTACTGTACAGACAGTAATCTAGATAAACAATGCCTACATAAATTACCAACCGTACTTTAGACTTCAATGAAATTAACAATAACCAGATCCTATCATAAAATCAAAAAATGAGAAAACTATAATTCAATTACCTTTCAAACATAAATAAACCTCACCAAAAACCTATAGTGAGTTGCCAGATACTCTTTTCAGTTATCATTCCAGCAATGTAACCTAGACAAAAGACAAATGACTATAAAAGTGGTTGGTCTTACTCATAAAGCAGAGTAGATAGGTTGTGATTTCCATCAAATAAATATTTACATACCAGCTTCCCAATGCCCAAAATATCTTTTGTATTAGACAAAGCTTTTTATTTGCCAGTTTTAAAAGTAGTTCAGACTTAAAATACACCCTGGGAAAGTGATTAGACTATTTAAAATACTGATTAGAATATTTAAAATACATAGCAAACTGATCAATATCAGAAGCATTCCCTGAGAACAGACTGTGATAGGAAAGAAGGAAAAGAGCAGAGGCAGACAACTATAAGGAGAGATGGTTGACAAATATTGGCGGGGATGTGGAAAAACTGGAGCACTGATGCACTGTTGGTAGAGTTGTGAACTGATCCAACCATGCTGGAGAGCAATTTAAAACTATGCCCAAAGGAATACAGAACTGTACATACCCTTTGACCCAGTAATACCACTAGCAGGTCTGTATCTCAAAGAGATCAAAAAAAGAAAAGAAAAAAGACCTATATGAATGAAAATATTTATAAGCAGCGGTTCTCAATCTGTGGGTTATATTCAATTTGTAACAATGAAAATACATCCTGCATATCAGATATTTACATTACAATTCATAACAGTAGCAAAATTATAGTTATGGCTGGGGGTCACCACAACATGAAGACTATATTAAAGGGTCATGGCATTAGGAAGGTTGAGAACCACTGTATTATAAGTATCTTTTTTTTGTGGTGGCAAAAGAATTGGAAATTGAGGGGATGCCCCTCAATTGGGGAATGGCTGAACAAGTTGTGAGATATGATTGTGACAGAATACTATTGTATTATAAGAAATGACAAGCAGAATGCTTTCAGAAAAACCTAGGAAGACTTATATAAACTGATACAAAGTGAAATAAGCAGAACCAAGAAAAAACAGTGGACACAGCAAGAGCATGTACAATGATCAACTGTGAATGACTTAGCTATTCTCAGCAACACGATCCAAGATAATTCTGAAGGATTTATGATGAAAAATGCTATCCACCTCCAGAGAAAGAACTAATGGAGTCTGAATGCAGATCAAAAGATACTTTTCTTACTTTATTTTCCTTAGTAAATTTTTTTGGGGTCTGTTTTCTTTTGCAACGTGGCTAACATGGAAATACGTTTTGCATGACTTCACATGTATCAAATTGCTTGCTTTTTCAAGTGGGGAAGGGAAGGAGAGAGAGAATTTAGAATTTTAAATTTTAAAAATATTTTTATATGTAACTGGAAAAAAATAAATACAAAAAAATGTTTTAAGGCACTTCAATTAACTCTCCAGTGGGTCACTATCCCAATGACTTCCTAGACCAGAAAAGTCTTCTCTGACCAATAGTTTCTTAAACATGTTTCCTTCCTTTATTAGAATATAAGCTGCCTGAGGGCAAAATCTCTCATTTTTTTAACCTGTATCTTCAATGCTTAGCATAGCATGAGGCACACAGTAAAAGATTAACAAATGCTTTTCATTCATTCACTCACATCTCAAACATTATGGAGCATACTTAGAGCTGGACCCCTTCTCTCGATACATTTGCAGTAGCCTTTTCTAGAAGGCCACATGTGTTGGTTTGATACTGAAAAACTTGGTCCTCTCTTTAATGGCCAAGGTATCTCAGTATAAAACCTTATCCAAATATGCAGATCCAGAGTAAAGGGCCCCTTTGTAGAGAAAAGCCCTCAGTTTCTATGTTGTTATGCTAAACCATGTTTGGATTATCAGTCCCCAAGACAAACAGAAGCAGCCACTAGGTGATAAGGGATGGTAAAGAAATTAAGAACATTAAAAGTCAGTTACCAGAAGTAGAAAAGTCCACAGACACTGAGAGCAAAGGCAAAGAGATCCCCCAGGCTTCAACAATCAAGGAGGGTAACACTACATCAAAGCTAAGAATTTCATAAAGGGTTAAAAGTTTTTAACATATGGGTGCTTAAAGGACTAAGTTTTAGTTATTTGGCAAATTCACTTATAAGGAACAGTTAACTTCCCAACAGTGTCTAATAAATAGGGTGTCACTATATTATCAAAAAAGGGGAACATATTGACTCTGGGTTGAACTAGGGTTGAACACTGGGTGTTCAAGAAAACTATCTTGGGAAGCCAGGGATAATTGACAGAGTGCTGCACTTTAAATCAGGAAGACCCAAGTTCACTCAATCTTTCTAAGCCTCAGTTTCCTCAATTGTAAAATGGAGATGACAATATCTCTGTACTAACTGCCTCTACAAGTTATCATGAGGCTCAAATTAGATAATCTATGTAAAGTGCTTTACCAGCTTTAAATATCTGGTTTGTTTGTTTTTTAATCAGTGTCCCATAATATGGCCTTATCAGGTCTTTTTGAAGTACCTTCCCACTGGTTTATGGGATCAAAGGATGAAATTTTATGAATATCACTATTTGGAAAATAACAAAATAAATTATCTTTCTTCTGTATGGATAGAATTAATAGCTAAAAGCTGATGGATTCCTCTTTCAATTCATTCAAGAACATTTAGGAAGTGTGGGGAAGACATGGGAAACCAAAACCAAATTAGAGATTAGATAAATCACAGTCCCTGCTGCAAGGTAGTTTAATCTAGTCAGGAGTTAAGACTCAAACTGAGATAACAACAAATTATTAAGTTCATTAGAAGGCTGCAAAGTGCTATGTGAGATATGTGGGACTTTACTAATGGTAGTGGGGGTGAGGGACTGGGACAAGACTCAGGCAATTTTCCTGGAAGAGACTGCTTTTGAAATTTATTTTAAAGGACAGGTAAGAATCTAACAGGTGAATAAAGTTAAGGGAGACCATTCAGTGAATACAGAAAGTTAGCGAGGTACAGTGTATGGTTGGGGGATGGGGAAGAGAGAATAATGGAGCAAACTTAGAAGAGCAGTATAGCATGAAAGTAGGAAGGTACCAAAATGTGGAGGGCACTAAATACCAAACAAAGAGAGACTCAATTTTACTCAGGAGCCACCGACAATTTTTGAACTTTCATGACTAGATGTATGAAGGAGGAAGATTAGTAAGGCAACATGCCTGTTTCAAGCATGTCCTGAACTAGATGACTTCCAAAGTTTCCTCCAATTCTAAAATTTGATGAAAGGAATACAATTCTGGAGCCACAGAAGTGCCCGGAGATGTCACACTTCTGTTATCAACAAAGCCTCTACTCTCTCTTAGTTCTTTTTTTGGGGATGGTTGAGGGCGGGTTTTGTTTTTTTTTTTTTGCAGATAACACTTTTAAAACTTGAAATTTACATACCAGGTTATTTATTGCCTGCTTTGTCCACAGATATAAAGTGTATTTATAGTCTTAACTCCCATGATCCAAGGAAAATGCTACAAACCCTTTAATTTCCTTCAAGGGATCTTTTTACCATTTAAAAGGGGGCCATTTGCTGAATGATTATACTACAAAGAATTCTATGATCATTTTCATATCCATTAAACAAAATCTAACCAAACTACTGAAAACTATGCAATATTCAATTCCACTGGCATCATACTTCTAGAACATTTGTGGTGTGTTACCTCAAAGAAGTACTCCTGCTAGCCAACAGAATTTTTGCTTGCAATTCATGGAGGGTTAACTATTCCACTCATAATCTTCTATACTGAATACTGATATATAACGTTCACATAACTGAAGATGAGAATTTCACCCACTGATAAGAGAACAGCAAGTCAGCCTCACATTCTTACTTACTATTCACTTCCCAGTGAATTTTCACAATTCTTTCAGCATTAGTTAGTTTGTATGTGATACTTTTCACCTGTGGATTGAGGCAACATTGGGTCCTTTAGCCCTATAAGAATGGAAGATCCATTTAAGTCCCATTATAATGTATCCTTCATGGTGTAGAGGTACAGCTGGGTGTTTGAGAGTTATGCCAGCACATCTCTCGTTCTGGAAAATTTTACCAGACTAGAAGGACTTTGAGCTGACAATGATACTCCAATTTCTAGACAGAAAGGGTTGTTGGTTCTCCCTCCCCAAATCATTGCACTGATTTTGTACATATTCTGTATTTACTCATCTGCAAACATGTGTATACATATTTATATACACACATACATACATACACTTTTGTTTTTTTAAATATCAACTTTTGTTTATTTTTAGTTTACATCACTCATTTCCACAAGACTGAGTTACAAATTTTCTCCTCATCTTTCCCTTACCCACCACCCTAAAACAGTGATCCCACTGTATACCCCCTCCCCCACTCTGCTCTCTCCTATGTCCTCCCCCATAACCCTCTGACTTTCAGTAGGGCAAGATGGATCTCCCTATCCTAGTGCCTGTATATCTTATTACCCAGTTGCATGTAAATAATAATAATAATATATACATATATTTTTTTAACATTTGATTTTGGAACTTTAAATTCTAGATTCTTTCCCTTCCTCCCTTGTCACTCACCCCCACTGGAAAGACAAGCAATTCAATATAGATTGTACATGTGTAGTTACACAGAACATCTCCACAATGGACATATTGTGAAAGACCAACTTGTTCAATTCTCTACTTTGGACCTGTCCCTTTACATAAGTGTGTGCTTCTAACAACCCTCCCCCCTGACCTGTCCACCCCTCCATCATCCCTCCATCATACCCTCTCTCATCCCCTTCCCCCCTACTCTCCTGTAGGGCAAGATACCCAATCCTGAGTGTATGTCATTCCTTCCCTAAGCCAAATTCAATGAGAGTAAGGGTGACCCATTCCCTTTTGCCTTCCTGTTCTTCCCCTTCATTGTAACAATTATACCTAGCCTCTTCTATATGGGAAGATTAACCCCATTCTGTCTCTACCTGTCTCCTCTCATTCTATTCCTCTCACACCTCTCAATTTCACCTTTTACAGCATCATCCCTTCCTATTCAACTGATCCTGTGCCTTCTGTGTATGTACACATATATACACAAACTAACATATGTATTCAAACGCATATATACCCTCCTATATAGACATGTGTATGTGTGTATGTATATATATGTATACACATTTATATTCCCTTCACCTGTCCTCATATTGAGAAAAGTTTCAGCAAGAATGCTTGAAAGTCCTCCACCTCACTGAATGACCGTATTTTCCCCTGGAACATTATACTCAATTTTGTTAGGTGATTCTTGGTTTTAATCCTAGCTCCTTTGATCTCCAGAATATCATATTCCAGGCCCGTCAATCCCTTAATGTAGAAGCTGCTAGATCCTGGGTTGTACTGACTATGTTTCCACAATACTCAAATGGTTTCTTCTTGGCAGTTTGTAATATTTTTTCCTTGATCTGGGAACTCCAGAACCTGGCTATAACATTCCTAGGAGTTTTCTTTTGGGGATCTTTTTCAAGAAGTGATTGGCATACACACACTTTCTAGTAGAATGCAAGTTCCTTGAGGGAAGATACTGTCATTTTTTTTTTCTCTGTAGCCTCATCATCCAGCACACTGCACCTGGCACTTAAGTTATTATACTTAATAAATGCTTGTTGATTAGCTTCCTTTCTGTATCTATGGCAGGCATTGCAATTTCACAGAGAAAACAAGAGGATGAAAACTCAGGTGCCATGAATTTTAATTTCATCTCTACCGAACTATTTATTTTCCCAGGCTCTGTTTCCCAAAAGAAAACCAAAGGTGATAGGCTTAACTGGATGAGAAAGCATCAAAGCCAAAGGTACAACAAAATCCACCAGACATAATTCCTGAATCTCAATCCCTCCCCCTACCTCTTTCTACCTTCAGAAATCAGTTAACGTCCTACCTTCTTTGAAAGAAATCATAGAATCAAGACCTTTAAGGGATCTCAAGCATTCTTTCTAATTACTACTTCCAGGCAGGTAAATTATTAATTCCATTTTACAAATCACAGTCCAAACAATGACTTTCTCAAGACCATATAGCCACAATGGGTGGAAGTTGGATTAGATGTCCACTGTGGTTTCTTCCAATTCTAAGTTCTGTCTGAGAATAACAATAACTGGTTTCCATGATGTTGATCCTGAGGTGCTATAAGATACCAAGGTGTTTTCCCAGTCCTTAAGGGAGTTCATTATTAAACATTTGTCATAAAAGAAATAAATATACTAGAAATTTCCACAAAAAAAACCCCCAACAAACCAGAGTTGGAAGGAACCTTAGAGGTCGCTTAGTTGAACTCGTTCATTTTACAAGTATGGAAACTGAGGCCCAGAAAGGGAAAGTGACTTGCTACAGGTCACACAGGTAGCACACACCTGTAGCAGAGGTAGTATTCAAATCAATAACTTTTAACTTCAAATCTAGTGTTCTTTTCATTAAGCCAACTATTTTCATTTTCATCTTCATAAGGAAGGAATGAAGAAGTCATAAATGAACTTGTAGTTCAGCACTGCTACACTAATACATACAACCTGACTTACTAAGAAGAAACATCTTTCCAAGGCCATATAACATCTCATCAAGAACCTAGTGTGTCATGGTAATCACTCGCTCTAAGGCAAGAGACTATCACAGTATAATGATACCATCCATGCTTGGCAAAATTTCTAAGGAACCTTAGAATGAACCTTCTGTTCATTCAGAAAGCAGTGTTTAATCTCTTTTCTAAAAATTCTAAGACTACAGTGGAATCATCCAAGAGTTTTTAAATAGCCAGTTTCCTTTTTTATTTTCCAATCACCTTTTCTAAAATAATAGTATGAGTTTTCAAAACCTATTATATTGACAGAAAAGCTGAAAGAACTAAGATAAAGAAGTACTAAAACAAGCAGGAAGTGAGAATAATAAAAACAAATGCATTATCAATTTGAATTTATAAGCCTTCTTTAAGTTTTTGTGGGTTCCTTTGAAATTTTTCTTAAAAACAAACAAAAAACCCACCACTACCACTTTTGTGGCTTATTATCAGCTTACTATCTGTCCTCAGCAATATCAATAACTGACACATCGACTATCCAGACATATTATCATCACCCAGGGTATTTAAAAATGGCAAATATCAACAGCTATGCAATATCCTATTAACAATGACAACTCACATTTCTATTGCTCTTTAAAGGTTACAAAGTAGTTTCCTCCTAATATCCTTTTTTTGAGGTATCTGGTGAAAATATTGTTATTTCCACTTTACAGAGGACAACACTCGGGCTTACAGGAGATAAATGACCTGTTAGTATGTGCCAAAATGACCCTTCCAGGAGTCCTGAAAAAAAAATGATCATGGAGAGGATGGGTAATAATCCTCCAATAAAAGACATTGCAGCCTCTCCTTGCCTCATCAGATAATTTTTATGTAATGCTAAAGCCATAAAAATTTATCCCTCTGTTGAAAACAGTCTTCCCAAACTTATCTAATCTAGTTCTGAAACCATATATAGTTAGCTTCCAGAGTCATACTGGAAGCCTCTCCAACCTGGTAGCTTTCAAGAATCTAAGGTGACACACATGCCATAAATTTTAGTAGTGTTATCCAAAAATAACTTAAGGGAGATTTTTGTATTCTTTGAAAGAAAGAAAAAGAAATTTAGGCTATTAATCTCCACACACTTTCAGAAAGTGGAAGAATTATTTCTAATTGAAAGATGGAGAAGCAGGGGCAAAGAAAGAAATCAGATGAGACCCTGGCCTCAACTTTTGCAATGAATCAGCAGCTGGGCAGCCCTGTTTTTTCCCTTCTCATTCTTAACTAATAATACAGCATGTTCCCTCTCTTGTGCCCTTTTGAGTAGAGACTTGTGAACCACTACCATCATTCCAAGAATGAAGAGCTATTTATTCCCTTGGTCCAAGCATCCCGACAGGATAAATGAAAGAGACACTGTTGTTTGCAGCTACAGATGAAAGACGGACACAGAACACATTAATGAGTGCCTGATCTGGTCGTTTTTGACCTTTCTAGGCAAAGTCTAGCAGGAGCAAACAAGAAAAAAGAACCATGAGAAAGACGTACAAACCAATGTACACTTCACTTGTAGAGTACAAGACTCAGCCTAGATCATAGTAAGGTAATGTTTTACCCTTCTCCAACGGCTACAGAGCCGTAAGAATGGCAAATAACAAAAGGGCAGTCCTCAGAGAAAGCCTATTTTGCCTCAAGAAAAGCTAAACCTAGGACATTTGTGTAAATTTTATTGCCAATTATATCTCACAGTGAGGGAGGAATAACAGATGGGTAGCGTGAAGGCCTCCAAATATGATGGATGGATATTCAATAGAAGATTTGTAGGAGAATATGGACAAGAAATATACAGGAAGAATTAGTGTGAATAGGTGCAAAATACACCTGTAGAAAGAGTACTTCAGTGAGATCCCATTTCCAATGAAGTATCAAAGGATATCTTAGGATCTCAGGTTCACAGATGCAGAGCTGGAAGGAATTTGAAAGATCATTTCATTCAATTTTTACAGATTTCATCTATCATTTTACAGATGAGGAAACTGAGGCCAAAGAGGCTTAGTGACTTGACAAAGGTCCCAAAGATCATATATATATATTAGAATTTGAACCTAGATCTTCTAATATCAGAGCTACTGTTTTCCCCATTGTACCAACTGCTAGATAAAGCAAAGAGTTTGCAAACTTTAAAGTACCATAAAATTTAGTTTTATATATATGTATGTGTGTATATATACATATATACATACATATATATATATATATTTTTTTTTTTCCTTTCCCCCCATATTTTATTTTTGGAGACCAGGGGTGTGTCTCTTTCTCTCTTGCTGGAAGTCATCAGTCACTTACAGGCCTGTTCCCAAAGCTGAATGGTACAAAAGCTTTAACTTGTTCTGCTTTCAACCTGGGCCAATTCAACCCTCCTCAGGCAGTCTGGTGTTCCTCCCCCTAAACTCAAATCCCTACCTCAGGGATCAGCATAATAGTGCCAGGAAGCACAGATGCCCAGTCGCTTTTGGCTCTATCACATCTCATAATTCCAAAGCTCAAGTGATCCCACAAACCTCAGCCCTCCCAGGAGGCAGGGTTGCAGGTGTGTGCCACTGTTTCAAGCAAAAAGGAGTGAGGAAGGCATTACTTCTCTAGTCCCTATACCTGGGACTGCAAAAGGTCTTTATATTTTCATAGCTTTAATTACAGGTGACCCTACACTCCAAAGATTCTAATATATTTATTAAAGAAAGACAGCATGTGGCCTGACCTGAGTTCTACTTCGGCTCTAACACATACCAGCTGTGTGAGTACAAGAAAGTTTCTCTCAGTGCCTCAAGCAATTTTCTCAGATTATATGTTACAGATGAATAGCTGATCTGTATCAGTGGAAAAAGTTTTTATGATAAAGTTTCCTACACTGATGAAATCACAAGTCTGGACCAAAAAATTTTTTTAATCTGCTATTAAAAGTGAAAATGACTACCTACACATTCTTCCCAAGGGAGGAATCTCCACCATTTAGAAACTACTGAAATAAAGGCAGGGATGTTACAGAGCTTTCAACAAAGCAAAACACACACATTATCCTAAAGCTAACTATTCTCCAGAGTCCGAGTTGAATGATAACAGCAGCAACAATATAAGCTAGCGTTTCTATGTTGCTTTAAGTTTTACAAAGTATTTTACAAATGTTGTTTTATCCTTACATCCATCCTGGGAAGCGGATGCTATTATTAATTCTCATTGTACAGATAAGGAAAATGAGGCAAACAGAGGTTAAGTGGCTTGCCCAAGGTCACAAAGCTATTACATGTCTGTGGCTAGATTTGAAATGAAGGGTTCCAGACTCCAGGTTCAGTGCTCAATCCACTGCATCACCTAAATCTATTATTATAAACAGAATGAAAATTATACTATTTTAAGGTATCCTAGTATCTCAGATATTAATTATTCCATAATATTATAGAATGTTATTTTATGGAATAATTAATATCTAAGATACTAGAATAATCCTATGCTTTCATAAAATGTAATTATTTTATGTACCAAGTAAAAATCACTCAACATATCTATAATACAAGAAGCTGATACTTTTACTGAGCTCACTTTCAGCTAAAATAATTCCAAGATTATCACAACTTAACTGATGGAATGTCACATGCACAAACTCTTACCAGGTTCTTGAAAAGTGCAGTCAGTTCCTTTGTGAACACAGAAAACTTCAGAAATGCGCTTCCTAAATCTGGATCATCTCTGCACACACAATTGCCACCAAATTTCTCCAGGGCTTGTGTATATTGCTCTTCATTTTCCACGTGTGCTTCAAAAACAAGGAGATATCACACCATTACTTCTGGCAGTAACAATACAAACATTTTTTAGCAAAAATCCATTGGGGGGGATGGGTAGAGATTCTGCTTGTTTTTGAAAAACAAAGCCATGAATGCATTACAAGGAATGAACAAACCCTCCATGAAAACAGGCTGCTCCTCTGAACAGAAAGAACTCTTAACCCCTAGTTATGTGCCAGAAACCCACCGGGAAGCCAACAGACACAGACAGATAAGAACAACACAAACAGGAAAAGGCCAAGACATCAGGTTCATTACAACAACCTATGGTGTTCCAGGATGTGACTACAATCCATACTCAGAATATTTGCATAAATTTTATAAGCACATATGTCTGGAAGCGCTTCCTTTGGTCAAACGATGGCAAAAGTCTCAGGAGTCAAGTTAACTGACCAGTAGCTGTTTCAACAATTAGGCTGGAAGGAAGGGTAGGGGAAAAGGTTAGGGCCTTCCACATTCCAAGCAATGACAAAGCTCTTCCTAGAAATTCAACAATAAAAACTCTGTTCTCCTCTCTGCCCAGATCCTGACTATTTCAAGCCCAAGGACACACCACAGTAACTTCTCCCTTCTATGGAAGAGCAGCCACTGATGCTCTGGGAATCAAACAAGAATCCTTATACCAGAGTTCAACACATCTCAAGAGCCAAGGCTCTCAGGGTGCCTGACAATTTCATTGTGGCCCACTCCTACCCCAAACTACAGAGCCATATGGTTAGGCAATAAACTTTTGTTAAGCTCCTACCATGTGTTAAAATCCGGGAATACAAAGGAAAGCAAAAACTGTCTATCCTCAAGAAGCTTACAGTTTAATGAGCAAGATAACCTGCAAATAATGATATACTAACAAAATATATAGGGGTGGCTAGGTGGCACAGTGAATAGAGTGCCAGCCCTGGAGTCAGGAGGACCTGAGTTCAAATCTGGTCTCAGACAGGTAACACTTACTAGTTGTGTGACCTTGGGCAAGTCACTTAATCCCAATTGTCCTACTTTCCCCCCTCCAAAAAGCAAAAAAATCCCAACCAAACAAAAATTGGAGATAATCTCAAAGGGAAGGTACTAGCATTAAGGAGAATTGGGACAGGCTTCTGGTAAAAGGTGTGACTTCAGCTGAGACTTGAGGCCAGGAGGTAGAGACAAGGAGAGCCAGTGTTCCAAGCATGGGAGACATACAGTGAAAATTACTCAGAGCTGAGAGATGAAGCATTTTGCTCGAGAACAGTAAGGTGGTCAGAGTCTGGATTACAGGAGTAGAGGAAGTTGTAAAAAGACTAGGAAGGTAGGAGTATAACAAATTCTTTCTCTCTTTATTATATCATGTTGATAACCTGAAAAAATACCCAACACTAGACAGTGACACTGTCCAGGCAGCAGTAGGGAGTTTCAAGGTACTCTTTAGTTGCTAAAAGCCCTTATAAAATCATAGATCTAAAGATGGAAAGGGCTTTAGAACCAATTTTAGTTTAATTCTATCATTTTACAGATGAGGAAACTGAGGCCCAGAGAAATTAAGTGACTTGCCCAAGGTCTCACAGGTGTTAACTAGCAGAGCCAAAGTTTGACTCTTTAACTTCAAATCCAGTGTGCTACTCTGTTCCCTTTCCCAGCGGATAATGCTCCCTGAAGATAAAGAGGGAGATGGCTAAGAAGGGGAAGGAGAGACTGTTGACCACCAGAACTTCCTCTCACCATTTATATATATCAGCAGTTCTCAACCTGTGGGTCATGACCCCTTTGGGGGTCAAATGACCCTTTCACAGGGGTCACCTAAGACCATCGGAAAACACATTTTTCTGATGGTCTTAGTAACCAAGACACCACTCCTCTATCTGTCTCCAGGCGGGTCCATTCACACACAAATATTAAAGGGGTTGCGGCATTAGGAAAGTTGAGAACCACTGCTATATATGATCGCTAAATTGCTCGATTTCCAATTTTTAGCCTTTCTATTCCAATTCTCCCCAATCCTTCAGCAGACCCTCAGAGATCCTACCCCAAAGAGAATTTGTGGGACAAAGACTTTGTAAACCATAAAACAACTTATAAATGTGAATTATTATTGTTTCTACCACAAGCTGCCTTGTTCATCAGTGACACCACAAACCCTACAATGCAGGTCTCCCGATTTCTAGTGCAGGATTCTTTCTCTACTATACAAAACTTCAGAGACCTTATCCCAGAGAAGCTTTAAATTGTTAGACTGTAACACCATGTCTTCCTTTCACCGAAAAGGTCTAGAAAGCAGCCTCTATTAAGAGGGCCTGAATTCTTCCCCAGGGAAAAGTCATCATCCATTCTAAATCTAGCTTCCTGGACCTTACAATGGAGATCAGGATGGGTGTGGGGGTGGTGGGGGCAATGAAGTGTGCTCTTGTGTTTGGAGAGCACTTACTGCCATAATGCCAGACTCCCATGACCTATCATGAATGCATAAAGTACAAAATGCTAAGGAAAATTCTTTGACTTTGACCTTCAGTGATACTTTGAAGCCTAAGGGGATTCCCAAATGTATCTAGTTAGCATAGAGTAAATTAATCTTGGTATCTATGTCTTCTACTTTTAGGTTTTTGACATTCCAACAACAAATAGGTTAAATTTAACATCTATTAAGAGACTAAATCCCATCAATTAACTCTGAAGAGGGAATGAAAAGAAAAAGGAATTGGGAAGCAGCCTGGCATTAAAAAAATTGCTTAATTTAGAGTCAGAACACTTATGCTATCACTTAAGTGACATGTTCAAGTGACAGTCAAAGTGTCAGAGGCTAGACTTGCATATAAACTCAGGTGTCCCTGACTCTAGGTCCACAGTTCCATCCAGCTGGACACCTAACTGCCTTGAAGGTCTCTCCTTTGCTCACTACTCTGAATCCTTTGGACCTATGATTCTAAAGACATGGGTTCCAGTTCTGTCTTTTGCCACTAACTATGAAACCCTAGATGAATAAGAACCTCTCTCAGAATTAGCTGCTTTATCTGTAAAATGGGAATGAGCGTATCTGCTTTACTTATACTACAAGACCAAATGAGAACAGTAAGGATAAGGAACAGTAAGAGAGTAGCCTAACTGCAAAAACAGCAAAAACTTAACACTGAAAAATTGTGGTTCTTAGTCTTCATGCTAATAAGCTATAACATAGGGAACAACACTAAGCAAAGTTACAGTGAAGTATGCTGGATAGTTCAATGAAAATGAGAAATCAGACTTAGACTCATCAACACTTCAATCAATCAAACTTATGTTGTCTGTGCCATTTTAAAATTGCTGGTCTATCCAATCAGAGGGTCCACATATGTTTATCAGCTGTTTACAAACACAGACATAATGTTTACTACATCACACCATACAACTGTTTATCTTATTGTAAAATAACTTACAGGAAAACAACTTACTCAAAACATTTCAATCACAAAATGGAGACTTAAAACAAAATGGAGCCAGTTATGCTAAGTTAACATATTCAAACATCTGTTAAAAAAATCTTTGATAGATGAGGGAAGACTATCTGAAGTTCTTCCACTTGTTGCAGAATCTTTCATGGCAAATTTTCTGCAATCCAAGTCAACTATCTATGTATGAGTAGATAATGCCACAATTTTTAATTTCCTCCCATTCTTGTCTTGTTGTTCATGATTCTTTTTTCTTCTTGCAACACCATCTCTTAGTTCTGCTTAAGAAGTTTTTACTATATTATGATTAAGTTCTATTGTGACTCAATAAGATGAAAAAGTTGTATCTGTGGACTTAGAATGGGGATATCTAAGAAGGGATGAAATGTGTATGCACGTGTACACGTACTCTCTGCTTCCAAGTTGGGAATAGTGAGCAGTGTTTCCTACCACCGAGTCAGCAATGTCTTGTGTACCCTTCTGATAGTTTGAAAAGTTTGTTTTCTACCACAAGATGTTGTCTATGAGGGTCCAAAGATGGGCAAAGTCCAGTTCTCAGTTGGTGTGATTTTTAAGTGGATGGTCTTTCTAGACCATAGGAACTTCTTTATCAGCTAGAATAAGGTCCTCAAATGACTTCATCCAATGCCTGATTAAAGAAGACTAGTTTCTCATTTGAGACTAGAGAAAATCCAATACTATTAGTCTATATCCCGGCAGTGAATGCTCTTTGTGCCTCATAGTCTATGCCTTAGGGGCAGTCTCTATCACTACCAAATGCTGCCTGCCCAAGTCACACCAAGAGCGACATTTTTATGGACCAGGACTAGTCAGGGTTAGTTATATAAGGTACATCAAGGAAATCTCTGTTGTCTTAGTCTTAATCATCTTGTTTCATTGGCAGTCAGTTATGAGTGCAGAATCCTGCAGTCCTCCTGCAGAAGAATATCCTTGACAATATCCTTTTGGACTTTGCTGACATGAGTGAGATACTCTAAGTTATGGTTCAAGGTCAAGAGTGTTACTGATACCAATTTCAGCTAGAGTTTTAATTAAAGCTCCATCAGACAATACTAGGGCATTCAGGATATTCAAAATCATCTGAATAATATCATTGCCCTAAAGAGCATGGTCACATATGATAGCTCCTGTCGCTCTCCAGGGTCCTATACTTTACAGCTTTCTTTTATTTGCTAGGTGGTGCAATGCTGGGCCTGGAGTCAGGAAGACTTAAGTTCAAACCAGGCCACAGATATTTACTAGTGTGTGACCTTGAAGAGGTCCCTATTTGCCTCAGTTTCCTCATCTGTAAAATGAAGATCAGACTAGCACCTACCTCCCAGGATTGTTGTGAGGATAAAATAAGATAATAAGATAAAAAGTACTCAGCCAGCACCTAACATGTAGTAAGCTGTATAAATGTCGGCTATTATTATTGTTATTATTTATTGGTTCTGTGGCAAGAGCAAGATCAATTCTCCCTCTGTGCCTTGGTAGATACTAGGTCACATCAAAGTCAAGAGTACTTACTCATCAACATTTTAGGACTCTGGAATATGGGTTTGTTCTTTATTAAGTAAGTGCTCAATGTGTCAAGCATCCATCATGAAGGCTTTGACATTCCTGGAGATGTTCTATAAAATACTACCATTCAGGATAGTAGAGTTTCGTTCATCTACTCTAATACTGATTTGTCCGGTCTGAGGTCTTTTTCATCTTAAAAACCTTATGGAAACCCCTTTCAGGGAAATCATAAAAAGAACACCATGAATCCTCTATTTAAAAGCACATGGGGAACATCATAGCAAATTCCTCAAGGTCTTTCAGTAAAGGGTGCTTTGTCCATTTGACCTCTCTTGATGATGCTTGAGCCACTCTGTTAGCCATACAAGGTACGGGTAAAGTATTCCTGGATTGACCAAGGGGATTAGGAAGAGGAGTCCAAGTTGCCACTGGAAAGAGTATGCAAAGGGTGGATAAGAAATAAATTTGAAATCTTGGCACATCTCAAAAGGAAATTGTTGGTAATGGTAGTGATCTATAAGATAGTTATCCTAAAATGAGTGCTGTAGGAGGTAGAAAATTATAATCACCAAATGCCAGTGGATCTTTAAGCATTCCCATGATGAAGGTTTTCTCAAGGTATGGTAATCCTGGCAGTTATGAGTCAGTAAAGAAGGAGCCAGGCAACTAGGTAAGTGCTGTACATGATGAACTCATTACAAAATTTCTGATATTTGGTGTCTAGTAACTACAAAATTTCTAGTATTTGAGTATAAATGCCAGCTGAGTAGAGAATTTTCTGTTTTTAAAGTTCCTTAAATAGCTAAAAAGAAGAGATCAAATGTCCATGTTTTCATTTACAAAGGGTGTGCAATCTATATAGTGCTATTCTGGACAAAATAAAAAAAAAAGTCCACTAAACCAGGGGCAGAAAGATTGCACATCTGAGGAATCAAGTTCCCCTGGTGATGTTGCCCTTATCATCATGGCCCTCTACAATGCATGCTTTTATTCTAGCATTCTCTGACCATTTGTTATAGTACTGAACCATGAGAGGGTGGCATTCTTAATATATTTAGTACAGCAAAATCCAGCAATCATCCATCATTTGAAGGTGGGGATGAATGCGCCTAAAAATGCGGGACTTTAAGAATGTATGAACTACTATTGTTTCACACTTCCCCTTATTGAAGTAGGGCAGCACGAGACTTCTTTCTTGGGAGGCTTCTAAAGGCAGAGGCTTCCAAGAGTGCAAAGTAAGACAAGGATGAATACGTAGAGCACCTGATGATGGTACTATGTATCCTGAATTTTTAAAAGTGGTGGGATGGGGGCGGCTAGGTGGTGCAGTGAATAGAGCACCGGCCCTGGAGTCAGGAGTACCTGAGTTTAAATCTGGCCTCAGACACTTAACACAAAAAACTAGCCCTGTGACCTTGGGCAAGTCACTTAACCCCAACTGCCCTCCAAAAAG
>CM053595.1:163702071-163720107 GCA_028646575.1 Pseudocheirus occidentalis | reverse complement strand
AAATATGGGTGGTGTGGATCGTGCGGATCAATATGCTTCGATGTATTGTTTCCTCCGTAAATTGGGACAAAGAAAACGGGACTGCATTGTGTGTTCTAACAGGAAAACACCTGGTGGCAGGCGTCAAACCACTTATTACTGTCAAACGTGCACTAACCAGCCTGCAATACATATTGGGGAGTGTTTCAAAACTTATCATACTGTACAAAATTATAAACAATAAAATATTTTTTTTGCAAATATACATTCCTCGATGTCACCCAATTCATATAAGTCCAATATCATTATAATACGTTACTTGGTTCCAAAATTATACTAAATAATATGAGGGTCTGTAAATGCACGTTTTCGCTGCAAGGTAGCGTCGAGTAGCTGGTAGCCAATGTCCAGAATGGTTCGGAGTGCAAAGGGTTAACTCTAGATCCAGGTGTCAACAAACCATGGTGTGTGGCCCAAATCCATCTTACTTGTTTTATACAGCCCCAGGAGCCAAAAATGTTTTTTACACTTGGATAGACAAACTCCTGGTGTAGACCAGAGGTGTTGAGTATTCAGCCAACAGGAAAGTGGATACACACCAAGTGCATACCAAACCAATCAATAAATAAATATTTATTAAGAACCTACTATGTGCCAGGCCTGTGCTAAGTGCTGGGAATACAATAAGAGGCAAAAAAAAAAAAGCCCGTCCTCAAGAAGCTTACAATCTAATGCGGAAGACAAAGTACAAAAAAATACACATAAAATAACCAGTATACAGGATAAATAGGAAATAATTAACAGAGGTAAAGCACTGGAATTAAGAGGGGTTGGAAAAGACTTCCTGTAGATTAGAAGGTAAGATTTTAGTTGGAACTCAGAGGAAGCCAGGGAGGTCAATAGTCAGATAGGAGGAAGGAGAGCATTCCAGGTACGGGGCCAAACAGGGAATGCCTGGAGTCAAGAGCTGTTCAACAACCAGGAGGCTACAGTCACTGGATCAAAGAGTATGTGACAGAGAGTAAAGTATAATAAGACTGGAAAGGCAGGGTTGGGCTTGGTGATAAAAGTTCTGAATGCTACACAGAGAATTTTGTATTTCCTCCTGGAGCCAATGAATCCTAGGTTGTGAGCTTGAAGAACAAGAATGATATTGCCTTCTGGGTAACCGTGAAGGTAGAGTGGGGTGGGGATTGGTAGGGGGAGGGGAGAGAGAAGGGAAGGAAGGAATTCTATTTTTGACATAATGAGTTTAAGATGAAATGTCTGAAAGTTTGAGATGTGAGATTGGAGGTCAGCACAGAGATTAGGGTAGGACAGGTAGATTTGAGAATCATCATCATAGAGATGATAATTAAATGAATGAGAGCTGGGTGAGATCACCAAGTAAAGGAATTCAGAGGAAGAAGAGAAGGTCCAGGACAGAACCCTGAGGACCACCTGTGGTTACAGGGTATGATCTGGAGGAGGATCCAGCAAAGGAGACTGAGAAGGTAGGTCAGAAAGGTAGGAGAACCAGGAGAGGATGGTGTCCCAAAAACCAAGAGAGAAAAAGAATCAAGGAGGAGACAGTGATCAATAGTGTCAAAGGCTGTAATAAGGTCAGGGAGAATGAGAACTGAGAAAAGGTCATTGGATTTGGCAAGCAAGAAATCATTAGTCACTTTAGACCAGCGGTTCTCAACCTGTGGGTCGCGACCCATTTGGGAGTCAAACGACCCTTTCACAGGAGTTGCAGGGGTAGCCTAAGACCATCAGCAAACACATATTTCCCATGGTGTTAGGAACTGAGACACGACTCCTGTCTCCAGGAGGGTCCGCCCACATATGAGTATTAAAGGGTCATTAGGAAGGTTGAGAACCACTGCTTTAGACAGAGTAGTTCTGATGGGATAAGATTAGAAGCCAAATTGTAAGGGGTTAAGAGAATAAGAGGAAAGAAAGTGTAAGTACCTTTTGTAGATGGCCTTTTCAAGGAGCTTAGCCTCAACGACCAGAAGAGATAAAGGATGATCTTTAGTGGGGGTGGAAGGATCAAGTAAGGATTTTTTTCAGGATAGGGGAGCCATGGGACTGTATGTAGGTAGAAGGAAACGAGCCATTATAGAGGGAAAGATTGAAAATAAGTGAAAAGGTAGGGATAACAAAGGGGGGCAATCTTTTAGAAGCAATGGAATAGAATAGGATCACCCAAACAGGTAGAGGGGGTTAGCCTTGGCAAGGAGTAAAGACACTTCATCATGTGAGACAGGAATGGAAGAGAAGGTGGCAGAAGGCCTATGAGTGTTAGGGGAAGAAGAAGAGGGGAGAAGAGTAATTTCAAGGCCTTAATTTTTTTCTGTAAAATAAGAGGACAGGGTTTCAGTTGAGAGAGTAGGAGAAGGGGGAACACCAAGAGAGGTTTGAAGAGGGATGAAAAGGTTTTGCTCTGAAGAAAAGGGTAGTGAGTTCATAAGGGAGGGTTGACTAGAAGCAGTGAAGCCCCTGTTGAGGTTATATGACATAAATGTGTAGTGAGCCCAGTCAAAATGGTTGATTTTCTCCACTTTCATTCAGCAGCATATGAGCAGGAGCAAAAATGATTATTGGGAGTGATTCAAGGCTAAGGCTTGGCTGGGAATACTTGGGAATATGATAAGGGGGCTAGGGTTTCAAGAGAGGAGGACCCTGTAAAGTTATATTGGCTCACCAAAAGGGGTCTAGATGGGGAGATGAGGAAAGAGTGGCTAATAAAGAGGAGATGGCCTGGCAGAGAACTGAGGGATCAACAAACTGGAGGTCACCATGTAGATGAAGAGTAGAGTTGTATAAGGGAAAGGTGAAAAGCTAACAGATTATGGTCAGATGAAGGGATTTCAGAATTTACAAACAGAGAGATGGTACTGATTAAAATAGAATCAGGAAATGTTAACCAAAATAAATTAAAATACAACAAATAGAAAACATTAATTTATGGTTTTCTAAAGTCACCATGTGGCCTGAAGGGATCCATGTCTATTTGAGTTTGTCATCCCTGGTCTAGACTAACAGAGCTGCCTATGAGAGCCCCCAGCTTCCATCCCCATCATCATAATGAAGGCGAAGAGAGAAAGAAGGGCCCCAGGCCTGAAGGCTTTATAGTTACATACTAGAGAGGTATGTGGTATACTAGAAAGCTGGTAAACCTGAATTTGAATTAGACTACAAATAGCTGTAATTCTCCTCATTAAAAAGTAAGCTCTTTGAGGTAGGGACTATTTCATTCCTGTCTTTGTACCACTAGTGCCTGGCATGGTGCCTGCCCAGGGACCTAATGAATGCTTACTGATTGACAGCTGTGTGAACTTAAAAATGCCTCTCAACTGGTCCATATCTCTGGTTCCTTATATGTAAAATGGAGATAATACTCATGCTTCCTACCTACTTCTCTTGTGGGGTAAATGTTCTGTTAGCTTTAAAAGCATTACAGAAATGTCTGCTATTGTTGTTTTGTTATAATACTATTTTTATATCACCCTCCCTAGTCAGTGAACCTCTCTGCATAAAATCACATATCTCACTCTCACTACATGTACAGACTACAACTCTTAACACTCCATCGGAAATGCCAACACAATAAACACCCAGCAGCATCCTGGAATATAAAGAGAATTGGCCCAACCTATCCCTTCTAATGCTACCAGGCAACAGATTCTACTTCCTGAACACATGTTCACCCCTCCACCTATGCCCATTCTTCCTACTACTAACCCTAGTCCTAGATTAAGATAAGCACATTGCATTTGTGTACAATGCATTCACAGTTTACTCCAACCATATAAATTGCCAAGACATCCTAATTGAAAAAGGAAATAGGAGGCATAAACAAAGCATGTACAGTTCTCTTAGATCTGTGACTTGAATGTTCCTTTCACCTGAAATGTTCAATTACTAGACTGTTTTAGAGACAGAAGGGACTTGGGAGATCCCCCGGTTTAGCAGTTCTCAAAGTGGGATCTGAGGAATCCTCCCTGCTCAGGGAGAACCATGAGTTCAAAGCCAGTTTCACAATACTAAAACGTTTTAATTTCTAATACAGTAAATACTGATATAGACTACATAAACAAAAGCTCTTTGGAGGAGTCTTTAATAATTTAAGAGTGTAAAGGGGACCTGAGAGCAATAAGTCTGAAAACTGCCAAACCTGTCCAGTGCCCAAAGTCATACAATTAACTAATGGAAAAGGTGAGACTAGAATGCAAATACCTCTTCTCTTTCCTCTTCTCCCCCAGAGACAGACTTCAGCATTCTCAGATACAAAATTTTTAGCCAGCCAGTCACTCTGACAGTTAGGACTGAAGTCAATCAATCATCAAGCGGTATTTGGATGCCAACAATGTACCCAGCACTGAGTTGGACACTGAAGAGGCAAAGACAAAAGTTTAACAGTCCACTTCCAGGAGTTTATATTCTAACCAAAGTAAAAAGCATATTTCAGGCCCTCTGGTTTTTTCTGACTAGATGGCTCTTCCCAGAACCTCCACACAAGGAAGGTAAGAAGGCCAACTCTATCTCATTCCTTTCCAGGCTTTGGGATTTCCTCCACCCAGCCTTCAGCTCAGGCCTCTTGTACTTGTAGTTTCTCCCACCAGAATGTAAGCTTCTTCACAGCAGGGACTGTCTTTCTTCCTTGCTTTCTTGTTTTGTGAGAGGCAATCAGAGTTAAGTGACTTGTCCAAAGTCACACACAGCTAACAAGTGTCAAGGATCTGAATCCAAATTTGAACTCAGGTCCTCCTGGGTCCAAGGTCAGTGCTCTACCCTCTGCGCCACCTAGTTGCCCCTATCTTTCTGTATTTATTTATATTCCGAGTGCTCAGCACAGTCCCTGAAACATAAAAGCTTCACAGCCTCCATTTAAGGAAGGTTCCCTGACCAGTCATCTTCTCTTCCTTTACCAAAGGACTGGGCTTCACCTTGTAACTATTCTCCTTTCCAGCTTCCTTTTTAAAGTTGTCTTCTCCCATTAGATCACTTGAGGGTAGAAACTGTCTTTTTCTTATTTGCATTCCCCTTGTTGAACACAGTGCCTATTAAAGAAATGTCTTAGGGGTCAACTAAGTGGTGCAGTAGATGGAGTGCTGGGGCCTGGAGTCAGGAAGACCTGAATTCAAATTCAGCCTCAGACATTTATTAGATGTGTGACCGTGGGCAAATCACTTAACCTTGTTTGCCTCAGTTTTCTCATCTGTAAAATGAGATGGAGAAGTCAGCGTCAAACCACTGCAGTATCTTTGCCAAGAAAACCCCAAATGGGGTCACGGACAGATGTGCCCGAACAGTAGGATAACTGTCTCACTAACAAATGTGTGTTGATTGACATGTACACATATAGGTCCATACAAAATACTTGAGGAAAGGCACTGGCAACCTCAGAGAGTGGGGAATCAGCAAAGCATTAATGTAGAAGATGATTCTTTGAAGGAAAGCTGATCTTTAAAGGAAACTAGAGATTTTTTGAGCAGAGATGAGGAAAAAGTACAACCCAGGCACAAAGAGATCCAAAGGAAGAGAGGCCTTATGCGAGGAACTGTGGCAGGAGAAAAGAGATGTAATGTATGATGAGACTGGATCCAGGTTACACCAGATGTACCCCAAAAGCACACATCTAAACCACAGAAACACGTACTGTAAAGAATGCATCTCAGAAGTGACATGTGCTACACACATGTGCTACAATAACTCCTTGGTGAAGAGCCTCCCTAGATACCATGATGATTAACATTCAAACAGCAGCTACTGTTTTAATGCTGGAATCACTCTGCATAAATCTAAATAAATGAAACAAGTTCATCTCTGGTTGTCAGCCCTACATGCTACTGACTTTCAGGTCTGATGTTAGGCACACATCCTCAAAGCTAGGTCGACAGGAGACATTAACTGCAATTTGGTGAGGTGTGATGAGAGAAAGAATGTAAATACCATTCGCTATCCCAGGGGGATTTACCTCAAATCAAAGAAAGCTTCTAGTTCTTTAATGGATTCTCAATAATAAATAATAGGCTGTATTCACATAGCACCTTATGATTACAAGTAATGTACTTTCACATCCATAATTTCTTTTGAGTCTTTACAAGAACCCTGTGAAATAGACAATCTGAATATTACTGAGCCCATTTAAGAGATAAGGAAGAGACTGACAGATAAGGTTCAAGGAGATTAAATAACTTGTTCAAGGTACACAGGGCCAAGATATCAACTGCTCTTTCCGTCCCTTAAACCATGATGCTTCTCTCATTACACCACAAACACAGAATCACAGATTTAGAGTATACCTTGGAGGTTAGTTCAACACTCTTCTTTACAGATGAGGAAAAGGAGGCCCTCAAGAAGACAAGTGACTTGTCCACAGTCACTGAACCCTGGTCCTGACTCCAAATCCTATTCTTTTTCTATTGTACCATGCTACTCTTAAATTAATCCCAAAGCTCAGTCTTTGTTGAATGAATTAACAAATATATCAATACTTTTCTTTCCTTAAGCCCCAGCACTCAATCTGCTCCTTCCTGCAAAATACATCTTAACTTCCTAGGAAACTGGCTATTCCTGTTACACCTCACTCCCTTCCCCTGTGAACACAGTGTGGACAACTTTTCTAGCCTAACTCTGGCATACCAGCATGTCTATCCTTTCAAAACAAAACAAAACAAAACAAAACAAAACAAAGAAGAAACAAATGAAAAAAAGCCAAGCAATATGGAGGGGTCTTCCTTCCTTCTTTCCTTCCTTCCTTCCTTCCTCCCTCCCTAATTTGTCTAAGTCCAACCATCTTACAAAGCTCAGGTCAAGCCCTTGCTTACTTTTTGAAAAGTGTTTCAACCTTTCTTACAATTCCTGGAATTCTTACCTGTACCTAAAATCAAAACCACACCACTCAGTACTGAGTTGTTCTGCTATTGTTTCTTCTACCTATCCAATACTGGAAAACTGTAAACTTCGTAAGTGGCTGCAGTTCAGTGTAAATACTACAATTCTTTCATATCTACTGGGAGGCTTTGTGGATTCATTCAGTTCAATTCAATAAATAGTTATCATGTACCTACTCTGCTATGTGCTAGGTACAGTGCTAAACACTGGGGATACAAATACCAAAACAAAAAATAGTCTCTGCCCTCAAGGAGCTTACAACCTAATGGGAGAAGACAACACAAAAAAGGAAAGATGTAAAGGGGCTAGACTACAAGGGCATGATGTTGCTCCATGGAGTGGAAATCAATCAATAAACATTTATTAAGTGCTTCAATGTGCCAGGCACTGTGCTAAGAACTAGAGATACATAAAGATAAAAAAGACAGACCCTGCCCCCAAGGAGCTTACAATCTAATGGGGGAAGCAACATGGAAACAAACATGTAAAAAGCATGCTATACACAGGTTAAATAGTAAATTACTAACTTCCCCTTCTATTTAGCATGAGAGAAACACACTGTACTTTCCCTTTATGTGATGGTATTTTTTTCTGAAGTCTAAGATTTTTTTTTTAAACAGATGGTAGCTTAAAGTTTTATGAATGAATGAAAAAAGCATTTATTGGGCACTTACTATGTTTGTGCCCAGCATTATACTAAGTAACAAAGATACAAAAAACAAAAAGAAAGGGTTGCCCTCAATGGCCTCACATGATAAGAAAAAAATAAGAAACAAAAGGGAATGGTGGCCAAGGTAGAGGGTGTTTAACTGAGAAGGCAAAGGACAGAAAGTGGAGCCACAGGGCAACTGACTAGTATGCCCTTTCCAGGAAAGGCAGTGTTGATTTGTCTACTATTCATAGAGGCAGAAGTGGAAAGGAAGTGGGACAGGAAGGATATGCATGAAGATGGCCAAAGAGCAGCTGTATAATGGGTCTGAGTCAGGTGGTTATGGACAAACTGCACCAATCAAGAGGGCAGGGTCCCAAGACAGGAACTAGAGAACTCTATAGAAGTAGGGAGTCACGGCATGAAGATGGTCAGAGAAGAGCCATATTAACACAAATAAAATATGAAAAGCAGATGACTATTTTCTTTGCCCTAGAATTCATCATTTAGCTAGCTGAGCTACTCACTCCAATGTGACCATGCCAATCTTAGCAATTTTGGCACTTTAGATGCACATCCAGCACTCTGATCCCTTACACCAAACATTTCTTGGATCAAGTAGGTAGCATACATTTTGTCTTTTTTATTATTTCTATACTCAAAAATGGTCATGGAGGTCAGGTCCTTGAATGACTTTTGAGTCCTGTTAATACTCTCTTGGTCTGTCAGTTTACTTTGATTGGATAATCAACAACCAAGCATTTATTAAGTACCCACTACATGACAGGCACAGTGCTGGGGGTACAAAAACGAAGACTGAAACTGTCTGTAATCCCAAGAAAAGTTTACCTTTTATTAGAGAAGCTTGCATTCTGTCCAAGAATTCTATAATTCCATTAAACTTTTAGTACTTGGGCACTATGTTGGCTCGTATTCACCTTACAGTCAACTGAACTGCTCCAGGTCTTTTCACATGAGCCATAAAACAGATCTCTAAAATCTTGGACTAGTGTAGCAGATTTTTGTTTTACCTAAATGAATGTCTTACATTTATCTGCATTAAATGTTATTTATCATGTTAGTTGTAACTCTTCTGAAGCTTAATTCTTTCATTCAATATACTCACAATTTCTCCCAAGATTTTTTGGGCTGCGGGTAGGAGAAGGTCATTAGTAAATCTAATAATCATTTATTTAGTTATTTATTTATTTGTCTATCTATCCATTCATTCATTCATTCATTCATTTGTCCAAGGCACTGACAAAAATGCTAAATGGGACAGGCTCAAAGACAGAGACCTTAGTATAAATACTTCTCAGGTAAAGTTGATCAATCAGCCATGAATAAGCTGAATTTTACTATCATCCATCTTCTTTTTCTCTTTTTAAAAATATTTTTTCAATGCTTTAAATACCACTGTCATTCCTAAATAACTCCACCCCAAAATCCTCCTTTCTAAACTAAGGTAATCAATATGCATTTATTAAGCATCTAATTTTTTTTTAGGCCTTGTGCTTGGCACTGGGGATACAAAGGCAAAACCAAAATATTTCCTGCCCTCAAGGTGCCCTCACATTCCAGGAGGGGAGACCACATGTGCGTAGATAAGTATACAAAAATATGTTTAAAATGTACACAGGATAATTGGGGAGGGGGGACAGAATGAAGGAGAGATTGGGGGACAATGAGAAGAGGCTTTCATAGGAAAATGGTATATGAGTTAAATGTTAAAAGAAACTCAGGATTATAATTGGCAGATGTGAGAAAGTACAGTTAAACAAAACAAACTGACAATGACCCCATCTGACATCATAAGCCTTATTTTGCATCTCCACATCCCACTTCTCTACGAATGCAGTCTGTATTCTTCCAAGATGGTTACAAAAATAGAATGGAATATGGAACTTTGTGATATATACCTTGTTGAAATCCAGACACATTATAGCCAAGGCATTCTCCTATTTTTACCAGTCTAGGAATACCGCCAAAAAAGGAAATAAGGCCAATTTTGACAAATGATAAAATTCATATTATAGACAAAGCACTGTGGGAAGGAAGACAAAAGATTAATATCAAGTCTCTGCCCTAATGAAGCCTACAATCCAGTAGTATTTCTATAAAAGAGAAGATAAACTAGTACATAAGAATTTATGTCATTATGCCCCTCCTCACTACACCTACCTTGGCCAGTAGATGTGGGAGGTGAAACAATTAAGGAAAGCTTAATAGAAGACATGGCATTTGAGATGAGCCCTAAAAACGTGCACTATGTGGACATGGGCATGATACATAAGACTATTTATGCTATATTTATTCTAGACTCAGTAATCTTGGCCTTCTCTAAGTAATTACCAACTAAATAAACCATGTTATAGTTTGAGAGATAAATACCATGTTCATTTGACAGATAATTTCTATAATCTGCATTTTTTAAAATGCTAGAACATTTGCACAAGCTTTACTCTTCTGGAACCTCTTCTCCCCAGCTCCTCAAAGATTACTAAAGGTACTTTAGTCATCACAGGAGCAAGTTCTTTCAGTATCCTAGAATGCAATTTGCTAGAGCATGACTCATTAAAATCAGTTAAGTGCTCTCTTGCTATCTCCCTACCTCGCATGGATGCAATCCCCTCTTAACTGTGCATTTTCTACCTTTCCCAAGTTGAAAACAATTCCCTTTCATGGAAAAAACAGAAACAGAAGAGCTATTGCATAATTCTGTGTCTCTACCATGTACTATTAACTGCCTAGTCCTTCCTTGTTCATTTTGGTCTGAATATTTAAAAATTTTTTTTAATGTAATTGCTTTTGGCATTTTTTTGCTTTATATATTTATACTTCAAGTCATCAGAAATTCCTGAGTTATGCTACTCTTTTGCATTCATTCCCATTATACCAAAAGAATATAAGCTTAATTCAGTAAGCATTCATTAAGCACCTACTATGTTCCCAACACTATGCTATATACAGAGAAAATAAAGGCAAAACAAAAAATCAGTACTGGATTTCCACTGGGAAAACAATGCACACAGGTCATTAGCTACAAAATATAAACAGAGTAAATACAAAGTAATGGGGGATAGGGGAATGTACAAGTTTGGAAATGAAGAAAGGTCTCTTGTAGGAGGCTGTAACTGCACTGAGTTTTGAGATGCTAGGGGTCCAGAGGTAAAGGGCAGACTGCACTGTGCACTGTGCACACAAGGGCAAGATATAGGTGGGAAGTAGGCAAATCTGGCTGGAACCTACAGAAGGAGAAGTAATATGCAACCAGTCTGGAGAAGCAATTTGGAACCAGATCATGAAGGGCTTTACCTAACCAGACAGGAGTTTGTATTTTACTCTGAAGTCAAGAAGGAATCACTGAAGCTTACTAAAAAGGGGAGCAACATAATCAGCCCAGCACTTTCAGGATGTCAATTTAATATCTGTGGATCAATCTGAGAAAGGAAGAACTCAAGACAGGAAGAGTAATTAAGAGACTCTTGAAATAATCTAGGCCAGAGAAGATGATGGTGCCCGGATCCCAGAATACTCTTCCCTTTTGTCTTGGCATTACCAGTGCTGAGAAGAGAGCCTTTCACATAACAGGTATTAACAGGTGCTTGTTGAAAGATAAGAATTCCTCTTCCTGCCATTTATACATGCCCTTTATAACCCTGAACTCAGGACAGAGCTCCCTATATAACGTTCTTCTAGAGTGAAGATTCTTAGCTTTTATGTGTGATGGACCCCTTTGACAGTCAGGTGAAAGCCTATAGATCCCTTCTCAGAATCATAAAAACACATTGCATTTCAAAGGAAACAAATTATACTGAAATAGAGTTATCAAAATATTAATACAAGTTTACAGAATCCAGGTTAAGAAACTCTATTAGAATTATTGTAAATACTTAATTTTTCAAAAATGTCTTGAGCCATATTACCTTCTATAGTCTTTGGTCAGTGGACTACACCTACTTTTTCCTCATTTTTTTTCTTTTTCTTTTGCAGTTTGTTTTCCTAAATACCAGAGTACATTTGTTTGATAGCACCCTGACTTTCCTTGTCTTGGCAATAACAAGTTCCCAAAAGAGACATGATTACCCCAGAGTTTCTAAACACATTCCTATCAGCCACCAGCTCTTCCTTATTGGTCAAAATTCAGAAGGGGGGATACATTTATCAGCGATTCTCAACTTAGGGGTTGAACAACTCTTTCACAGGGGTTGCCTAAGATCATCGGAAAACACATATTTTTCCAATGGTCTTAGTAACCGAGACACTGCTCCTCTATCTGTCTCCAGGCAGGTCCACCCACATGCAGATATGCCCACATAAGAGTATTAAAGGGTTAAGGCATTAGGAAGGTTGAGAACCACTGATTTATAGAGTGCACTATGTACAATATCTCATTGGAACATTTCTCCTCATTGTTTCCTCTACATTCTGAGGAATAAGTAAAGGTAGGTAAAACAGTCATTTGGCACTATTTTATTTTTACTAACAGGAGGCAGACGATATGATTTCAAAGAACTGAAGTCTCCCTATCAATACCAAATTTTGCCTCTATGTCAATTTTGCAGTTTCATGTCAGATGTTTCGTTCCCCCTGACTTTATTTTAACAAGTACAATCTGCAATGGGTTTCCATAAAAATGTCACTTCTGTGGCTATCTTCTTTTATATATTCACCTACAAGTTCTTCCATAGTGTTTCTGTTCTCAGGGGAGTGGTTTCTATATAGGCATATAATTTTGTAAATAAATAGTGCTACCCCTCTTCTCCTTTTCTTAGATCTCTTTGGAAAATTAGATGTCTTTGGCAACAAAAGCTACCAAAGCAAGATTTCACTGGGGAAGCACACTGGAAGTCTCTTTCTAAACTGATACTGACCTCTCTGGGGCTGGCTACTCGACCAGTTCTAAATCCATCTGCATATATCAGCATTTATTCCACATCTCTACAATTGGGTTTTTTCCCCCACTAGAATGGTTATCCCATTTCTATCATTTACTACATGCATGATCTTGGACATATTTCTATGAACGTCAGTTTCTTCATCTATAAAACAAGAGGGTTGTTCTAGACTAGAGGAATAAGAGGGTTGGGTCTATGTGATCTCTCCAAGCTCTGAACACAAGATCCTATGATCCTTCTTTTCCCTATTCCAATCATGAATTCTGCTCCACTGAGAATATTTAACCTGTGTTGAAATTTTAAGCTTGCTTTTTAGTAGCCATACTGTAGATTAGGACAGACATCTGAATAATAAAATATATATCACATCCACCCACCCCCATACATGCCTTTATCTTGAATTTTTTTCTTTTCCAACACAGAGGATTGGTCAGCAAATGGAAACTGCCTTCCTTTGGGGTCTTTTTCTTTTGTCCATATCTATGTTTCAAAGTCATTCTAAGTTCTTCTATAATATTAAGACTGGAGGTAATTTGGGAAGACTGGAGGTAATTGGGAAGACTCAATTAGAATAGCTTCATCAAGTATAGGAGTTATAATGATTTTAGAGAAGTGAAAATAAAGTAGTTTTTGTTGTTTGTTTCTTAATAAAGAAGGGAAAAATGTTTCCATCCACTGATAAGTCAAACACAGCTGAAAAAATTTAGCCCAACTTCCCAGAAAAGGAAGGAAAAAAAATCACCTTTGTGTTGAGACTAAGCTTGGGAAATTTCTGCCTATACGCATTTTTAAATAAATATGTACAACTGGGAATAAATATGTACAACAGGAGGACAGATGGCAGTTTATTACGGGGTGGGAAAAATATTATAGAAACTGTTTCTCAACAAGAATTACTATAGCTGTTTCTGCAAACTGGAACCCAGCAAGACATTTTTTTTTCCCCTGGAAAATACATCTGGTTGGGATGTCTAGCATCTTTTTGGAAACAAGAGTTCAAATAACATAGCTGTTTTTACAAGTGCTTATGGGGCATGCTGATATTCTTTTGGTTCATTCAAGTGTCTTTAAAAATATATATGTACATGTATATATAAACTCTAATAATCCTTTTGAAAATCCCTCCTTTAAGTAATCTCTTACATGAAAGAATGCAGGATCTTGCTATATTCTGGGTTGTACTGAAAAAGAGGTTTTTAAAACATTCTAAGTTTTCAAAATCTTGACAGGACAGCCCCTAACTTAAGTCTAAAATTATGAAAACAACTTGTCCCATACTAGAAGGGCAAGTCCAAAACTCTGTATTATTAAAATAATACTTTACAAATTTTATTCATTAAATTTATAGTGAAAATCTGCTATATATTTGTTCCTATGATATAATGACACAATAAGCATAAAAACACAGCACCACCACAAAGATTTATGACAGCACTACCAAATGAAATCACTAAGCAACAATACAAGGTAGTATATGATCAAGAATGAAATCGTGTTTGTGCAGTAACTGACTTTGATAGACTTGGCTATTCTCAGCAATGCAAAGATCTGAGACAACTCAAAAAGACTCACAATGGAAAATGCCATCCACATCCAGAGAAAGAACCATGGAGTCTGAATGCAGATGGAAGCATTGTTTTTTTTTTTCTTTTGTTGTTCTGTTCCTTCTTTTTCATGGTTCCTCCCACTGGTTCTAATTCTTCTTTACATCATGACTAATGTGAAAATAGATTTAATATGAATATATATGTGTAGAGTCTATATAAAATTACATGCCATCTTGGGGTGGGGCAAGGGGAGAGATGGAGAGAAAATTTGGAACTCAAAATGTTATGGAAGTGAATGCTGAAAACTAAATATAAATAAATTTATTTTTAAAAAAAGAATGCAATTTTGTGATAAAAAAACAAACAAACCAGGTGCTGCAGTTCAAGGAGAGGCAAAGGGAGAGCAATGAGGACCAAAATAATCAGAGAAGTTTCAAACTTGAGCACAAATATTAAACAATTTAAATAAATCTAATAATTTAAATAAATATTTAACTAGTTTATTTAAAATGATGGGTAGGATTTAGACTAGTAGCAAAGAAGAAATTCCAGGCTGGAGAGAGCCCATGGCATGGGAAAATCCAAGGAAGCAGAAAAAAAAAAACAAAACACGGCATATTATATCAGGGGCCAAAGAATCAGGCTGGGTAAGACCCTGTGGAAAGCAGTGAGAGTTTTGCTTTCCTCATTGCTGAATAAAACAATAGACTGGATGGAGAGATTATTGCAGGCCAGGAAGGGCCCTAAAAAAGTCAAGTATAATTTTATTCTCAAAAGAAAATGTAGAGGTAAGAAGGTAGCATATTATGTATACATCAAACTATAAATTAATGTGACTGATTTTTTTTTAAACCAGAACTTATATATTCAAATGAATTTTACCTTTTTTTCAAAATGGTCCTCATGGAAGGGGATACCCATAATGACAGACACCAGTTTGGGACTCCTCTTTTTGGGAGCAGCCAGTCATTACGTTATAATCAGACTTTATTTTTTCCCTCATATCTCTTATAAAGCAGTAATCCTAATCCTGTGTGACCTACAGCAAACCATTTCTCTTTTCTGGGCCTTCCTGATGCTTAAAATTATGTGAAAGTATTAAACTTTCTTGGTCTGAAGTCCTATGCTTTTATTATATTGGTGGGGAAATTACCAAATTAAGTGTTCATTTCTTTGGCTTTTTTAACAAGCATACCAGAACTTAAGCACCTGAGTTGTGTTAAACCCTTTAAAGCAGTCACAATGGAAGGCCATATATCATAATCTTCTAAGCATGTGGCACATGCTTTTGAATAATCTTTGGACAAATCTTTGTTCTCTGAGGTGAACTGGATTTTGGAGAAAAAACAAAAGTCACAAAGAGCCCAAGGCTAGTGAATAAAAACAAAATGTGTCTAACTATAAAACTAGAAATGATTGTTTCATGCTAAGGTAGGAACAGGGGTAGCTAGGTTGCACAGTGCATAGAGGACTAGGCCTAGCCTCAGGAAGGCCCAAGTTCAAATTTGGCCTTAGACATTTACTAGCTGTGTGACCCTAGGCAAGTCACTGAACCCTGTTGGCCTCAGCTTCCTCAACTGTAAAATAAGCTGGAGAAGGAAATGGCAACCACTCTAGGGAATCTTCCCCAAGAAAACCCCAAATGAGGTGAAAACAACTGAACAACAGCAACAAGGTAAGAACATGGCCCCATTAAACAAAGGATGACCGAAGGCATACTGGGACCTGAGGGAAGACTGAAAAGTTGGTGTTAGAATCTCAGTGGAGAACTTCCTGACATCTGAGTCTGTTTGTTTAAAAAATAAAACTTCCAGAAAGGGCCTTGGGAGATTCACATTTGCCATTCTCAAGAACTCCAAGGGACAGCAGTCACGTAGCCAACTTTTATCCAAGTAGCTAAAATGTTTCCTTTTTATTTATGATGAGAATAACCATAGAAACAGCCAGTACAAAAATTATTTCTAAGATGTATCTGAAAGCCCTGGATCTGGAGTCATAAGGTCTAGGTTCAAATCTCTACCCTACCTTTTACTACCTGTATGACTCCAGGCAAGTCACTTCACCTATTTGGTGTTTGGTTTCCTTTTCTATAAAAAGTGAAGATGATCTCTAATAATTCTTGTAGTTATGATCCTATAAAACTCTCCCAACCTCACAGCCCCAAGACATCATAATAAAGCACATATGGGAAACATTCAAGTATCAAAACAATTTCTGAAACATTTTGTTTGCCAGCAAAATTCAGTATTCTGTCTCTTTAAACACCAAACAGTCATTCACTCATTCTAAATAAATAAATGCTTATTGACTTAAGGACATCAGAGAAACTTTTCTGGCCATCATTCATAATTCAATCAACTACCACTTAGTAAGTAGCTATACCGAATGCACTAAGCATTAGAGAAAGATGCAACAGCCATTGTGATATAGCCCCTGCTCCATGAACCTTACAATCTAGCAGGGTGATTCAACAAATATAAAAATAAACAATGCTATAAAGCATAATCATAAAAAAACTATCAATAATTATCAAATTGGCAATTATTTGCAGTAGCATAGCAAGTGAAACAATGGACCAAAAGTGACAGGAGACCTCAATTCTGGTTTTTCTAGGCTCTGTCACTGACTAGTTATGGAATATTAAAAGTGGCATGTCTCCTCTCTGCATCTCAGCTGTCTTATCTGTAAAATGAGGTATTAAATAAGACCATCTCTAAGGTTCCTTTTAACTATAAAATTCCATGATTTCAAGTGATAGAGTTAAAACTAAAAGTTTCAAAGCTAAATCTGTCTCCAAGAGTGTGTACTTGACTATGACAAAAGGATAAGTGACAGTAACTGGGGCAAGTGTAGGTATGCAAATTTCACAGGCATCTACCTCTCCTGTCACTAGTCCAAATTCCACTCACCCTTCAATCCCCAGGACAAATTTTGTCTACTTCAGAAAGTCACCCCAGATTAACATCAATGCTCTATTTTCCCTTTACTCCCCCACTCCCCCCCCCCAACTGATAGCACTCATTGTTGATTTAACCACATAGGAATTCTTCATGTCTGGAATTGTCCAAAAATAAACCTGGCTGTTTTGCTGAATAGTAAGTTTTTGGGGTTGAGGGTGTGTGGCAGTGGGGATTTATTTTTTTAATTTTTAATTTATTTTTTTAGTTTTCAACACTCATTTCCGCAAGATTTTGAATAACAAATCTTCTCTCAGTCTCTCCCTTACTCCCCACCCCAATACAGCAAGCCTACTGAATACCACTTCCCCAATCTGTTGTCTCTTATATCCTTCCCCATTTCCCTCTGCAACTTTCTTGTAGGGCAAGATGGATTTCTATACCTTAGTGCCTGTATATCTTATTTCCCCATTGCATGTAAAGGGCAATTTTTTGAACATTTGTTTTTTGAGTTCCAGATTCTTTCCCTTCTTCCCTCCTCACCCACCCCCACTGGGAAGACAAGCAATTCAATATAGGTTGATTGTGTGTAGTTACATAAAACATTTCCACAGTCATATTGTGAAAGACGAACTATATTTCCCTCCATCGTATTCCACCCCCCATTTATTCTATTTTCTCCTTTGACCCTGTCCCTTTTCAAAAGTGTTTGCTTCTAACTACCCTTTCCCCCAATTTGTCCTCCCTTCTATCATCCCCTCTCTTATCCCCTTCCCCCTACTTTCCTGCAGGATAAAATACCCAATTAAGTGTGTACGTTATTCCCTCCTTAAGCCAACCAATGAAAGTAAGATTGACTTATTCCCTTTTACCTTCTTGTTCTTCCCCTCCACTGTAACAGTTTTCTCTTGCCTCTTTTATGTGAAATAATTTATCCTATTCTATCTCTCCCTTTCTCCTTCTCACCTCTTAATTTTATTTTTTAGATATCATCCCATTCATATTCAACACATCCTATGCCCTCTGTCTATGTATACATATACACACATACATATATACACACATACCCTCCTATACATATGTATATGTATGTATGCATATATATGTACATATATATTCCCTTCAACTATCCTCATACTGAGAAAAGTCTCATGAGTGACAATTATCATTTTTCCATGAAG
>CM053595.1:163634351-163701971 GCA_028646575.1 Pseudocheirus occidentalis | reverse complement strand
ATATATATTCCCTTCAACTATCCTCATACTGAGAAAAGTCTCATGAGTGACAATTATCATTTTTCCATGAAGGAATGCAAATAGTTCAACTTTAATAAATTCCTTATGATTTCTTTTTCCTGTTTACCTTCTCGTGCTTCTTGTATTTGAAAGTCAAATTTTCTGATCAGCTCTGGTCTTTTCACCAAGAATGCTAGAAAGTCCTCTATTTTATAGCATATCCATATTTTCCCCCTGAAATATTCTATTCAGTTTTGCTGGGTAGGTGATTCTTGGTTTTAATCCTAGCTCCTTTGACCTCTGGAATATCATATTCCAAGTCTTTCAATCTCTTAATATAGAAACTGCCAGATCTTGTGTTATCCTGATTGTGTTTTCACAGTACTCAGATTGTTTCTTCCTGATAGCTTGTAATATTTTCTCCTTGACCTGGGAATTTTGGAATTTGGCTATAATATACCTAGGAGTTTTCTTTTGGAGATCTTTCTCAAGAGGCGATCAGTAAATTCTCTCAATTTCTATTTTGCTGCCTGGTATCAGGACAATTTTCCTTGAGAATTTCTTGAAAGATGATGTCTAGGCTCTTTTTCTGATCATGGCTTTCAGGTAGTCTAATAATTTAAAAATTATCTCTCCTGGATCTATTTTCCAGGTCAGTGGTTTTTTCCAATGAGACATTTCACATTGCCTTCTACTTTTTCATTTGTCTGGATCTGTTTTATAACATCATGATTTCTCATAAAGTCATTAGCTTCCATTTCTTCCAACCTAATTTTGAAGGAAGCATTCTCTTCAGTGAGTTTTTGAAATGTTTTTTCCATTTGGCCAATTTGACTTTTTAAGGCATTCTTCTGACTGGCTTTTTGGGCCTCTTTTGCCATTTGAGTTAGTCTATTTTTTAAGGTGTTATTTCCTTCAGCATTTTTTTGTGTCTCCTTTAGCAGGCAATTGACTCACTTTTCATGATTCTTTTTCATCATTCTCATTTCTCTTCTCAATTTTTCCTCTACTTCTCTTACTTGATTTTCAAAATCCTTCTTGAGCTCCTCCATGGCCTGCGACAAGTTCATATTTTTCTTGGGGGCTTTTGATGCAGGAGTTTTGACTTTGTTGTCTTCTTCTGGTTCTGTGTTTTGATACTCTTTCTCCCCACCAAAAGATTCTATGGCCTGATTGTGCTTCCTCTGTTTGCTCATTTTGCCAGCCAATTACTTGACTTTTGAGCCCTTTGCCACGGTAGAATTCTGCTTCCCGAGTGCAGAATGCTGTGTCCCAAATTTCTGGGGTTTTGCACAACTGTTGTCAGAGCTATGAGCAGGGCACCCTCTCTACAGCCACCACAAGCTTTGGCATACTAGTGTTCCTCACCCCAAGACCAACACCCAAAACTGAGACCCAGATTCAAGCAGGTCAAAGCAAGAGCAATTACCCTCTGAATGGTCATTTGGTTCCCTTACAATCTGTAGACCAGGAGCTATAGAGGCAGCCACGGGGCAGCAGCCACTACCACTTCCACCACCCTGGGGCCAGGGGATGGACCCTGCTCTTCTCTCACCCAGTTCTAACAGAGTTCCCTATTGACCTTTTACTTTCTCTTTGAGAAAGAAGTTGAGAAGTCTGTAAACTGTCATAGCTGCACGTGATTCACTCTCCTGAAGTCTGCTCCTGCTGATCTGGGCCAGTGCAGCTCACACAGGACTGTGCTTGGCTCCCAGCTGGGCGTGAAAAGCCCTTCCTATCAGCCTGTCAGGCTGCCTTCAGCAGGAGATTTGTTTCTCTGTCACTGTGTGGGCTTAGTAGCTCTAAAATTTGTGTAGAGTCCTATTTTACAGGTATTGGAGGTGGCTGGAGCGGAAACTCAAGCTAGTTCCTGCTTTTACTCTGCCATCTTGGCTCCGTCCACCCCCCCAGCAGTGGGGATTTAAAACTCAAAAATCTTATACAAGCAAATGCTGAAAACTGAAAATTAATCATTTTTTAAAAGAGTAAATATTCAATTAGGGAAATATTCAAGTCAGTGCTGGATAACAATTGCCAGAGATGTTATAGGTGACTGGTACAGTAAGTACAAAGTTAGTAGTAGATGACCTCAATGGTTCCTTCTAATTTCAGCAGTTTGAATCTACAAATCCAAGCTTGGGGAATGGTGCTGGCCAAACCAGAGAGGCAAAGATGAATATGACATGGTGTAGGTCAGTTTGTGTCAGAAATTACTAGGAAAGGATACTAAAGAGTACAAGTCAGTTAAAGGACAAGATACACCAAGAAGCAAGGAGAATAAATGTGGCTGAGGTACTGAAACTAGATTTTTTCCTTCGTGTCTGTTTTTATTAAAATGTAATACCTGGATTCTACCAAAAAAAAGAATCATCATACTCCCCTCTTATTTAGATATACAGAAAATGAGCTAATTCAGCCATCATCAGCTATACCACAAAGTATCCCATCAGGTACTCACCCAGTCCAGAGATGTTTATTGCTTTCACTGATTTCTTCATTTTGTAAAGAACTGTACGGTCCACATCTAAAGCCTGAAATAAAGAAAATATTTTAAATGGTTATAATCCAAATTCTATTTGGGTCACTGCCATTTTGGATTCCCCTTTCCCCATACCCCACTTCACTGGATTTCTCTAATCCACTTTAGAGGACAAGATACAAGACTACTCCTCTGGGGCAATTTCCAACACAGGGTAGGAGACAAGAATCTAAATTTAGAAATGAGATCTGGATTCTAGAGCTGGGTTTATCTCACCAGTTGTACCACCTCTAGCAGATAATTACTGAGCCTCAGTTTCCCTAGGGGTTCTCAACCTGGGTCAATTAACTTGTTGGGTTTTTTTTAAAACATTCTGTCCAGGTATCGTGGACCATGCCTGTAATCCCTGCTACTGGGGAAACTGAGACTGGATGATCATTTGAGATAAAGAGCTCTAAGCTACAGTACACCTAAAGCCAATTAGGCATCTACAATAAGACTGGCACCAATTTAATGAACCCTGAATAGCTGGGGCCATCAGGCTGCCTGAGGAGAGGTGAACCAGCCCATGTTAGAAACATAGCATGTAAAAGCTCCCATAATTATCAGCCATTGGGATGAATCCATAAATGGCCACTGCATTTCCTGTCTGGGTGAGACAGGAAGACTTAGTTTCAAAAAGATAATAAAAATAAAATCACTTTTATAAATATTTTCAAATAACTGGCATCCTTTGTAATCCTCTTTATTTTATATCTTGCATTTAAAGACATTACTCTGAAAAGGGTTCCATAGGATTTACCAAATTGCCAAAGGGGTCATTAAGGTTAAGAACCTATGGCCTGAAAGGTCTCAAATTTCTTTCTAGTTCTTAAATTCTATGGTTCTGAGTCAGACTTTAACTCTCCAGACCCTGGAACCAAAAATCTAGGCAGACGTATCCATTCAGAAAATTTCAGCTGAAAAAAACAAAATTGGGGTGAGATGAGGCACCCCAGTATGACAAAGTTAATTCTCTCCTGACAAGACAGAAACTACTCTGTACAAATTACGCTAACTCAAAAATTTCCTCCCACATTATACTTCTATACTTGGAAAACAGCCCCCACAACCATATACTATGCAAAAATAGGCATATGTAAAATGGCATGTATGTAACAATAGGCATGAGAAATAATCTAATTTTATTAAGTTCAAAAGTGAAGAAAAGAGCATTAGCCTCTAATGTAGGTCTCAATACACCTACTGGCTAAGAAACAACAGACATTATTTTCCTGAGATAAAGGTGAGAAGCTACCTATAAAGGTAATTTTAAATTAAAATATAGCAGGTGGGAAAAGCAACTAGCCATCTTCTGTATAATGCAGATTTATACCTAATTAAGACCAAACTTCAACAGGGGACACTGGGATAATTAATCAATATGGAAGGTTGAAATAGTAGCAATTTCATTCTGCTAACATACAGAAATTGTACTTAAATAAATCAAACTCAAAGAACCAGAAGGTGGAGGTTTCCACACATCTAAAGGTGTCAAAGGTTGCAGAAAGTTTAGAAGGATGTTGTATGACAAAGGTCATTAGATTCAGTATTAAAGACATTTTTTCCCTAGTAGTTTGGCTATAAAAGGGAAGAGATAGATAGGAATTTACTTAAGGGGATAACAGAGCCAAGTGAAGGGTAGGTTTTTGTGGGAGCAGAGGAGAAAGGAAAGACTGGAGAGATTTTGGCACATTTGAAGGCAGCAGGGAAGGAACCAGTGGACAGAGATGTTGAATTAGTTAGTCTTCAGTTTCTGACTCCATCTCTATTCTATTTCTCCCTGCCCCATTCCTTTGGAGACAGCAGTCCCAGTTGAGCCATAAGGTTGGATGTGTGTGTGTGTGTGTGTGTGTAAAGGGAGGTGAAAGAGAAAAGAGAGTGGTAGGGTCAGGTCAAGTAAAGGTTTGGCTTATTTGTTGTTGTTGTTGTTCTTCAGGATGAGATGGTAGTGCATGTTTATAAATATCAAGAAATGAGCCAGGAGATAGGGAGAGAAACGACCAAGGGTATGTATTGAGGGTTTAGTCCTGGTAAAGAGAAGGGCCTCCTCTTCATCAGAGATTAGACTAAAGAAGAAAGTAGAGTGGTATATGAATGTAATGGAACACTACTATGCTATAATGATGGGCAGATAGCCTTCAGGAAAACCTGGAAAGGTGTAGAGCAACTGATGCTGAGTGAAGTGAGCAGAACCAGGAGAATACCGTACACAGTAACAGCCACACTGTGCAATGAGTAGCTTTGACAGACTTAACTCTTCTCAGCAATGCAAGGATCTAGGACAACTCCAAAAGACTCATGATGGGAAATACTATCCACATCCAGAGAAAGAATTTTGGAGTTTGAATGCAGATGGAAGCATACTATTACCTCTCTTTTTTGTTGTTGTTGTTTTGTTTTTTTCTTTCTTGTGGTTCCTCCCGTTGGTTCTAATTCTCCTTTACAACATGACGAATGTGAAAATACGTTTAATATGAATGTATATGTAGAGCCTATAAATAACTGCATGCTGTCTTGGGAAGAGGTGAAGGGAAGAAGGGGAGAACATTTGGAATTCAAAATCTTATGGAAGTGAATGTTGAAAACTAAAAATACATATTTTTTAAAAAGAGCAAAGTAGAGATGTGGAAGTGGGGGAGAAGAGATGGTTTTTGGCAAAGAGACAATTTTTAAAATTAAATTATGAAGCCAGCTCCCTTGCTGAAATGAATAGAGTGGTGGGAAGCAGGGAAGGCTTAAAGAAATAAGGATCAGATCTTCAAGACAAGTTGAAAGAATGAGTGGAACTTGGAGTAACAATATACTGTATCTAGTAAAGTTACTTCCCCTCTCTGGTCCTCAATTTCTTCATCTATAAAAATGAGGGGCTTGTACTAAGATCCCTTTGTAGCTCCACAATTTTATGATGTTCTGTAACTGTCCGTATTACTTATTGTTCTTGAATGCAGCTAAAAATGAGGGAGCTCACAAGATGTTGAGAAAGCTCTTAGCAAGACTACTTATTGTTAGGTTTGCTGGGCTCACATTTGAAACTATAAAGGATGAGCATGAACTCATACTTCAAACAGATAGCTGTTAGACCAAAACAGAAATGAAAACAATGAGAAGAAATGAGATTTTTAAAGCAACCCTCAGTTTTGATTGAGCTTAAATGGAGAATAGATGGATTGGAAAAGGGAAAAGGATGAAAAACAGACAAATTGGCTAAAATTGGGTTTTTCATTCATTGTTTTCATTTCTGTTTTGATCTAACAACTATCTGTTCAAAGTATGAGTTCATGCCCATCCCTTCCTTTGTAGTTTCAAATTTGAGCCCATAAAACCTAATAAGTGTGCTAATACACTTCTATAAGCCCTACTACTGGAGGTCAAAGGAGATGGGTTGCTTGAGTTCAGGAGTTCTGAGCTATATTAGGGCTAAAGTGAATTGAGTGTTCACACTAAATGGGACTAATATGGTGAGTCCCTGGGGAGCAGAAAATACACAGCAGACTGCCTAAGGAAGGGCCAACCAGCCCAGATTAGAAAAACTGAGCAGGTCAGAGCTTCCATACTGATATACAGAAGGAAATTGTTCCCGAGAAGCTGCTGTACTTCCAACCTGAGCAATATAGGGAAACTCAGTTTTAAAAAGGGGGGGAGGGGAGAATAGTAGGTAGCCTCCGGACACCTGTGAGCTTTTGAGCAATGATGAAAGGGCAGAGATCACTATAAAAGGAACCAGAAGATATTTTCAGTTCAGGATATGGCATGAGTCAAAGCATGGAGTATAAATTGTGATGTAGTAGGATTACCACTAGATTTTGAGTGAAAAGATCTGGTTTTGAATCTAGAGTCTGCCACTGACTAGCTATATGATGCTTTAACAAGATTGTTTATTCTCCATGACAATGACAAACATTTTATATGTTCCCCCTGTTTTATTGTGCACTTGAAATTAATAAAAAAGAGGAGGTGGCTAAGGTGGCACAGTAAATAGAGCACCAGCCCTAGAGTCAGGAGGACCTGAGTTCAAATCTGACCTCAGACATTTGACACACTTACTAGCCATGTGACTTTGGGCAAGTCACTTGACCCCAACTGCCCTCCAAAAAGAAAAAAAAAAAGAAAGAAATTAATAAAGAGAGCATCAAAGTTAACTTATTGCATGTTTCAAAGAATCTAGTATAATTTTTATAGATAGATGCAAAGCATTCACTGTTAGAGAAAAGTTTTTCATAGTCAACAGTAAGCAAAATGAGATTATATATTTTCTATAATTTTTGGTCAACCATATGACTGTAATTGGATCTGCACAGTACCTTGGTACACAGTAAGAACTTTATTAAATGCTTGTTTTTTTCTTCTTTCCTTCCCTTCCTTTTTTCTTTCCTCTCTCTCTTCTTCTTCTCCTTCCTCCTTTCCTCCTTCCTGGTTGTCCCTGAGATGTGATTAAGTTGTGTCTCTTGCCAAGACTTCTTTAGGCTTGTTTTTCTTTCCACTTCTCACTACTGAGGTGATATTGTCAAGGTGATATATTATTCTGAAAGGTTTTACAAGCCAGTTTATATTCCAAACCAGTATTAGCCTTAACTAGCATATCTTTCTGCAGTTGAGCAGAACAAGTATTTGTCGTCCTTCATGGTTTGTTTATAGGCCTGGTTTGGGGTTGTTTTTGGCTTCTTTACTGTTACAACTGATTTTCATTTATTAGTCTTCCTAAGGAAATAGTGGTTGTTTATGTATTTTCTTTTATCCATTTCCCAATTTTCAGCATCAGCAACTTGTTTAAATGTATTAAGCTAGAACTATTTTAATTGTGCCCTATCTATTGTCTCATTTTTATTCTTGTATTCAATTCAGTTAATCTTCGTTCTAAAAAGTTGCCAATCTATTACTGATAGTAAAAATAATGAATAATAGCTAGCACTTTACATAGTCCTTCACAAGTATTATCTCATCTAATTATCACAATAACCTTGGGAGGTAGGTTCTATAATCCTAATTTTACAGATGAGAAAACTAAGGCAGAAGTTAAGTGACTTGCCTAGGATCACACAACTAGTTAAGTGTCTAAACTTAATCTAATCTAAATTTGAACTTGGTTTCTTCATGGTCAAGTATGATGCTCTAGCCACTGTACCACCTGACTGCCTCTGATCATATACAACAGATTGTTGCTACCATATCTCTGACCCACTGGTATTTCTCAAAACCTCAGAAATTCACAAACATATAATCCAACATTCTCCTTTTGTAGAAAAGCAAGATAATATCCATAGAAGGTAAGTCTTATAGCTAATTAGTGCCAGAGCTGGGACTGGAACTTAGTTCTCTAGACTTGTTTTGGTTTTTTTTTGTTTTCATTTCACTTTTATTTGCACTCTAATGTCATATTTACTCCCATGCCATAAGCTTTTGTTTCTTCAGTTTCTTCTGGGATATCTTTTTCTTTTGAGCAACCTCCTCTTCTGGTTTAGGAACAATCTGTTCCTTTTCAGTAAGAATCATCTCAATATGGCAAGGAGAACTCATGTATGGGTTGATTCGACCATGAGCCCTGTAAGTAGGCCGTCACATTTTGGGAGCCTTGTTAACCTGGATATGCTCAATGACAAGAGAATCCACATCCAAACCCTTCAGTTCTGCATTACTCTCTGCATTTTTAAACATATGCAGCAAGAATTCAGCACTCTTTTTGTGCCACCAACCCTGTGTCCAACCCCATTGCTTAGCCTGGGCACACCTGCCAACTCCACCATTATATCGACAGAAGGGAACACACTGTTTCTCCAATGTGACATCTTTCAAATACTTGGTAGCTTTTCAGATATGCATGCCCTTGATAGCCTCAGCTGTTTCACGGGTGTTCTTGAAGTGGACCCAGAGATTTGAACCCCCTGACTTGTATGATTTTGTGGGGTTCTCTGGATCAAGAGAGTACCTCACCATTTTAAACAATTACTTAGGAAGGCTCAAAGGAAGAGAGCTCGCTAGATTTTTTTCACACCACCAAGTAAACTTCTATTTATTAACCTTAAGCCACTTAATTTGGGCATGTGTATCTTTTTGACCCATTCACTCAGGCTGAATAACAATGGAGAGCAAGTAAATGCAGTCTCATTCATTTTACTGATATGTCTGTATCTTCTTGAAGGGAAGAGGCTAGTATACAATTTGATTTTGTCACTGTCAGTGAGACTGCACAATAAAACAGTGATGAGTGAGCAGATGGTTGTCTACCTATCCCCTACCAAGGGATACTTCCCCTCACCACTCCACTTTCTCCTCAGCAATTAAAAATTACAGCCCATTTTTTCATTAACACCTTCTTGACAATCTAATAAGCAGGAACAAATTACCTCCTTTCCTCAAACATTTATTAAGTATCTGCTGTGTATTGAGCACTGAGCTAGACACTAGGGGAGATACAAAGTTTAGATAAGGAACTTGGTAACTTTCTATATTTTAAAATATTCATTCTCTAGACCAGCGGATCTCAACCTGTGGGTTATGTTCAATTTGTAACAATGAAAATACAGCCTGCATATCAGACAGATTCATAACAGTAGCAAAATTGCAGTTATGAAGTAGCAATGAAAATAATTTTATGGTCTGGAGTCACCACAATATGAGGAACTGTATTAAAGGGTCGCTGCATTAGGAAAGTTGAGAACCACTGTGAGACTAATGATAAGTTTTTTAGATTAATAATAATATTAACAATAGCTAACATTTATATAGTGCTTACTAAATAGTACTAAAGGCACTATGTTAAGTACTTTGCAATTATTTCCTTGTTTGTTTCTCACAACAATCCAGCACCCTGGATATGACCTTCTTTCCAAGTATATCAGTTGTTTAAAACAAAATCTTAGTTCCTTCTTAAGAACAGTTTTCTTAAGGCGGCTAGGTGGTGCAGAACAGAGCATCGGACTTGAAGTCAGGAGGACCTGAATTCAAATCCGGCCTCAGACACTTAACACAAAAGCTAGCTGTGTGACCTTGGGCAAGTTACTTAACCCCAATTAACTACCTTCCCTCCTCCAAAAAGCAAAAACAAAAAAAACAAAACAAAACCAGTTTTCTTGAAAAAGTTGGAAGAAGCAACATCAATAGGCACAATCACCACGTGAATCTTTATTTTTTCAAAATAAAATAGCAGGAGACTTTCAATAAGGGCATCCTGGAGTTAGATTTAGATGGGTAAGAATAATAATGCTATATTGATTCTATTAGAAAACCATTTCCAAAACAGCTTAATAAAAATAAAAATACAACACCTTCAATATCACTTTGAACCTGGATACGAAGTGAACTATCTTGGTTTTACTCTAGTTTGTACATTCAGTGTTTATAAGCTTGTTCCTACTCTGTGACATGCATTTGAATTTGCTTAGATATAGCATTAAGGGCTAATTCTCTGTCTAGCCATATTTTCATCTATACCACTATCTCCAACCACATTACAAAACAATTAAAAAAATGATAACACAAAAATACTGTCAATGGGTACAGATGATAAACAGAGTTTCAGACAAATAAACCCACTGTGGAAGGTGAGAAACTGCCAAGGAGAATACAAAAATAAAGGAAAACAGAAACCAAGAGGCTACTGTCAGTCAGGTACCCTGGCTATATACCCTTTGGGAAGTGATTATCTACGTGACTTAAAAGGTAGCATTCTACTGGCCATAGTGATTTCTAAGCCTAACAGCATTGCCCTAGATAATCAAAATATATTAGAGGCTCACTGGGGTACATTTCATGGATAATAGAGCATATGAAGGTTATGCCTCCAATTTCAAAAGGTTCTCCTACAGAGACTATAGTATAAACTAGGAAAATGAGCAAACAAAAAAAAATTAGATCATAAAAAGTTACTACAGTGACAGGGAAGACCAAGACATAAACTCAGAAGAAGACAATGTGAAAATAACTATCCCGCTACTCCCGACAAAAAAGCCTAAAAAGAAAAATCCTAATCAGACCCAAGTCCAACAAGAATTCCTGGAAGAGTTAAAGAAAAAGCTAAGAGGTAAAGGAAAAATTGGGAAAAGAAATGAGAGTGATGCAAGAAAATTATGAAAAAAGAATTAATAGCTTGATAAAAGTCACAAAAAAAACCCCAACACTTTAAAAAACAACGGTCAAAGAAGTACAAAAATTCAATGAAAAAAAGAACTCCTTAAAAAATAGAACAGATGATGTGGAAAAAGGGGTACAAAATAATTCCTTAAAAATCAGAATTGGTCAAGTGGAAATTAATGCTTCCAGGAAACATCAAGAAATAATAAAACAAAGTAAAAAGAATGAAAAAAGAGGAAAATTTAAAATATCTCATTGGAAAAATAACCACCCTAGGAAATAGACTGAGAGATAATTTAACAGTTATTAGAGCACCTGAAAGCCAGGATCAAAAAATGAGCCTACACACTATATTTCAAGAAATTCTCAAGGAAAACTATCCTGATATCCTAGAACCAGAAAGTAAAATAGAAACTGAAAGAATCCACCCATCCCTTCCTAAAAGAGACTCCAAAATGAAAACTCTCAGGAATATTACAGCCAAATTCCAGAGCTCCTAGATCAAGGAGAAACTTAAGCAGCCAGAAAGAAACAATTCAAATATCATGGAGCCAGAGTCAGGATATCATAAGATTTAGTGGCTTCCACTTTAAAGGAGCGAGGGTTTAGAATGTGATATTCTGTACAGAAAAGGAGCTAGGATTACAACCGAGAATCACCTACCCAGCAAAACTGAGTATAAGCCTTCAAGGGGAGAACATGGAAATTTAACAAAATAGAGAACTTCCAAGCATTCCTGATGCAAAGACCAGAAATTAGTAGAAAATTAACACATAAATACAAGACTCCAGAAAAGCATAAAAAGGTAAATATGAAAGAGTAATCATAAGAGACTCAATAAAGTTAACTACTTATATTTCTATATGGGAAGGTTATTCATTGAATTCCTATGAACTTTATCATTTAGTAGGGTAGGACATGGGTGAGTGTTGATTATGTTGGAATGATTTTAAAAAAAAGAAGGGGTGAGAAACAGGAATGCACTAGGACAAGGGAGAAGGAAGAGGCAGAATAGGGAACATTATCTTACTTAAAGGATACACAAGGAAGAGTTTTTACAATGGAGGGGAAAAAAGGTGGAGTAGCAGGCAATACTTGAACCTCACTCTCTCAATATAATTGAAACTGGTTCAAAGAGGGAAAAATATATACACACACACAATCAGTTGTGTATAGAAATGTAACTTACCCAATAGGGAAATAGGAGGGGAAGGGAAATGATAAAAGAAGGAGTACATTAAGGAAGGCAATGGTTAGAAGCAAAATAGACTTTGAGGAAGGACAAGATAAAAGGACAGAGAGGAAGAAACAGAAGATAATGCATGAGAGGGAACTACACAGTTGGTAATCATAGCTATTAATGTGAATGGGATGAACTCACCCACAAAAGATAAGCATATAGCAGAATGGATTAGAAATCAGAATCCAACAATATTTTGTTTATTAGAGTCATGCTTAAAAGAGAAAGACACAAAGTAAAAATAAAAGGCTAGAGCAGAATCCAATATGCTTCAGCTAAACTAAAATAAGGCAAAGGTAGCAATCACTATCTCAGACAAAGAAGTAAAAATAGACCTAATTAAGAGATAATAAGAGAAACCACATTTTGCTAAAAGGTACCATAGACAATGAAATAATAAAAAAAAATTTACAGCAAGTTTCTCTGATAAAGACCTCATTTCTCAATTATATACCCAGTACATAACTGAATAAAATTTACAAAACACATAAGAGTCACTCCCTAACATCAAGGGATATGGGCAGTTTTCAGATGAAGATATCAAAGCTATGATATATATGTAGTCATATGATATATATGTAGTCATATGAAAAAATTATCTATATCACTATTGATTAGAGAATTGTAAAGTAAGACAACTCTGAGGTATCACCTCACACCTATCAGAAATAACAAATGCTGGAGGTAATTTTTACAATGGAGGGGAAAAAAGGTGGAGTAGCAGGCAATACTTGAACCTCACTCTCTCAATATAATTGAAACTGGTTCAAAGAGGGAAAAATATATACACACACACAATCAGTTGTGTATAGAAATGTAACTTACCCAATAGGGAAATAGGAGGGGAAGGGAAATGAGAGATAATTTAGAATTAGAGACAAGGGAAAAATAGGAACACTAATGAACTTCTGGTGGAATAGTGAACTTGGTCCTACTTCTCTAGAGAACAATTTGAAACAATGTCCAAAGGGATATAAAACTGCATACCCTTTGACCCAGAAAAAGCACTACTAGTCTATATCCCAAAGAGAAAAAAAAAGGACTTATGTACAAAAATATTTATAGCAGCTCTTTTTGTGGTAGCAAAGAACTGGAAACTGAGGGGACCTCACGAACTAGGGAATGGCTGAAAAAGTTGTGGCATATGCTTGTGTTGGAGTACTACTGTGCTGTAGGAAATGACAAGAAGGTGGTTTCAGAAAAGCATGGCAAGACCTAAGTGAAGTGAGAAGAACCCGGAGATTACTGTGCACAGTAACAACAATGTTGTAAGGATGATCAAATGTGAAAGGCCTGACTGCTTTGATCAATGCAATGATCCAAGACAATTCCAAAGGACTCATGATGAAACAATGCTATCCATCTCCAGAGAGAACTGATGATTTCAGAGTGCAAACTGAAGTATAATTTTCTCACTTTCTTTTGAAATATGGCTAATATGGAAATAAGTTTTGCGTGGTTCATATGTATAACTGATATCACATTGTTTGCCTTCTCAGGAGGTGAAAGGTGAGAAAGAGAATTTGAAACTCAAAATTAAAAAAAGAATGCTAAAAATAAACTTTTTTTAAGAGTTACTTTTAGAAGTCACTGAGCAGTCTTATACTGAGATCCTGCTAAGTGTAGAACATCCTAGAAAAGTAGATATGAACCATATGCTTAAGAGGCATTTATAATCAAAGTTAGGAAGAGGTTCCAATCCCCATTTTTTTTTTGACAAGCCTTGAGGTGTAGAAAAAAAGTGAAAGCAGAATTCTGTTGTGGGGGGAGTCAACAGTTGATATAAACCATACCTTCCCATACCCCCACTAAAAAAAAAAAAATCTGTCATCTTCTCCAACCAGAACATACAGAGCCCAAGAGAAAGTAGGCTCAAGTTAGAGAATACATGGAACAAAGAGGCAACTCACAGCTGGTTGCTAGAAATACTTTTCTTTGGGGTACTTGGCAAGTTCTCCTTAGGCATGAGGTAGTTTGGTATTTTTTTTTTCCTGGGTTCCTTGTAGAGTCATGAGTCTATGTCTAGTCTGTCCTTAGGTCCTAAAGGAGACCTTCTTTCATCTAATCTGGAGGCACTGCTAGGACATTAATGGGAAGGTAGAAGTCCAGATCCTCTGGATCCTTTGAAGATCAAAAGGACCTTCTCTGGGCAAAGGTTAGGGGGAGAATGGAAACAGGAGGTCTAGTCCAAGGCTGAACTAGAGGCCTCTCCTTATCCTAACACTAGCAATTTCTCCTCAGGCATTTTATTGGAACTCTGAATTTACTCCAAGTGCTAGAAAGACTCTAGGTATAAACTAGGAAAGAAGGAAGAACTTAACCATATGTCAGGCACTGTACTAAGCCCTTTGCAAATATTATCTCATTTGATCCTTACAATAACCCTGAGAGGTAGGTGCTATTATTATCCTCATGTTATAGTTTAGGAAACTGAGGCAGACAGATGTGAAGTGACTTGTTCAGGATCATACAGCTATTAAGAGTCTGAGGTTAAATTTGAATTCAGGTCTTCCTGGCTCCAGGCGCAGTGCTTTATCTACTGTGCCACCTAGCTGCAAACTAGTTTTATAATTTATAGATGATTCCTTATCCTCTTCTTCTTCCTCCTCATTGCCAGCATTAAATAAAAAATATTATATAATTTGTAATATATTTATTTATTTATTCATTTGCTTTCTATATGCTTATATGTTTATTTCTGTGTTTATACAGTAATGCTAAAAATGTAATAGTATTAACAATAATATCACCAAGTTGCCTAGAGGGTAACCAAGTTTCCTTAACCTATCCAAACACTCTTCCAAGCACAACCAACCTTATTCCAGTTCCAAGTATCTTTCGCGCTTAGACCACGGCCTGATTGATTGAAACTTATTCTTACCTCATTAAGATATCAAGGTATCTTATTTTAAATAGGGTATGGTGACCTAATTGAGTAAATCAATCAAACCCTTACACATACAAAACAAATGACTTAAACTACCATAACAACACAGGCATTAAACTGAGAAGAAAATATTCTGAAATAAACTTGGGTTCTCTCTCCCCATTCAAAAAGTAGAATTAAAGTTGAAGTAAAGACACTTTTAGTTAATAAGTGCTATACACTGAGACTCCCTCAAATTACCTACCTCAAGGATAACTTGGAAGTCATTAAAGCAATGACTCTAACAAGAGTAACTAATCAATATGAAAGACAGAAAGAAATATGGGAGGACTTACAAATGTCATGCAGAATATAAAAAGAAAGGATCACACATACACTGACTACACTATACAAATGTATAGAAGACTTAATGGTGGCAAAATCCAGCAATATACACAGAAGAAAATAAGATAATGTTATTATTTTATTAAAATGTGCATACACTTTTCTTCTAACAAATTGTCAATAGCTTGGAGGTTTTATTTTATTTGAAGGTTATCTTGATGGATTTTGATGTTTTAAATAAAAAGTACTGATTAAAGGAGTTTTCACATCAATTTGAAGAGTGAGGGAGTAGTGAACCTTTCTGGAATTTTAATTTTTCTTCCTGTGGAAAGAGATTTCACTGATATTAGCTTAATTTGTTGGCTCCTTTGTGCTGGTCTACAGAAGGTAACTAACAAATCTTTGGGTCTCTTAGCTTCCTTTCTGTCTTTCTTCCAAAATGATTCTTCAAAATTCTGGTAAGTGCTACCTTGGAAGATGAGTGTGAGCTTCCTAGTCCCCTCAGCTGCTAGTGTTCTCCCATCCCAGAGAGAAGGGATCTGGACTTTGTATTCCACTATTACCATGAGATATCTGGAGAATGAGAATGGGGAGAGGGACTGCTTGTCTAGCAACACCAACTGTGTTTCCCTTCTGAGGTGAATCCAAATCCAAGTGTGGTACTATGCAAATAAAGTACTTTAGGACCTTTATAGAAATATATTGGACCAACATCTATGTGGTCCTTTCTTGTGCTTTTTTCGGGAATGTATATGTAAAGAAAAGATATTAATACCATCACAATAGCTCAGAGCTCCCTCCCTTGAGGAAAATGTCTAGCATTCATACAGAGGTTTCACTCTGTGCCCCAAACTGAATTTTTTACTAAGTCCAGCTAAGCTTTAACTTCTTTACATCTGAGGCAAAATCAGAGTACAGAAAAACAGCTTTAGTCTAAGCTTTCTGCTCTTGGACGTCTAAAGGAGCCCACTAGCTCACCTTGATCTTTCTTTTCTCTAAGGTGGCTCAGGTCTCCCCTTGGCTTCTCTTTTCGTCTGTTGCCCCTGTATCACCAATTTTTTCTAGTTCAATTATAAATCATCTCCCCCAAAGCTGCTGCTGAGCTCATGTAATCCCCATTCCTTCTTCTCAGTGAGCTCTCCCACTGACTATTCATGTCTCTAACAACTCACTCAAAGTGGCCTTAAGGCTCTAATATCATGATAATCCAAAATCCTTCTTGGAGGTTGAGATATGCTTGTCCCTGAACTACAAATCTCAAGATGCCAGTCAGCTGTCAAATACCTATTACATTAATTTGGTATGTTACAGTACACTTTATTTTCCCTGTCACCAAATGTAAACTCCTTGAAAGGGGGGAGTTCCATTTTTGTCTCTGGATCCCCAGTGCCTGGCACAATGCCTGGCATGTATTAAGCACTTAATATATACTTGCTGACTGATTGAGAAGACAAAGCAAAACAAGTCCAGCCCTTGATGGGAAGATACACAACCATGTGGAAACTCTAGAGAGCCAAACTAAGTGGTCAAGTGCTACAGAGATGGCCCAAGAGACAGTAGCAACCCACCTGAGAATTTCTAAGAAAAAACAATTTCTGGCTCCAGGCTTAGAGAGAAAGTGTGTAAACTCTCAGGCTGAGAGCCAGCACCCATGGAAGCTGGACTTTTGTATTATGATAAGAGAATTTTACAACAGATTGTATAAATGGATCCCAAAACTAGGGAGGGAAGGGATCTGGACCTTGTATTCTAATTAACACAAGATATCAGGAGAATGGGAAAGGAGCTGCCTGCCTAGCAACACTACATATGTTTTCCTTCTGAGGTGGGTCCAAACCCAAGGGTGCCATTATGCAAATAAAGGATTTTAGGATTGTCAAGGAAAGTGAGATTCATTGGAGAAGAGGGAAAAGAATTGTTATCAACCGTTCATTGGCTATTGTGAATCCTCTGATGTTTATGGGGGGGGGGGGCGGTAGGGGGTGAATAAAGGCCAGCTGAGTCAAATAAATACTTCACTGCCTTGAATTGCTTATAGGAGATCTGAGGACCTGTCACCCACATCTGTGAAATCATGGACTTGAACAATATTCAAGCTATGGTCAAGCTTCCCAGAATAAGTTCCAGATGGGGGAAATACAAATCATTTGAGAGAGAGCCCACAGCATCAAAATTGGCTCATGTAGACCTATGGTGAAATGATCAAGAAAGCTCAAGCATTCTGAGCCACAGATTAAACATAACAGTTTTTTTTAACTGCTGTATGATCTCACCAGTGTGAGGGGCTCCTGGTGAGGGAACTCCCTCTGCCATTGCTAAATGGCACCTACTTGGTAATTTATAATTTTAGAGAGCCTCCTGAGACACTGAAAAGCTAAGTGATATGTCCTGTATTGCACAACCCAGTATGTGTCGGAGACTAGTCGTGAATGAATTTAGGTCATCCCAATAGCAAAGCCAGGTCTCTATTCACTGCACCTAGTACTGTTCAACAAGACAAATTACTGCAAAACAAACAAAATTACTCCAAAAAAAAAAAAAAAAAAGAAATGCTGTCTCAAATCTTTACTTTACAAAACTAAAACTAAATCCTAGCTCTGCTGTGCATTCATTATCTGTGTGACTTTGGTGAAGTTATCTAGAGTTCCATTTCTTCATTTGTCACTCAATAAAGGAGTTTAGGGAGAAGCGTTTATATAGCACTTAAGACTTCCCAGGCATAGTACTAAACACTTTGTAAACAATTTCTCATTTGATTCTCAAAACAACGTTGGACAGCCTAGGGTCACATAGTCAATAAGTGTCTGAAGCTTAACTCGAACTCAGGTCTTTCTGATTCCAGGCCAAGAGCTGTATCTACTACCACAAGCTACCTCAATAAACATTGGGCCAAGCATCGTACTAATGTTTAGACATAATGACCTCTGAGTTCCCTTACAACTTTAAATCTCTGACTCTGATAGGGAAATTATGTACCTACTATCCTGAGCTAATGTAATTAGAGCCAAGAAAGACAAAGTAATGAAAAGAAATTTTGGGCTCATCAGAATCTTTGAGGTGACCCATGCAAAGTCACACATGACAGAACTAAGACTAAGAACCTTGCTCTGTCTCAAAATGGGCTTCAGAGCATCAAAAACCCCTGACTTCCAAGCATGAAAATTGCTTATAGCTAAATGGTTAAGTCTAAAGAACCTTAAGACCATTGGAGATTATAAAAATTTCCTAGTCAAATGACAACACAATAAAATGTAAAAATGTATTTTCTTTCAAGCAACTGACATAAAAAAGAAATGGTTAATAAGTTATTTCCTGACTATATCATGTATCCTGCTAGAAAATACTCTTTACTTCTTTTTTACAACAACACACAGCCCAGGACAGCTTCTTCTAAAAAAAAATTTTTTTAACAAACATCGACTTAATCTAATAAAGGAAACTCTATCTGGGCAAATGGGAGGGAAGAAGATTAAGAAACTGTCACCTCAATTGAGAATTACAAAGACATGATAAGAGTATGAAAGTGAATTAAGTTATTGTTAGAAAAAGAGATTGTAACAATGATATCTGCTGCAGAAGAGAGGATCAAGGTTCAAGGATATCTTTTAAATCTAAAAGTTTTTAAAATTCACGTGCCTTTTTAATTGCCTATCTTATTTATTGAGCTGTTTTTAGGATTATATTTACTTTTTAGCCCACAAAAGTGCTAAAAAAAAATTAATTAACTGGTAAGAAGACAATGTGGGTCCCTCTAATGAAAAAGGAAGAGCACAAAGAAAAACATCTTGAATCATCAGAGACACTTGCATCTAATCTCACTGTCATGTTCTGCTCATCTGATAATGCAGACGAGGAACCCAGGAGCAGTCAGGTATGGGAAAGGAAAAAAACCAAAACACCGGAACATCAGAGCAGCAATAGGTTATAGGAACAAAGAAGGATCAAATGTAAAATCTGCTTTTTGGCTTTTAAAGTCCTTCCAAACCTGGCCCCTTCTTATCTGTCCAGTGTTTTTATACCTTACTCTCTTCTACATACTCTGTCATTCAGGAACACTGGCCTCTTTATAGTTCCTCACACAAGATAATCCCATCTCCCAGCTTTGGGTCTTTTCATGAGCTGTCCCCCATGCTCTTCCTCTTCTTCTCCACCCAGTGGCTTTTCTGGTTTCCTTCAAGTCACAACTAAAATGCCTCTTTCTCCAAAAAGCCTTTCCTAGTTCCCCTCAAAATTCCTTTTGAGATTATCTCCAATTATCCAGGATATAGCTTGCTTCAACATAGTTGTTACATGTCGTCTCCCCTATTAGAGTGTGAGCTCCTTGAGGGTAGAAATTATTTTTGCTTTTCTTTGTATTCCTTGCACTTAAGCATAGTGTCTGACATGGCAGGCACTTAATAAATCCCTGCTGACTTCACCGTTAAGAGAAGCAATATGTGAGGTAATGGAAAGAGCCGCTGAACTTGGAGAGACCTGGCTTCACATCCTGTCTCTGACTTAGCTGGGAAACCACAAGCAAACTGTTTAACTTCTCTGCTCTTCACTTGTAAAACTGGGATAATGGTACCTGTAAGCACAGGGCCACTGGTAAGATCAAATAAAGTACTTTGTAAACACCTTACCCCACACAAATGTCAGGGAACAAAGATACTAGTGAGTAGATCAAGAGGAGAAATCCAACCACATTCTCACAAAAAATAAAGAAATGCAAACTGAAACAAATATATGGGTCTTCTTAGACACCTATTAATCTAGTGTGAAAGTAAGCCAAAATAAAACCCAGCGTTGACTGAGCCACCACAGAAAAAAAGGATCGTCTGCATTTCTAGAGACACTGCAAACTGGTCCATTTTTTTCTGGAGAACAATCTGACAAAAAAAAGAGTTACCAAGCTGTTCACACCCTTTGATCCAGTAATTCCCTTCCTGGAAATATCCCCAAGGAAACAGCCTAAAAGAACATAAGAACTAAACTGTATAACAATGGCCAATGCAGCATTATTTGTAATAGTGAACAACTAGAAACAACCCAAATATGCTGTAACAGGGAAATAGCTAAAACTACAGCATTTTGCTATGATGGTATAATTTGTGGCTACCAAAAATGACAATTAGGGGGATTATGCCAATACATGAAAATGTATTGAAAATATTTAATAGAAAAATATTTCTATTAAATTACTGTGCCAAAAAGAAAAAAAAGTTAAGATATAGGGATGAGGGTACCAATACAAATGGTATTATGTACCTTTATATTACAATTATGAGTTCAAATTCTGGGTATGTTCTTCATAGCCAGATGACTCTACATAATCACTTCACTCTTGAGACTCAGATTTTATCTGTGAAATGGGGGCAATTTTATTTGTACCAATCTACTTCACTGGATTGTAGGGTAGATCAAATGAAACAGTGGATATGAAAGTGCTTTGCAAAAAAGCAAAATACAAATGTAGAGTATTATCACACACCCTGAACTTAGCTTGAACAAAATCAAGTGGAGGTAAAGAGACTTAAGATGGCTTCACTTCAACAGGGTAGAACTTCTTACATTTTTATTTGCACAAAAAACAAAACCGTATCATGTCTAAGATTATTTGCCCCGGAGTGCACAGACCTAGGAAACAACTGTGGGAGTTGCAAGGCTTCCTAATAATTAGAGTTCCCTATGAAGCCCAGAAAACAACAGGTTTCCCACTCCCACCCCCCAGGAGGTTTTCCATCCAAGACTGGATGAAATGGTTCTTCTGGTTCTGGGGATTCTCCCACCTCCAGTTCAAATAAAACTAGTCTGGTTGTCTTTCAGACAGTACTTAAAATCAAGTTCTTTCTTGACATACCTACAGTGTAAGGGAATCCACAAACCCTATCAAACCCATTTGGTTTCTTGCAGTAAAGCCTGTCTGCTGTCTGCTGTCAGTCAACCAGTCAATAAACACCTCTTAGTACCTAGTACTGGACCAGGCACTATGCTAAGAGTTACAGATACAAAAAACAAACAAAACTGCAAAAAACTTGAAATTAAGGGGATGCCCATCAATTGGGGAATGGCTAAACAAGCTGTGTTTGTGTATTGGAATGGAATACTATTGTGCTATAAGAAATAGGGAAGAGAGATGTCCTGTGTAATTACATATGTACAGCCTGTATTGAATTGCTGCTCCTTCCAGTGAGAGTGGGTGACAAGGGAGGAATTGCAAGAATCTAGAATTTAAAGCTTTACAATCAAATGCAACTGGGAAATAAGACATACAGGGATGGGGAGAGGGAGACCCTCCCTGCCCTACTAGAAAGTTAGAGGGGCGTTGGAGGAGGACATAAAAGGGAACAGATTGTGGGAGGGGCTTTAAGGTGGGTCCACTGTTTTGGGCTGGGGGGTAGGGGAAAGAAGGGGAGAAAATTTGTAACTCAAAACCTTGTGGAAATGAATGATGTAATCAAGAAAATAAATTAAAATAAAAAAAAAAGAAATGGGAAAGAGACGGACTTCACATTTACCTGGAGAGCTTGGATGGAAAGAGATGTCTACGTTCAGAGAAAGAGCTAGAAAGACCAGTTTAAATGGAAACTGAAGCAATCTACACACCATTACTCTTTTCCATGTTTGGTTTTGTTTCCTTTTTCCCATTGTTCACTCCATTGGTTACAATCCTTCTTTACAACCAGACTGATGTCCAATGTGAAAGTGTTTGCAGATCCTATACTTCACTGCATGCTGCCATGGGGGAGGGGGAAGAGAAAAGGGAGGGGAGAAAACTTAAAACTCAAGGGACTCTGGAACTGAATCTTGTAAACTAAAAGTAAATAAACAAATCAAGCAAAAAAAAAACCCACCAAACAAACAAAAGAAAGGCAAAGACTGTCCCTGCCCTCAAGAAGCTCACAATTTAATGGGAGAAACAATATCCAAACAAATATGTACAAACAATCTATATACAGGATAAAAAGGAAATGAGAAGACACTAGAATTAAAAGTGGTTGGGAAGAACTTCTTTTAGAAACTAGAACTTAAAGGAAGCCAGTAGGTTTATCCTATTTTTTCTTAAATATTTCTTTTGAAAAATTATATTTTCTAATAATGTCCAGAATCCTTTAAGGTAGCACATATACTCAAAAATTGTTTGGGATGGAGAAGAAACGGCTTTATTTCATTGTGGCATTCAAACTTACACTTAAAGTCATAATACATTCATAATACAGATCTTTACAGATTCTGAAGTTGCTGGGAGGAAAGTAGTCAACTCAATTTCTTAACCTTGGGTCTGTGAACATGTGTTTGTTTTGATGATTGTACTTCCATAAAATTGGTTTCTTTTGTAATCATATATATTTTATTTTATGCATTTAAAATATTATTCTAAGGAGTACATGGGCTTCACTAGACTGCCAAAGGAGTCCACAACACAAAAATGACCTAAAGGAAAAGTTGGTGAATTCCTTTCCCATGTTTCCAGAGAAACTATTCTACATCATGAAAATAAAGACTTTAAACAATCAGATTTAAAAAAAAAAGTATGAATGGTAGAATAGAAAGGAGAGTGAATAGGTAGTCAGATGACTTAGGTCCTCTGTCACTTACTACTTGGGTGCCCTTGGCCAAATCACTTAACCTAACCTCTCTGGAACTCATGTTTCTCATCTGTAAAATAAACGGATTAGATAGCTTTCAAAATATCCCTTCCACATCTCAATACTGTGATCTGTAACTCGATGATTGTACACCCTCTAAAAGCCTACCTCCATATCCCGCCCAGTTGTAGATCTGACCCTGGGTTCTTAGAAAACATGGAAAGATTCCAGCTTCTAATGTTATTAGAGAAAGAGTTCTAGAACAGTGGTTCTCAACCTTCCTAATGCCATGACCCTTTAATATAGTTCCTCATGTTGTGGTGATTCCCAACCATAAAATTATTTTCATTGCTACTTCATAACTGTAATTTTGCTACTGTTATGAATCTATCTGATATGCAGGATGTATTTTCATTTTTACAAATTGAACATAACCCACAGGTTGAGAACCGCTGTTCTAGAAGGTCCTACCAAGTAGAAAATGCTATGAGCAATGGTCCAGAAATAAATTACATGTCTATCATTCAAGAACCACCTAATTTTGAGAAGGTCTATCATTAGATTGACTTCATGGTGATAAATTTTTTAGGAACAGCAATTCTCAAAAACCATTTGAGTAGAGGACTCTATCTCTTATTAGTTCAATTACCATCAAATACCATCTTCACGCAGATGATTCCAAGATCATTTATGCTAACCTCTCTCATGCACTCGTCTCACATCACAATTGCCTACTGGAAACTTTAAACTCATCATGTCCAAAATAGAATACAGGGCAGCTAGGTGGTGCAGTTGATAGAGTATTAGCCTTGGAGTCAGGAGGACCTGAATTCAAATTCAGCCTTAGACAATTACCAGCTGTGTGACCCTAGTTAAGTCACTTAATCCAGATTGCCTCAAAAAACAAAAACTCCTCCCCGCAAAAAATAACAGAAACAAATAAAAAACAACCCCAGAGCTCAATATCTTTCTCCCAGACCTTCCACTCTTTCCAACTTCTCTACTATTCTTGAGAACACCAACATCTTTCTGACATATCCAGGCTTACAGTAACCTTGCCTCCTCACTCTCATACCCTCTGTCCTCATCTCCAATCAGTCACCAAACCTGTCATTTCTACTTTTCTAACATCTCTCCTATGACCCTTTCTCACCCTTGACCCCACTATCATTTTTGTTCAGGTCTTCATCACCTCATACCTAAACTACTGCAGTAGCCTGCAAGTCCCAAGTCTTTCCCCACTCCAGGCTATCTTGTGGTCAGCTGCCGATGATCTTCCTAAAATGCAGGGTAACCATGTTACACAATGCCCTGACCCCCATCAATGAAAAAAAAAAAACAAAACCCAAGCAAACCTCCAGAGGTGCCAAACTGTTACCTTCCTACATTTCCAGTTTTCCCACACTCCTCCTCATCCACACTCTCTCCATTCCAGCTACACTGACCCCCCTTCTTGCTCTTCCTCTCACACATTTTATCTTCTTACTCCACTGCCTAATCTCTGACTGTACCTGATGCCTGGGATCCTCTCACTCCTCACCTCTATTTCCTAGCTTATCTGATGTCCTCCGAGTCTTGGCTCATATCCTGCCCCTGTCTCACCTAGAACCCCCAGCCTTAACTAGCAGCACTTCTCTCTGGGATTCCCTCCCAGTTATACTGTACATATCTCACCTGTTTGTATGTTATCTCCCTGTTACAACGTGAGCCCCGTGAGGGTAGGAGCCATGTTTCTGTCTTTGTTTTTATGTTCAGCACTTAGCATAATTCTTGGCTTAAGTAGGCTTTTTAAAAGGCTTGCTGACTGACTGACTGATCATGATTAGCATCAGTGAAGGGAGTAGCCTTCTAATGTAATTAAAATTCCTTGGAGTATTTGCAGCAGGCATAATAGCTACAACTTTTAGTAAGAAAATAAGTTGCTGGTATGAAATTATTTCTTCTAGATATTATGCTTTTTATTCCCATTAATACATTTTCCAGCATCCATACTTTAAACATTTGGTCTTTGTTCCTCTTTCTGATTCCTCAGGGAGGTTACACAAGTGGAGACATGGTAATGTGGTACTGGTGATGACAGGCTAGTATAATGAAAAGCACACTGGACTGAGGAGACCTGGAGCACAGTCCCAGATTTTCCACTTATTTAGCTGTGTGACTTTGGGCAAGTCATTTCATATTCCCGGGTCTCGGTTTCCCCCATCTATAAAACAGCAAAGCTGGGTTGCTGATATCCAAAGTCCCAAACAGATCTAAGAAAATTCCATGATTCCAAGGGCAGTTAGGCAGTGCAGTGAATTGAGCACTGGCCCTGGAGTCAGAAGGACCTGAATTCAAATCCAACCTCAGACACTTGATCACACTTACCAGCTGTGTGACTTTGGGCAAGTCACTTAACCCCAATCACCCTGCCTTCCCCACTCCAGAAAAACCAACAACAACAACAACAACAACAATAATAATAATAATAATAATAATTCCATGATTACAAGTTCATATAGTTTTAGAAATCTTTAAGAGACAACTCTTTAAGAGTCAACTCTTGATTGTTACTAAGGAACTACTCTTTAACCCTGGAGAAATACCTTCAAGTTCTGTTGACCTCAATGCCAAATAAGAACTAAAGATACCCCCCAGTCTCAGAAATGGATGAGAGAAACATATGGAAAGTCAGACACTAAAGACATGGTGGAGCACGGTCTGAATTATTTTTTTTACTTTTTAATTAACAATTTTTGTTGGTTGGGGGCAAAATGGGGAAGGATCTTGCTTAATGCAGACCTCCTCTACTTTTCTCTCATGTTTAGGGAAAACAATTTTCTTGGTACACTTGCTTTCTCTAGCCCCAGCTGCTACAAAGTCCTATGTCTCTGCTTTCTGCTATACTTAAATTCTATAAGCTTGATTAGTCTATGTTAGTTGAGAAAGCTGCTCTTAATTTTCTTTTCAACAGCTTTCTGGGTTGTATCCTAGCTAGGGACACAACCAAATGAAGTTAAAATGACTTCTAGGTCTCTATCATCTAACATTATGTGCGTTATTCCCACAGTGGGCAAAGAAAGTTCTGGTTCCTTGGGTATTTGTCTTTTTTCCTCAGGATTTGTTCTCTGAGGGCCATAGTCAACTATATGAAAAAAGGAAAGGAATGAGTATATTTGATAATGGTTTATATATAAGCTTATATATGCTTAGACTATGCAAATTTATTCCAAGGAAATCTTCAAGGGAAAAACTAAATCATTGTTATCTTTAGTCTTGTGATTTCTTGATCTTTTACATTTCTATTCCTATTCCACAGTCACTACAGTTGACCCCATTTCTTGACCTCAGAAATGAAAAAAAGGAGACATACAAGCCAAGAGAGCATGTTCCCAAGTAGTAGTGAAAAAATCAGGCATTTTTTTTTTCTGCCTCTAAACTCCTGCTCCCAAAGAGATGATAATTTGGAGAACACTAGTCCACTGTAGGTACCAGCAACCTACAGATGTATGCAGGAGATGAATTTCAGTGTTAGAAGGGCAAAATGACCAAATGAGGCAAGTTAGCCCAGCATCCTCCCTCTGTACACCTCTTTCCTTCCATACCTAATGACTTGTACTGCACTGTCTGGGCAAAGCTTTCACTGAGAACATGGTAATCAGATCTGACCTGCCCAACCCTGGTAGTTACAAATGCTCCTAATCTGTTCCTTTCCAACCCTCAAACTAAAACTTAGCTAGACTTAAAAGGAAATCTGACTAAAGTAATTACCAAAATCCCCCAAAACTTTGCATTTTAGGAGAATTTGGTCAACTCATGGGAAATTCTTATTGGCTGAACAAGAGGGGATTCACATACTCTATTTAGTAAAGGGTGATGCAAAGAATACTCTCTGTCACCTCTGAACTGTTCTTGTGTGCCTCCAAAGACAAGCATCTCACTTTTGAAAGAATGATAATCACTGCAAAGCTGATAACCTGCCTTACTAGGTACCTAGTCAGAGGGAGGTAAAGACTGGCAGAAATGACAATTATTCATTATAATAACGTTTACACAGCATTTTACAATTACACAATGCTTTATATTCATACACATGTTCATTCATACAAACATCTGCTCTATCATAGGACACCTAGACTTACTACCCATTTGGTTTTGGAACTCCTGTCCTGGGGGCCATAGTGTCTTGATTAGTGACTACGGGAGCCTAAATTCATGTGGTAAAATGGTCTACTATATCCAGTTGGCTCTAATCATGCTTCATATTCTAACCCTTATCCTTGAGCACAATTCTTCCTCTATCCAACTTTCTATCTCTTCATCTGAGAAAAAATCAAAACAATACTACCATTGCTACTGGAAAGAGTCTGTCCATCAACTCCCCTTGGTGTACACTCATTCTTCTTATGGATTTCCAGACCAAAGTACTCCTCCCTGGAAACCACTCCCTTATATATGTTGTTTCTTCCTACTCAAATGTCATCTCTTAAAGGAAAAGAGGTATTTTGATTTTATAGTTCTATCTCCAGTGTTTAGCACAGTGCTCAAAGCATAGTAAATGTCTAATTAAATGCTTTTCTTTTTTTTTTTCATTCATTCATTTGTAACTTTGTTTTATTACTAGCAGACATCTGGAGTCATGGTTAAAAATCTCAACTCTGGCCTCAGACATTTAACATGAAAAACTAGTCGTGTGACCTTGGGCAAGTCACTTAACCCCAACTGCCCTACCTTCTCCCTCCAAAAAATAAAAAAATTAAAAAAAATCTCAACTCCAGGATTTACTAACTCAGTGACACCAACCAAGTCATTTAAACTCCCTGAACCTTAGTTTCCTCATCTGTTAAATGAGGACAGTAATATTTGTCCTATCTCTCTCAAAGTGTTGTTATTTTTGTTTTAAACAATACTTTATTTTGAAATTACATGTAAAAACAATTTTTAACATTCATTTAAAAATTTTTTGAGCTCCAAATTCTCTCCCTCTGTTCCTCTTCTTACCTCTCCCTAATGTGGTAAGCAATTTGATATAGATTATACATCTGCAACGACGCAAAACATTTTTATATTAGTCACGTTGTGAAAGAAAACACAGGCTAAAAGGGAAAAACAAAAACAAAAAAGTGAGAGTGTGTTTTGATCTGCATTGAAACTAAAAAAATCCTTTCTCTGGATGTGGGTAGCATTTTTCATCATAAGCCCTGGAATTGTCCCTTGGATCAATGTATTGTTGAGAATAGTTAAGTTGCTCACAGTTGATCATTGTATACTATAGTTGTTACTGTGTACAACGTTCTCCTGGTTCTGCTCACTTCATTTTGCATCATTTCATAAACATCTTTCCAGAGTTTTCTGAAAGCATCCTACTTGTCATTTCTTATAGAACAATAGTATTCCATTATAATCATATGCCATAACTTGTTCAGTCATTTCCCAGTTGACTGATACCCCATCATTTTCCAATTCTTTGCCACTACAAAAAGAATAAATGTAATCACTTTGGCGTACAGACCTAGTAGCGGTATTGCTGGGTCAGAAGATTTATAGTCCTTTGGGCATAGTTTCAAATTACTCGGCAGAATGGTTGGATCAGTTCACAACTCCACCAAGTGCATTATTGTACCGATTTTCCCACGTCCCCTCCAATATTTATCATTTCTCTTTTCTTTATCATATTAACCAATCTGATAGGTATGAGGTGGTACCTCAGAGTTGTTTTAATTTGTATTTCTCTAATCAATAGTGATTTAGAGCATTTTTACATGACTATAGATAGTGGTGATTTCTTCATCTAAAAACTGCTAATTCATATCCTGTGACCATTTATCAACTGGGGAACTTTTCTTATAAATTTGACTCAATTCTCTCTATATACGAGAACTGAGGCCTTTATCAGATACTTGCTATAAAAAATACTCCCCCCCACTCCAGCTTTCTGCTTTTCTTCTCATCTTGGCTGCATTGGGTTTTGGGGTGTGTGTGTGTGTGTGTGTATAAAACCTTTTTAATGTAATAAAGTCAAAACTATCCATTTTATACCTCATAGCGCTCTCTTGTTCAATAATAAATTCTTCACTTATCCATAGATCTGACAGGCGAACTACTCCATGCCCACTTATTTTGCTTATAGTATCACCTTTAACATCTAAATCACGTACCCATTTTGACTGTATGTTGGTACACAATGTGTGGTGTTGGTCTATACCTAGTTTCTGCCAAACTGTAAGGTGATGGTATTTAGAGGAACCCTTTGTAAACCTATCCCATGTCTCCCCTCATCCCATGTCAGAAAGAAAAAGGCAAGATTACAACCTCCTAGAGACAAGAGGCTAGTAGGCTTTTTTTTGGTCTTTGTATCATCCAGTGCTTTACAGAATGCTTAAGAAGAGTAGGAGCTTAATTTAATGTGTTTGTTGAAATGAATTTAAGAATTTAAAACCTTAAAAAGTCGCTAGTAAGAAAATTAAAAAGCAATTAATTTGAGGTCTGGTTTCTAAAGGTGACTTTACACCCCCACTTTCAACCCACTTTACAACCCTCAAAAACTAGTCCCATCAACAAGCATTTATTATATTACTACTACATACCTGGCACTGTGCTAAGTGCTAAAGATACAATGACAGACTACCTATCCTTGGGAAATGTATACCCATTGAGGAAAGAGTTAATTAGGCTAATTTTTAAGAGCAGAAAAAGAGAGGGAGATTAGGTCACTATGGAGCAGGAAGGGGAAAAGAGTTTGCTAGTACATGGAGAGGAAATGACATTTTTCAGAGGACAGAGAACATGTAAAAACTGCTTGAAGGCAAGGTTCCAGAAAAAATCAACTCCTGACTCACCCTCTCACAGTGGAAACCTAGCCTAGTCTCTGGCTGGCATAACCAGCTTAGTCCTAATCCTTTCTCTTTGGCAGAAAAAAATCCCTGTCCCGTCATGCAGTCATGTTGGGAACAGACAGGAAGCTGCCTCCATAAGACAGCAAGGAGAGGTGGAGAAGGGAATGAAAACAGGATATGGACTGAGATGGGAGGGAATAGGGAGGAATGGGGAGAAAGCCAGGAGAAGGGAATAGGGCACATACTATGGAGTAAAAGCAGCTGGGAGAAGGCAGAGAGTGATGAGGGTAGAGGCAAAGAACAGTCCTATGTAGAGTCAGCTAAGAACTTCAAGGGTAACTAAAAACTGTTTATTTTCATCATTTGGGAACATGACTGATTATCCCAAAGGAGAACGTCTGAGATTCTTAGCATTTACTTTCTTATTTTGTTTGTTTTCATTAAGGAAAAAAAAAAACTCAACAAAAAGTTAAGAGCTGGTAAGATAAGGAAAAATATTTATTAGGCCACCACAACTAAGGGGTAGATAGAGAGTTAAATCCATCCACATGCTGGAAGGCTGCCTGGACTGGATTATTCCCTGTGGCTGATATCCTGAGACAGCTTCTGCTATCTACTAATAAAACACCTCTACCTGCAGACAATGGTTAGATGCTGGACTGCTAAGGTGCAGGCACATTCTCCCACTGGGAAACAGAAAAGCTCCATCCCAGAATTCAACTGGGAGCTCCTTGGAGTAACATGCAATGAGTCAGTTTAGTAGACCTTTGTCCTGTGTGACAAGAGGCAAAATGAACACATAAGCACACGATGGGGAAAAAAAAAACAAACAAAAAGCAAAGTAATTGCCTTCCCCCTCTCTGAGAGAAAATGTGATAGAAGAAAAAAGTGCTGGACCTTTGAATTGGGAGACCGGTCTGAACGCCCCCTTCAGACACCTAATAGCTACACCACCATAAGCAATTAAAATGTAAGGGAAGACCCTGCTGGTACTTAACGTCTTTTTTTTGCAATCTGGCTCCAACCTACATTTCAAAACTTATTTTGCACTTACTGTCCTTCATCTAATCTAAATTTCAGCTGAATTGGTCTACTTGTTCCCTGAACGTGACGCTACATCTTCCATCTCTGTGTCTTTGCAAAGGTTGTCTCCCAGGCCAGGAATGCTGTGCCTCTTACAACTCTAACTTGCTTCGAGGATCAGCTCAGGTTTTACTTACTGCCAAAGGAAGCTTTCTTGAATCCTCTGAGTTGTTTCTGCTAGTGCTCTGTCCTATTACCTAGCACTTGCTTATTGTGTAAACAAAGTATTTTCTTTGGAAATTGTAACCAGCAGATTATGTTCAATTTCCTTTTGTACTACTACCAGCACCAAACACAGTGCTTTGTTCATAGCAAGTACTTAGTAAATACCTATTGAAATAAAACTATATTTCGAAGTTTGGTGTTAAAAGAGAGCTGAACAAGGATTGGTGAGGAGACCAAGGGATGCTGCAGGAGGGGCTTTTTGAAAGAAAAAGCATTTGAACAGGTAGTAATGTCAAGGAAGCATATTCCATTCATGGAGGGTGATACTGCAAATAAATGTATGAAGGCAAGGGAAAGGTAGGACAAGATCAGGAAACAGGTAGTCCAGTTTGGCTGGAAGGTAGAGTGGGTTATAAGATGGAGTAGAGAAAATAAAGCTGAAAAGACACTCTAGAGTCAGAATGGCAAAGGCCTCCAATGGCTGGACTTAAGACTTTGTACTTTATTGGATGGTAATGGGGAGCAACCAAATGACTGTGAGCAGGTGAGTAACATGGCCAGATTTATGCATCAAGCATGTGATCATGATTTGTTTTAATTGAGTCTCACTGGGTATGAAGCAGCTGGCAAAGGAGGAGGAGGAGGAGGGAGACAGATGGTGTATAGTGGTTTAGTGTGATCCTACACCCTTGTGGATTTAGTGAAGCAAAAAGAACTAGTTTTAAAGGGTGCAAACTTCAGCCTCCCCTAACAACTTAATCCAGTTGGGCCAATACAGTTATGCCAAGTTCACCCTGGAATCTTTCCATCTAATTCCTATCTTTAGCCCTTCCAGAAGATGAAAGAGAAAAAAAGGGAGGGACATTCATATCTAACGAGGATATCCTGGGCTGCAAGGGAAGGAACAAAAGAGAAGAGGGTTCTGGGTAGACCTTGTAAAAGCAAACAGTATTTATAAATCCTGCATTGTGGGGTTTTCTAAAATCCTCCCCCACTTCTTGCCACCCCCTTTTTAGAATTAAAAAGCCTTTTTCATATTATTATAGTCACAACTCGTTTAGCCTGTAACACCAGGGAATGAAGAGAATGATGGATGTGAATTTTCCAGTTACCTAAAATGAATTCCTTTAAGTACTAACTTTACATTATATTGTAAAGGAAATTTTTCTACAATGCACACTTTTTTAGTTTCTTGAACAGAAGCTATTTTCATTTTTTAAAAGTTTTTTTTTAAATTTAAGTCATTTAAAAAATAAATATCAATCAATAATTATACTGAACGGTCATATCCTCAGAAGCCAATAAAACACATAAATCTATTTTCATCCCCATACTCAAGGGCCCCAAATTAGTAGACTTCTCGACTCAACAAGTAATTTTTAGCACCAGGGACAGAAATACAAAAATAACACAGTTGACCTCAAAGAGCCTGCATCCTGATAGAAGGAAACAAAACATACATAAATAAGTTAATATGTAACATATTCAAAATAAATGATAAGTAATTTCAGGAGGAGTGTGAATACTAATAAATAGGGAAGTAAGGAAAGATCTTCTGTAAGAGATGACTTTTGGGTTGAGCTTTGAAGGTATCTGGGTGATCTCAGGGGCAGTAATGAGAATGGAAGACATTTTAGTCACCCAATCAATAAACATTTATTAAGTACCTACTATGTGCCAGACATTGTGCTAAGCACCAGGACTACAAAGAAAGACAAAAGACAGTCCTTGTCCTCGAGGAGCTCACAATCTAATAAGGAAAGACAACATACAAAAGAAGCTAAAAAAGGGGGTAGGGGGAGGGTGGACAGTCAAATACAAAAAACTAAGATTTACCTCCAGGATCAAATACAAAATCCTCTGGCCTGTTAAGTCCTTCACGACTTGGCTCCACCCCACCTTTCCACTTTTCTTACTTTTTATTCCTCTCTATACCTTCTACAATGCAGCCACATTGGCCTTCGGGATGGTCCTTCCCACTCTGCCTCTTCACTGTCTATCCTGCCCCCCCGGCCCCCCCCCCACCCCCCCCGAATGCTCTCCCTTCTCACCTCAACCTCCTGGCTTCCCTGGCTTCTTGCAAGACAACTCTAATTCCACTTTCTGTAGAAGTCGTTTCTGGTCCAGTCCCCCCTCTCCCAAACCCCCACTTCTAATGCCTTCCTTCTGAGATTATCTTCCATATGTTTCACTCATTCCACACACATATAACACTGTATATATCTTGTGTGTGTGCATGTGTGTTTGTATATATATGTGTGTGTATATATATATATACATATATATACATATATATATATATATATATTTTTTTTTTTTTGCATGTTGTTTCCTCCATCAGAACATGCACTCCTAAGGGGTGGCTAGGTGGCCCAGTAAATAGAGCACTGGCCCTGGAATCAGGAGGAGCTGAGTTCAAATCCGGTCTCAGACCCTTGACACACTTACTAGCTGTGTGACATTGGGCAAATCACTTAACCCCAACTGCCTTGCCTTCAAGTACCGTTAACCTCTACAATTTCATATTAAGATAGTTTGGAGTGTTGGGAAACAAAGGTGGTTTCTCAGCACCAGGAAGTTATTCTGAATTGCAGTTTGGGGTTTGTTTGATTTTTTTAATGCTGGAATGAAGATCAAATCAACTTTTCAAAGTTTGCCCTAAAAATACTTACATTACTCCTTTTAAATCAATTCATTTGGACCCATTTACTAGCTTCTTTAGTTATAATTCCCCCTCCTTAAGGCCTAAATCTCAAAACCCTAAACTCTAAATACAATTATCATTTCTACAGAGTGATTTCTTTGCCCATCCAGTCCCAGTAACTTTTTCTAGTAGCCACATGACCAATTTTACATATTTGGGGATCCTCAATTCTCTCCTTTATTTGCTGAGAATATTTCCCAGAGGGATGATATTCTTTAGTTTACCAGTCTAACTTCAATATCAATTTTATCAGGAGACCTTGAGAACATTGTAGGATATAAAGAAAACTGACTAAAGGAATTCCCTGAACTGCTAATAATTTGAGGAGAAAAAACTGTATGGGAAGGAAAACAACAATTCTGGCGCACAATCCTAAATTCTAAAGTTTCCTTACAAGTCATTTCAGGTCCAGTTTTTGACCTGGCTGCTACTAATAAGCTCTCCTTGATGGCTGTCCAAAAGGACCTTTCAGACATGGGGCCATATATGTTAAATTGTTTTTCCAGATGGACAAAACAGGATATCAGAAAAGAAGAAAAGTGCTCTAGGAGTCCGGAGGAGGGAATAAGTATTATTCTGCCTGACTAGAGCTAGAATCGACCATTCATGCAAATATAGAACACCATCAATCAATCAATTAGTATTTTATTAAGTGGCTACTACATGTAAAGCACTGAGATAAAAAGATGAAAAAAAGAAAGTCTCTGCCCTCAAAGCACTTATATTCTGTGACATAAAACTATACGGATACACACACACAATCATTCTAAATATGTCAAAATAGCACATGGATAGCATTAGAATTCCCGTTTGACGGATGAAAGCAGCCTGAGGCAAACAGAATAAAAGTACAAGACTGCACACAAACTATGCAAAGCTGTATGTAACACAAAAATACCCTCAAAGGTCACTGAAGTGCATATATGCTATATGAAGAGCTAGAGCTCTTTGCCCGACAATACATGTCCCCCAAACAACAGTGCCTTTGTCCTAATGATGCCTCTGTCAATACATCCTTGATCCTAATCTCTTTCATGTTGTATACAATTAGCACTGCTTCCTTTCCTACGAATTAAAGCGCATAGGCTTGTGACAACTATTAGTTGCTGGGCCCTCCGTTTTTTTAACTTCCATCCAGAGTCCCAGTTGGGTTCCCAATGTTTGTTGTTATTGTTCAGTCATTTGAGTCATATCTGACTTCATGACCCTATTTTAATAGGAGTTTTCTTGGCAAAGTTAATACTAGAGTGGTTTGCCATTTCCTTCTCCAGTTCATTTTACTGATGAGGAACTAAGGCAACCAGGGTTAAGTGACTTGCCCAGGGTCACCCTAGAGCTAGTAAGTGTCTGAGGCTAGGTTTGAACTCCAAGCCCAGTGCTCTACCCACCACACCACCTGTCCAGATGCTTAGGACTGTTAAAAGTCTGACCTCTACAAGAAGCAGGTCTCTACATAAATACTGAGAAAAAAAGCAGTAAAAGGTAAGAATTTTGAGACAAAATCACCTAGGTTTGAAAACCAACTTTACTCTTTCAAAACAGGTGGGGAAAAACCTATTCTGAACCTATGACTCAAACAAGAAGGGACAGGCTTCAGGAGTGTAAATAAATGATGGAAACCTTTGAGAGAAGTGACATTTTAGAGTTAGTGACAAATATGAAGACCAGGAACAATCTGCCTACCATGCACCTTAGAGTTGGGGAGAGTAGTTTTCAAAAAATTCAGATAGGATAAGAATACGTGGACTATGGATAACAATATGGGAAGGCAACTGAGGAAGAAAGGTAAACTGTTGATTTTTTTTTAATATGATACAAAAGAAGAACAGAAGTTGCCTAAAGAGACTCATATGGATACATAGGGAACTCATTAGCAAATCTGAATTTCTATATGGTAGGTAAAAGAGTATTACCATCTTAGAAGGACAAGGTTTAGAGTGCTTAAGCTCAGAATGAGTGGACCTAGAAAGGAAAGCTGGGTATGAGAAAAAGAGATTTTCAAAAGCTATGCTGATAAAAGAGGCTATGGGACTTCTGCTTTGGAGTAGATAGGACAGTGTAACAGGTAACAAAAACTGGCCAGGACCATCTAACCTTTATTTTGCTTCTGTTTTCTTCCCAATGAGAATGATCTTTGGACTAGAAAGGTCAGAACAAAAAAAAATCAATAATGGGGAGTCACTGCACAAGATAAGCTGGGAAACTGTGAGACAAGACCAAGTTGTTCTTGTTGATGGCAATCACCAGGCCAAGATGACATCTAGTACTTGGGCCCGAAAGGCTGGAAAATGGCAAATGACCCAATTTTTAAAGAAAATGGAATATGTAAATTCTAACTGAGTAAACTCAACTCCAATTCCTGGGAAAAGTCTATAATATATTAAAGAAAGGTGACTACAAAATGCCAGCATGGTTTTGTCAAGAACAAGTCAAGTCAGACTAGCCTCATGCTTTTATTAGTAAGTTCAACCAGAAGGTCAAGGAAATGCTAGATATTATGTATATCTAATGCTAGAATTAGATACAGCAAATCAGTTGATGGAGTCTCTCATACCATTGCTGCAGAAAATAGAGGAAGATGTAGGGTAAACAATAATACATTTGTTTGGATTCAGAACTAGCTGAATGGCTGGATCCAAACAGCAATCATAAATGATTCAGTATCAACATCCCAAGAGAGTCTGCAGTGGAGTGCTCCTGGGATCTATGCTTGGCCATGTGTTATTTCACATTTTTATCACTGACTTAGATAAAGGGAAAGAAAGCATGCTTATTAAATCAGTCCGTGACAAAAAATTTAGAGGGAGAGCTAAGAGACACTGTATATAACACAGTCAAGATTTGAAAACATCTTGATTAGTCAGAATATAAATGTAATAAGACAAAATTCAAATGGTACAAATGCAAAGTCTCATACTAAGGTTCCAAAGATTAAATTCAGAAGTACAAAATGGGGAGGTATAATTAGATGATAGTTTGTCTGAAAAAGAGCTGGAAGAGGTTAGTGAACTGTAAGCTCCATCAGTCAATAATGTGATATATTAGCTGAGACAACAAATTAAGAACCATTTCATCCAGAAAAATGGATGTTTTCACCAGAAAAAAACTCAGTATATTTCTGGACAGCTGCCTCCATGTTTTTGAAGGCTTCTCATCTCAATGAGGATTTGATAACTTCGGCTTGGCCTCATGGAGGAAGCTAGGTGGCTCAACAGATACACACTGGGCCTGGAGTCAGGAAGACCTGAGTTCAAATCTGTCCTCAGATACTTACTAGTTATGTGACCCTGGACAAGCCACTTAACCTCTGTTGCCTTAATCCACTGAAAAGGAAATGAAAAACCACCCCAAGATCTTTGCCAAGAAAAGTGCATGGATCTTAGTTTCCACGGGATCACAAAGAGGCAAACAAGACTGAACCACAAGAAGCTTGGCCCCTGGGGCAGGTAGGTGGCTCAGTGAATAGAGCACCAGCCCTGGAGTCAGGAGGACCCAAGTTCAAATTCAGCCTCAGACACTTGACACACTTACTGGCTGTGTGACCTTGGGCAAGTCACTTAACCCCAATTGCCCCATCTTCCTGCTTCCAAAAAAAAGAGAATAAAACAAAAACAAAAAGATGATTGACCCCAGAGAGCAGAACCATAGCCAAGTGTAGAAACTGCAAAGAGGTAGATTTAGGCTTGATTAGGCCAAAAAAAAAATCTTAATAAGTAGAGCTATCCAAAAATGGAATAGGCTCCCTATCTCTAAAGATAGTGAGTTCTCACTGATAACCACTCATCAGGAATGCTGTAAAGAGAATTCTTATTTAGGCTCTGATTGTACATGTAGATATTGTTAAGGTCCCTTCCAACTCAGATTCTATAATTCTGTGATAGCTTCAGGAAAGAGAAGTGTATCAATCAGCTAAATTCTAGGAAAAAGAGGAGAATGGACGAGAGGAGAGATTCTTCAAATTTAAAAGTTAAAGGAAAATCACAAATTACTTCAATTCAAGTGATTTTCTAAGGCAAAAAGAATTGAGAGCAGTCAGAAAGGCACAAAGTAATGTAATCCATGAGAACATCTTATTTAAAAGGCAAATTGCTAAACTGATACATACCAAGTGTGGATGACCATCTGAGACTCCCCAGGCATCTGTTAATTCAGAACCATTCCTAGATGACTGTCCACTTTGGCAAAGGGCAAATAAGTTTCCCTAATAGAGGGAGCAAAGAGTTCGCTCTCATCAAGCTTTCCAGATGCTCCTCTCTTTGCCTACCAACATCACTTGTCCTCTGTGCCATAGAAACTCATGAATAGACTGATGTCAGGCAGGAAGACCCTTGAACAAAATTCACTAGATGATTTATCAGCACCAGCTGACACAGAGGCTTCTACCCCACTGAGCACAATCCATTAACTTCCTGGTGACACACCTCTACTTCACACTGAGGAGCTATTATGAGTTGCTCCATTAGGATGTGGAGATAAGGAGTACTAAGCATAGACAGAGGGGGAAAGCTACTGTGTTCAAAGGACAAGCAGTTTGGTAAACCTCCCCGGCTTTGTCTCACTGAGATGCTGAGTGAGACCTTTTACAGGCCTACTTTTTACTCTGGATCTAGGATGAATACACAGTTCTGCCTCACTTTAAAGCAACAGATGGATTTTTCCTCACAGTTAACTTCAGTCTCTAAAACCTGTAATTCAATGATTGTGGTCGTTGAAAAGTTATGCACAAACAGAATTTAGGTAAATTAATTTTATTTTGAATGCAAAAAAAGAATTCAGTATTTAAAAGGATCCCTGAGTTGGCTCTTCTAATCTGGCCAAATTAATCACTTAGTGAACATTTGTTAAGCCCCAACTATGGGTCAGGCACAAGGTATTTTATAACATAATTTAAGTGGAGACAAATACATACACAAGTGTATTCAGAAGAAATAGAAAGAGAATAAAGACAAATACAAAGCAGGATAGTATTCAAAGAATAAAAATTATCTTTTAACATGAATCAACCTCTCAAAGGAGAAGCGATGTGTAATACTACAAAGAATGTTGGGGGTCAAGGTTTATATCTGTATATGTGTGTGACCCAGTGACACTAGGGAAACAATGTACACTGATTTTCAGTTTCCTGAACCAGGGGGATCAAACTTATCATTTTAAAAAGCAACTAAATTAAGATCCTTGCTGGTTGTATATTGATGCAGAAAACCACATAGTAGTATTATCTATGTTCTATTGCATTTTTATTTACTTTGTTAAAGACGTCTCACTTAGATTTTAGTCTGGTTCAGGCTGCACTTGAGATGCTTATTTGACATTAGTATTATCTATATTCTATTGCATTTTTATTTACTTTGTTAAAGATGTCCCACTTAGATTTTAGTCTGGTTCAGGCTGCACTCGGGATGCTTATTTGACACTTCTGTCCTGAACTATAAAATAAAAGGCATCAATTCTACTAGCTGATCTTATGGTTCCTTCCAGCTCTAAATTCTATAAATCTAGTAGTTTTTTCAGTTTCAACAGTTTTATGTTGAATTTAGCTCATGAGTCAAATATTAATGTAAGCATACAGGTATAATTCCTCACAGAATGTTCACAAAACTTGGTTATGTAAAGTTATTAAATTCACTCTAACAAAGTGACAAAAATATGATAGAAGTTTTTTTTTTTTCGGGGAGGGGAGTATTTGTTTTTGCAATTTAATGAGTATGTTGGAATTTGCATCAAATTTACATTATTAGAGACGGTTCCATATACATACACATGAACATCAGTTACAATTCTTAGCCAGTTAAGCACTAGCATGGCAACCTAAAATATAACTCAGGCTAAGGGAATGAAAGATTACAAAATTACCCAAGTTTCTCCATGTTGCTCCCTTGTAAGGAACACAGAACACTGCAACAGTATTTAATCATTAACTTCTAAAACTAATACAAAACTAGGTCTTTAAGTTCTCAAGTTTTCAACTTACAAAGAAAACCAAATATCTTCACTGTTGAGCTTATTGATCTACACTTTAAATACATTATTAAAATATTTTAAAGTCTCACAACATTGAAGCAAGTTTAATCATAATATTAGCTGACATTTATACAGGGTGTTCCCAAAAGCTGAATGCAGCCTTAAGCTATTAAACTGGCGTGTGAATTCATCAGGGAGATGACCTGCCTAAAGTCGCCTAAATTGTAAATAGTGACATTAGAACCCAGGTCCTCTAATTCTACACTCAGTGTTCTTGCCACGGTGCCACACTACTAAAGTCTGAATACACAATGCTTCAAGTAGTCATCAAAAACATCAAAATTTGCTTTCTCCACGGCTTACCTTGCAAGCCCTAAGGGGCTGCCTATCAAAAGGGGAAAAAAGGAGGTAAGAAGAAAAAGAGAGGTTGATGCAAGAAAACAAAAACCCGGCAACCAAAAATTCTCCTGTCTTTGGGACGAGCTGGGCCTCATATTGACGGCTTCATAGGATCACAGATTTAAAGCTGGAAATGACCTTGAGGTCATCAAATACAAACTTATTTTGCAGATGAGGAAACTGAGGTCCACATAGTTAAAACAACTTGCCCAAAGGTCACACTGTTAATAAGAGTTTGAGGCAGAATGTGAATTCAAGTCTTGATGGCTCTGATGGCATCACTCTCTCCACTAACATCTAGCTAGCCTTTATGTGCATGCCTGCAGACAGACGTGGTTTTTTCTACAGGAGGCTACCACCCAATACACATTTCCACCAGCAATAGTGAGCTTTCAGGGAAGGAAACCTGTCACAACCATCTGAGGCTCATCTGAGGATATCAAGAGAGGGATCACACCTGGTCGGCAAAGATTTACAATCAATGATGATCAAGCTAGTCAGAGCCCCATAAATACTGGGCTTGAAGTTTGATTTCTGAAGTTCTTTAGTGGTTTAAAGTTGGAGTGACCTTAGCCTGAAATCCTCTCTTCTGCATCGGAACTCCGATAGCATATAACATAGTCTCATAAGCTCATTAAGAAGATCCAATGGGATAATAAATGCAAAACAAGCACTTAGTGCACACTGCCATGGTTAACCTGTTTACTACCAGGAAGGCAAGACTTAAAAACATAGCCCCAAGGATAACTGGATTGACTACAGCGACATCCAGCCTAACCCTCTGGCTCTGTCCCCTGGGGCTGGTATTCAAAGGGCTGGGACCTCTGAGGAGGGGGCTGAAGGGGGACAGCTAACACTCAGGTGACACTACTACCCTGGGTACCCTGGAGTTTGACCTTCTCTATGACCAGGCAACCTGCACTCTCCACTGCAGCATCCTCAGGGTTAAGGGCTTCGAGGCCACAGACTTCAATGGCCTGGCTGTTCCCTACGTCAAACTACACCCCCTACCAGGGGCCTGCAAGGCCAACAAGCTAAAGACCAAGACTCAGAGGAACATTTTGAACCCTGTGTAGAATGAAGACTTAATGTATTAGGGGATTACCTAGGAGGACATCACCCAAAGGTGCTCAGGGTCTGTTTGTGATGAGGACAGAGGGAGCCACAATGAACTCATTGGGGAGACTTGGGTACCATTCTACTGTCTCAAACCTTCCTAGAAGCACTAGGAAGTGATACGTCCCGTTGGCATCACCTTCCTCTACGACAGCTTCCCTGAAAGGTATTTCCTGTTAGGTGAAAGAGTTGGAGCAAGCAGAATGGGGCCAGGGTCTGCTAGAGGCTCAGGCTCACTCACAGCTCTCAGCATCAGTGGCTAATTATGGATACTGTTCTATGCATCCATCTTGAAGTCACAAGTCAGCAGCTACCTACATCAAGGTATACCTGAGGCCAGATGTTGAGAAGAAATCAAAGCACAAAACATCAGTGAAGAAGAAAACTCTGAATCCTGAATTTAATGAGGAATTCTTCTATGAGATGGAGCTCCTGGCTTTGACCATGAAGCCATCAAAGGTAACCTTCTGGGACTAAGGAATTAATCTAATGACTTCACTAGTTGGGTATCCTTGGATCCCAGTTCATGAGAAGAGACCCTGAAGTACTGGGGAGGGGGGGCGGTCTTCGACAACCAGATGTGATCCTGGAACATTGGCATACTGTGATCAGTGAACTGCGCCCTGCTACATCCTTTATTTGGATTACGACTCTACAAAGATCCCAGCCAACCAGACCAATGGAAACAGACTACTTCCTAACAGAGGAAGCAAAAGAATGTGGGAAACCAGGGGCTCCACTTGGATGGCGCCCCCTCTTCACTTGGGTGGGAAGAAGGAGACCAAGCACTCTATCATCTCACTAGGCTCAGGAAAGGGCATAAAAGTCCATCTGTTGGGGCGGCTAAGTGGCGCAGTGAGTAGAGCACCGGCCCTGGAGTCAGGAGTACCTGAGTTCAAATCCGGCCTCAGACACTTAACACACACACACACACACACACACACACACACACACACACAAAAAAACCTAGCCGTGTGACCTTGGGCAAGTCACTTAACCCCAACTGCCCTCCAAAAAGCAAAAAAAAAAAAAACCAAAAAAACAAAAGTCCATCTGTTTCAGTCAAGGCAAGAGAAGGAAGCTTGTTAACCAGAGTGCTTTCCAGAAAGTGGTCCTTAAGAACCTAAGCAAGAGTGGGAGGAAAGAGGGGGCAAAGAAGAACCCTTTTAGGGGAATGGGGGGAATCACAAGGTCATGTGATTGTTATTCAACTTTGCACAAGCATGTTGTATATTTATATGGGGATGGGGGTGGAAGAAGCTTCTCCCCCTACCCCCCAATATTTCTTGTCCAATTTTGTAATTTACTTTGTTACTGTGAGGATGTTTTAAAAAAATATATATAACACGTTTGTCGTGAACTCCCAAAATACCTCCTTTAACTCATGTGAAGTCCTCCTCTACAGCACAAACGTCTCACTTCACTCCCACCTAAAGGAAATCCTTTTGACTCACATCCAAGAGGAATCTTCCCTTCTCCTCAATATGCCAATTCTCAGGACAAAGTATTTAAATATGTACTTTAATCTCATAACAGTATATATGCCCAGTCTGGCACTGCACACCCAAGGGTTCAATACCTACCACTGCTTCACTAGGCCTTCATTAAGAAAATCTGTCAAAGTGCTAGGCCAATGCAGAGTTAATGTTTTATGGGCACAATGGTTCCCATGGCAACCATAAATCCTGCTACATTGATATATCAACAAAATATCTTCTAGAGTTCAAGATTTACACAACAAAAGATAAATGGAGAATGGAGAAGGATGAATGTTGAGCACATCTATGGATATGCTGAGCTAATAATATTTGGGCTTTAAAATGTGGGGAATTTTTGCTTTGCTTTTTGCAAACTCTTACCTATGGGTGTGTCTGACATTCTGAAAATTCTGTGAGGTCACACCATGAAAATATGATCCATGAGGAAGGAGGAAATTTTCCAGTTTTCCCCATTCTTTCACTTTGGATAAATTCTTCTCCCAAAAATTACTCCGGTAGATGGATCTCCCTCTCTGCCTGGACCCTTGGGTTCACTCTCATCTCTTTCCCAGTGAAGTAAGGTGCCTAATGTTTGGATTTCAAAAAACATCAATGCAATGAAAAACAGGAACATCAAGACACATGCAGAGTGTCTAAAATGGCAACTGATGAAGCCCTTCCACAGATTAGGGACTTTCTTGAAGTCAGCACTATATCCTGCACATAGTAAATGCTGTTTGCTGAATGAATGAGTGGCCAGTCAGCAGACCTAAACATCTTATTTACTGCAGATAAAATTTACAAGAGAGGTAGAATGGCGCAGAAGATGGAAATCTGGCTCCGAGTCAGGAAGAGCTGGGTTCAGGTTTCATTTCTGACACATACTGTCTGTATGATCAAATGTGGACAAGTCATTTAACCTCTCAGTGGTCTTAGGCAATTCTCTAAACTGTCAATTACTGAATAATGACCAATCTCTATTAACAGAAGTAGTTTCCTAGATGAGTAGCTCCCAGTAACAGTTAGGTCACAGGCCAGATCCCTCTCCCACCCATCTTTTCTTTCAACTGCAATTAATAACTCCCAAAGAATTCAGTTAGATGGTAGAGCAAGAGAGAGTGCTCAACTAAAGATCTGAATTCAAATCCTGCCTCAGACACTTATTAGTTATATAACCCCAGGCAAGTAGGCATTTTACCTCTGAGCCTGTTTCCTCCCCTGTCAAAGGAGGAGTTGGGACTTAATGAACTCCAAAGTCTCTTCTGGCTTTAAATCTATCTATTTAAATCTATGATCTTATGGATCTACAGTTGATTGTACATGAACAACACGATCTCATTACTGATACCCTAGAGTAGAAAGCTTTGGTTTTTACTCACAAAATGGTAACTAAAACACTGCAACATATAGAACTTTCCCCCTATAAGTACATATGTGGGGGCAGCTAGGTGGTGCAGAGAATAGAACACAGGCCTTGGAGTCAGGTGGACCTGAAATCGGATCTGGCCTCAGATACCTAACACTAGAGTGTGACCAAGTCACTTAACCCCAATTGCCCTGCACTCCCCCCTCCAAAAAAAAATAAAATAGAAGTATATATAAATGCAACACATTTCACTCAAGATATAATGGCAGATACCCAACCATAATAGAGTGACTTAGTAAATATTTTGAAATTTTAAAAGTTGATAAAAATGGCGCATATGTGGAATATTTTGCTGCATGGAAATATGTATATTGTGTGAAAAATAAGGTTTATAGTTTATATGCATTGATAACTGTATACCTACATACCTATGTGTGTACATAGGTATACATACATACATACATACATACACACACACACACACACACACACACACACACACACACACGAAAGAGGGAGAGACAGCTATAGTGCAGTGGGGAGACAGCTGGCCTTGGAGCTACAAAAGCCTGAGTTCAAATTCCATCTCTAATAGAGAGACAGAGGCAGACTGGCAGACTGTGAATCTTGACAAATAATTTAACCTTGTAATGCTCTAGGAAACTCTAAGCCTTCTGACTTGCATGGTAAAGGGGGTTTTATATCCCAATGAAATTATAACCCCAGTTCTTATCTGCTTCCCCAATATAAAGAGATATAAACAGAATTTACCCCAAACAAAAAGAAACTACTAGACAAAGAAGCTTCCATTCACAAGAGTTTGTTTAAAAAAAATCTATTGAAGCTAGAAATGGTCTTGGGGAAATTTTCTAAGATAATCAAAGGGATGGAACAGTTTACATATAAAAGAAAACCAAAAAGATTATAACCTTTCATTATGACTCTATGATAATCAAGAATATGGATTAAACACAAATATTTTTGTCATCAAATCCAAAAAAAACCCCTTGAATTAGGGGCAGGGATCCCTCCTCAAGTTTAGTCATGCAATTGTAGATCAGGAAAGCAAGCTGGTGATTGACTCATTTTATTGATGAAGACACTAAGACCTAAGAAGCTGAAGTATGACATTAAAGTAACTGTTTCATTAGACAAGAGTGTGAATTCCTATCACTGGAAGTGCTCAGTCAGAAACTGAATACACAATTGTCTGGAATGCTTAATGTCCTCTTCATGATCCAAAGGAAAGAAAATATTGTTAATTTAGATTTATGTTGAATGAAAGTTATTTACAGGTAATTTTTAAAAAACAATTTAAATTCAAAACTATACTGCTATTAAGACAGGCAGTGTGTTTTAAGGGTGAGTTTGTTGGGGCAGACATGTCATAGCGCAGAGAGCACTAGCCCTGGAGTCAGGAGGAGCTGAGTTCAAATTCGGTCTCAGACACTTCATACACTTAATAAGTATGTATGTACTGTTTGGCAAGTCCCTTAACCCCAATTGCCTTGCCTTTCCCCCTCCAAAAAAAAGGTTTGCTGTTCAGTTGTTTTTGAGTCGTGCCGACTCTTCATGACCCCATTTGGAATTTTCTTGGCAAAAAGTAGATTGCCACTTCCTTCTCAAGTTCATCTTACAGATGAGGAAACTGAGGTAAAAAAGGGTTAAATGACTTGCTCAGGGTCATACAGCTCATAAATGTCTGAGGTCAGATTTGAACTCAGAAAGATGAGTCTCCTAGCACTTTATCTACTACACCACCTCGCCGCCCCCAAGAATGAGTTTATTCGTTTTTTATATATGCTTCTAAGTGTAAGGTTATCAAAAAGTATACACCCCTTAAGTAGATTTCACTTTGCACTATTAAGACCATAAAGGGCACATTAAAGTGATGCAACTAAAGATATGCTTCAAAGAAGAGCCGCACTTTAAATCCAAAGCTTCTAAATTCTCAACTGACAGTATATATCAGGACACCCTGAGAAGGATGAATACTCTTCTTTTTATGGCACAGATATTTTAGAAGCTTCAGCTTGCTAAGATCTCTTAATTGAAGTCATCTAGTAAGAATCAGAAAATAGATTGTATGTGGTGAACATAAACAGTGGCCCTACCAACTAAGACTGTCGGCTAGCTTGACACCAGAGGTCCCACTAAAGGAAGCAGGGGCTCCCCACACAATGTCATTCTGCCCTTGATTCATACTGTTTATTCTCTCTTTACTTCCACCACATTCCAGCCTCTGTAGCTCAGCCCAGATCTGCCTGTCATCTGAGGAGAGATAAGGAACTTCGCCATCCTTTCAAAACAATAACCTCCTTCACATTTTACAAATGAAAACTAAGGCCCAACCAAAGAGATCAAAAGACTTGTCCAAGAGCAGAGGTAAGATATGAACCCATTGTCTTACAACTCCAAATCCAGTTCTCAACCATACCATTTACCCATCTCCTTAGCATGGCTGCCCTCTACTTCCAAAACCTAATTCAAGCTCTTTAGTTGTGACCAATGAAGCTACCCTTTTGATTTCAAATTTGATTTCAAATTCACGCTAAAGAGTCAATTGTATTTCTACTTGCTCTCCCTCTCAAGCCACCAAACTTCTCGTTTATACTCTCTTGCTAGAGAAACAGCTTTGTGATGGCTTTTTTTCTCCCCAATTTCACAGACACAAATTCTACCTCATGTATTTTGCTTTCATTCCACTCATTCATCAATGTCTAAATTTGTGACTATTCAGTCAAGTCAACGAACATTTATTAAGCACCTATCATAAGCACAGCACTGACTGTGCTGAGCAGCGCTGATGACACAAAGAGAAGCAAAATAAGTCCCCATTTTTTGTTTTATAAGTCCTTTTGTTTATTTTACAGTTTCCTCTTCTGTAAAAATTGGTATTGTAATAATACCTACTTTACAGGGTGGTTGTGAGGACCAAATGAGATGCTATCTGGGAAAATGCTGGGCACGTAGTAGGTGCTTCATAAATGCTTGCTTTCCTTCCCTTCCCTCCTTGCTCTCAAAGAGCTCACAGTCCAGTGGGGGAGACGACATACGAACAGCTAGATGCTAACAAGATACAGAAAAAAATAAACTGGAGCCAGTGTCAGAGGTATCAGCATTATGGCAGATGAGGGATTTTTGCAGAGACCTGAAGAAAAGCCAGGGGAGCCAGGAAGTGGGGATGAGGAGGGAAAGAATGCCAAGCTTGGGGGACACTGGATGATAAAAAAAGCAGCGTCAAGAGGCCAGCATTGTGTTCAAGGAAGGGCAAGGCCATTGTCAAGAGATCGAAGAGTATGTGGATAGGAGTAGAATCTAAGAAGAGTGGAAAGAGAGGAAGGTGCCAGGTTACGGAGGGCTTTAAAAGCCAAAGAGAGGATATTATATTTGATCCTGGGGATCAATAACATCAATAATAGGGAATTTTACTTTATAAGAGGGTGACGTGGTCCGATCTGCACTTTAGGAAGATCAATTAGACCAATGTATGTGAATGAAGGATACGTTGGAATGGGGCGGGCTGAAACAGGAAGACCAAACAGAAGGCTGCTGCATAGTCCAGGATGGCCAAAGGAGGTTTTACAAAGCAGCCTCTGGGGTCACAATTTAAAGATACCATGTCTGTTTTTCAGAGTAGTATTTGAGCAGTCTTTAATAAGAATCTAAATGATAGCACAGGGTTGAATAAAAAAAACAACAACAATACTCCAGGACAAGTGCCAACATCTAATACAACAGATTGTACTTAGTCCTCCAGAAGTGATGATACAACTTTCCTTGTTATTATAAATAACTTTCTGAATAAGACTGTATACATAGGGGAGTTGGGCACATACTCCATCACCGTGGCCCTAAAAGAGATGAAGAGGAGACTGTCCTGCCTAGTTCAAAAGGTCAAAATAATGTTATCAAATTCATAAAACTAGAGCTTTACTGCTACCTTGATTTATGCCATCAAGTACAAACACACAGAAATCCTACAGAGAAACAAGAATAAACCATGTCCTTGACACTTAAAGTTAACATTTTTATTCCTTGGGTGGTAAGTGTAGAGATAGAGTTTGGGGTTTTCTCAAGAGAAGCAAGAAGCACAAATGTCTTGCTCAAGTACCATACATCATGAAGAGTAAGTGCTACATCAGCCCTCAACATGTCTCTAACTAGTCCTAAATATAACAATCAGTCCCTGTGTCAGGAATGAATCTGCTGATGGGAAGAGGTGGGGAGAAAACACAGAAAAGACACATGGGACCAGAATTAAACATTAACTAAGCACAATAATAACTGAAATTTGTAGAGCAAATGTGCTGTAGAGCATTTGAAGATTTGCAGAGTACTATATGTACATTATTTCATTTGAGCCTGGGATAAAAGTCATCTGGGATTTCTAGAAAACAGCGCCCAGAGTAACTCCAGTAATGAGTGACAGAGGCAACATTTGAACTCAGATCTTCCTGCACTGAAGTCTAGCTCTATCAACTACGCCATAATATTTCCTTAAGTATATAAATCTGGTGATACCAATACTATCTTACCCATATTTGGGAAGCTGCAGGGTGAGCACAGTGCTGGACTTGAAGTCTGGAAGACCTGGGCTCAAATTGTGCTTCTGATCCCTTTTGCTAAGTCACCAAACACAAGTCATTCAGCATTTCAGAGCATCAATGTTCTTATCTGTAAATTACAGACATCTCTCGTAGCACATACTTCACAGCATTTGTTGTGACATTCAAACGTGAAATGTACTCTACAAACCATAAAGTGTAGAAATAAAGGCTGTAAATATAAAATGCCAGCCATTGTTGCTATCATCATTAAAGCCCTCTTGTGAAGGACACCTACCCCTCTTCACCCCTATATTTTATGTCTCAAAAAAAATGTAAATATTTACAATGATACCTTAATACTTACAAAACAACAAAAGCATATAGCAAATTAAAGTCAGTGGTAATGTGACCGGTGACTAAGGAAACTTCTATCCTGTCACTATCTGATAAGACACTTCAAAGTTCCAACATAATCCCTCTGTGCACCCACACAGACATTAACTGACCTACAGCCATTTGCCCTAGTTAAATTTGTATCTCACCTGAACAATAATTAGTTGAATCATACAACTTCAAAATTAGTATCTCTGAGTTATTCCAAGGTCTTAGACCTTGAGCTTCTCAAACTAAAAGCAGTTATAAGCAAGGATTAGTGAAGTTGGCCATCCCTAGTAAGTAGTAACTTAGAAAATAAAAGTAATTCTTGCAGGCAAGCAGGCACAAATGTAGAAGAAAAACAAAAAATGGAGTTCAGAATAGCTTTAATTTTGCTATCCTTCCCTCCAAAGGGAATCACAACCTCAACACCTACACCATACCTCTTGAAATTACAATTCTGCAAGCTAACATAATTATTAAGCATTTACACATTACTTCATATTTTTATAATCCTTTACAACCATTAATTAGTCATTTAAAACAACCACCCTTAAGTATTAAGTCTTTTTTTCACAGCTACAGAAACAAAGCTTTAGTTAGCCAACAAATAGCAAGAATCAGGGTTACAGGCAGCAGATCTGTCCCCCATCCCTGATTCACAAACCCTGAGGAGCAACAACTGTTTCTGCCCACGCCACTGAGCAGGCAAAACAGCACCTTTCCTTTCCCACCAATTCTATGGGGCCAGAAGACTAGTTAAACAAAACAAGGCTTAGATAAAAGTTTCCAAATAGAACACCCCAAATACAAGATACTGAAGTGATCTGGCAGCTCATTTTGTAAAGGAAAATGAAGCAAACAAGGTTAAGTGACTTGCCCAGGGTCATACAACCAGTAAGCATCTGAGGCCAGATTTGAACTTAGGAAGATGAGTCTTCCTGACTCCAGGCCCAGCACTCTATCCACTGTGCCACCTAGCTGTCCCTCCCCCTTGTCTAGACTGGTATAAAAAGGACGAGCCAAGGAGGAAAGAGTGACTAATAGCTACAAAGAAGAAATACATGACCTTTCAGTGATCTCTCCTTCAGGAAATCACTGAGGAGAGGCTAGAAAACAAAATTAGACTGCTCCCTCCATATACAATGCATTCACAGAGCACTTCCAGGTTACACAGAGCCCTTCCATGCACAGACTGTAGATTAGCTGGGTCCTGCTGCTTAAAAGATTGCCAATCCTGTATCTTTGTTCTCATCAGGACCTCAGTAAATCCTTTCTGATTGAAAGGGCTTTTTGATTTGAAAATGTAGATCTTGAAAATAGACAGTTTTTCCTTTCTTTCCCTTTACTTTCCTGCCCACTTAGAGCCCAGTTGCAATTCCTGGATGAAATCTCCAAGTCACTCAGGACAGGGGTTACACGTTTTGGACTATTCCTCCTCAGCAGAAGCCAGGGCACACATGCTAAAGGTAGTTTTTTGCTCCCCATGTATGTCCTCTGTGCCAGCTGAGACCCATCAAGGGAAAGCTTTCTGTGAGCCACTGACCTCTTTGCTCCACTTGACATTGCTGATCACCTTATGTATTTTGTCATTTCTAGATTTTCATGATACTGCTTTCTCTTGGTTCCTCCTACATGACTCATCCCTTCTCAGCCTCCTTTGATCCTTCTTTATTCACACTTACTAATCATCAATGTCCCCCAAGACTTTAGAGTGGCCTGGAAATTATGAGCCTCGTTGTTACTGGTGCCCTCAACAGTAACAGGGAAGTTCAGAAGAGGAGGTGGGTTTGGATAGAAAAGAGAAAAAATGCTGTTTTGAACATTTTAACTTTGAGATACCTACTGGAAAATGTTCATTTAGGCAGCTGGTGATGTGTGGGGCTGAAGATCAGAAGAGAAACTAAAGCTAAATGATGATCAAGAAAATTATCTAAAGAGATGGTAACTGAGCCCATGGTAGCTGATTGTAACACCCAAGAAAGATAGCATAGAGGGAAAAAGAGGAAAGAAAACAGCCTTGGAGAATATCCACATTCAGTGGATATGACAAAGTTGAAGATCCAGCAAAGGAAACTGAAGAACAGTCAGACATAATAAGAGAAACAAAAATAGCAGTATGAAAAACCAAGACAGGAGAGAATACCCAGGAGACGGTGATTGACAGTGTCAAATGCTTTAGAAAGGCAGGAAGGACCCCTCTGCATGCATTCTTTGATCAAAAAGCATCAAAGTAATAACTAGCAGTTTCAAGTGTAGTGTCCCAAACTGAGATCATAACAAATAACTCAAAACCACAACAAATACAAAGCCCAGATTTCTTTTTTGTTTTCTGAAAAAAGAAATAGCGAAAACATTCAAAACCAATGCCTTTCACACCTGACAGAAGAATAATCATAGACTTAGAACTGGAATGGATCTTAAACCCAACCTTCTTACTCTACAGATGAAGAAACTGCGGCCCCACAAGAGGTGAAGTGATGTGTCCACAGCAGTAAGTGGGAGAGCTGGGAATTCAGTCCAGGTTCTCTGGCTCTGAGTCCAGTGCCTTTCTAGGACCCCACGCTGCTTCAGATAAACAAGGGAGTGTTAAAAGTCTCCATCTATCCAAAATCCCGTGCAATTCAAGGAGCTGGTCAAAGTCTACATCATACCACCGAGCATATCCAGAAGACCCAGGAACAAGTCATCAACTCAAGCTCATGGTACTGCCTAAGAAACTCAAGGCAAAAATGGGAACTGTTGCACCACCTGTCTAACTTTTAGCCTGTTTCCCTCTTTCCCAAAATCCGTGTACCTCAGATCTGGTTTTATTTGGCTTATGCTGTTTGTTTACACCCTCACCTATAATGCCATCCCACTTCCACTCTATTTAGTCAAATATTATCCAACCTTCAAGGCCCATTTCAATTTCTTCCTCCAAGAGGCTATCTTTTGATTACTACAGGTAACTAGGTGGCACAAAGCTTAGAGCAACAGACTTGAGAGTCAGGAAGACCTGAGTTCAAATCCTACCTCAGGTATATAATAGCTGTTGTTCATCTTTCATTTTAGAAGAGGACCCTGGGCAAGTCACTTAACCTGCCTGAGTCTCAGTTTTCTCAATTATAAAAAAGGAAAATAATAGGATTTACCTTCCATGGTTATTATAAGAATCAAATGAGGTTATAAAGTGCATTGCAAATCTTAATGAGGTACACAAATGTTCCAAAAGTCCTAGTACATATTGAGCTATTAAAGCTTAAAAGCTCACTAAGTGTTTCTATGTGTTTAACTGCTGTATAAATGTTAGTTATTATTATTAATTCTCATTTTACTTGGTTAGTAAAGCTCAACCTTTCATCATTCTAACTGCTTTCTTTCTCTCCTTTAAATTTCCTCTAGTACTTGGTTCTGTATGTCTCCTCCACATTTATCCCATTTTATTTGTAATTACCAGAGAGAAAGAGAGAGACAGAGACAGAGATTTTTGCCCTGTCAGAAAAAGTGGTCTCAATTGCTGAGTGAGTGCAAACTGTTACCATCGGCAACATCTAATAGTGGCCTTAGATCAGCTAAACCGTGTTTTATTTTACTTCATGTCCACATTGGCCATTCACCGTTCCCTGGCCATCATTCCCCCCAAGAAAGAATCTAATTTTCTTGAGGGTAGAGCCTCTCTCTTAGAGTGAAAACTCCCTGAGTTCAAGGTGTGTTATTTTTTAATCTTTGTATACCTGGTGCCCAGAACAAGGTTTGGCACATTGTAGAAACTTAAACAAATGATCTTTTGAACTGTATTGAATTCGCTGGGTCTCCACTACAACATCAGTTCTCTAAGGAGCCGTGTTGCATAAGAGGAAAGAGTGCTGCATTTTTAATAAGAGGACTTAGATTTAAGTACTGACTGACATCACTTAGGTGGCCACAGGCAAGCCACAATTTCCTCAGCTGTAAAATGAATAGAATAAAAGGCCCTACTGCCTATCTCCTTAGGTCATGGAGAGCCACACATTGCAAAACTTGAAGTGCCATGTAAATGAAGGCTGTTGTTGGGGATACAGACTTCTGTATCTCCTACAATGTCTCTCTAGCACATCATGGAGCTAAAAAATTCATACGAATCTGAGATGAAAACCAAAAAAAAAGCAAATGAGATCTTATGCCACAGTCGTGGAGGCATCATACAGGGTTCAGAGCAAGTAAGGCGATGGTCCTGCTGTCCTTTGCCCAAAGCAAAGGACACCTGTAGGGTGAAGAGTCCCTGGAGGTGACATGGAGGTAACACGGTAGAGAATCTCCTCCAGTGGAGGGGATATGGAAATAATTTAACTTTGGAAAGATTCTCATGCCTCGGATAAAGCTGAAGACCAGAGGGTCTCCAATGTCCCTTCCAACTTCTGAGACTTCCTGCCTCTGTTCCCTTTAGTTACTACTTCCTTTCTCAAAAGAGGGGTGGATCAACATTCTTGTTTCACCAGAGCTTAGCACAGCACCTGGCACATAAGCAGGCATTTAATAAATGCTTATTGACTGAATGACTAAGGGAGTTCTGAACCCAGGGTTAACTCTTGTGGTGCTTCTGATGCTGGGAGATAGCGAATCTTCAATGAGGACCCATGAAGCTATATATTAGACTCAGGTATTTTATCACTTTGTTGATAAGACTCACGTCCTCCTCCCACTGCAGGTAGCTTAAGGCAAGAGCACTTAGCCTCTGAATGATTGCTTGCACCCTCTGCAATCTGCAGGACAGGAGCTTCTGAAGCAGCCACATGGAAGCTGCTGAAGGGCCAAGGCTTCTGCTGCTTCCTTTCCCTGGAGGCAGTTTGGCCAGATCCTCTCCCCCAAATTTAGCCAAGTTCCACTAACCTTTTACTTAGTTTTTTTCTTATGGCTTGATAATTCTGGAAATCACCACAGCTGCTGCTGATCCATTCTCTTTTAGGCTCCAGCTGTGGCTTGGAGGCCCCGGGGTCAAGCTGTGGTTTCAGGCCAGCCTGGTTTCAGCTCTCAGCGTGCTGTGATGAGCCCTTCCTGTCCTGCCTGCCAAGCTTCCTTCAGCGGGAGATGTGTTTTTCTGTAATTTTGTGAGTTCTGCAGCTCTAAAATTTGTTTAGAGTCATATTTTATGGGTATTTGAGGTGGTTGTGGGGAAGCTGCGGAGTTTTCCTGCTTCTATGCTGCCATCTTGGCTCCATCCCCTGTACATACTTTCACACCTAGGATTCCTGTATTAGAGTATTATATTGGCAGAAACACATCACTCTCCAAGATGCTCTTAAAGATAAATGGTAAAGTACCATTAAAAGGTATGTCACTGACCAAAATGTCCAAAGAGAAAGGTCAAAGAAAAATTATCTTTTAAAGCAATGGAATGTGTGTGTGTATGTGTGTGTGTGTGTATATATATATATATATATATATATATATATATATGTATATATCTTAACAGTACCTAACATCAAAATAGTTACAGTCCAATTTTTCTCTAGTTATCTCATTTAGAAAAAAAAGACTTTTGAACTGAGACCAGACAAAATAATTGGACACCCAAAGGAGTTGTGAGGAAGTTAAGAGAAACTAAGAAAATACATTCCTTCTCTTCACTGCGTACCTGAAGGCTCTGGCTATAGAATGCTGCAGATGCTATAAGATGTGATTGATGGGCCAATCAATAGGTTTTGCTGAACTCTATATGTATACTGACAGATCTTACTTTATGTAAATTTGCATTACACAAATTTGATTTTATGTAAAGAATTCTGAAAGAAGTCCACATTCCAAAACCCCCCAACTATGTTAACTTAACTGTATAGTAGTGTGCTTTTTCTCTGTTTCTGCCCCTCAGCTAAGCTCTGCTCACTCACCCACCCACCCATTTGAGTGCCTGTCCTTGCTCTGGTACCTGGAATCTATCCCTGGCCCCTGTAGGTCCTTGAACCCTGTGCCAGCTTCCTTCCTGCCTTCCTCCCTCTCTCCCTTCCCCACAATCATGGACAAATTCACATGAAATAAAAATTGCTTTACGTAGAGGTCTGTAGAATTGTCCACTTATGTAAAACTGGGAACTGTCAAAAATATACATACACATATATATCTAATCTTTATTTAAGGAAAGGCTCATTGAATGGGAGGGAGGGAATATACTCAGAAATGAACATCATGCAAAAACAAAGAAAAAATAAACATGAAAGTTATGAGACCAGAAAACATTCATGATCAAAAGTCACAGAATAGAGCAGGAAGGGCCCTCAGAGGCCAACCCTCTCCTTTTACCAATAAAGTTAATAAGGCCTGAGAAGATCATGTGACTTAAGAGGGGGATCTGAACCCAAGATGGCTGGTTCTAGAACCAGAGCTCTTTGCTCTGTACTTGCCTACTGAAGGTGAGGTATAAATATGATGCCCATTAGGGTAAATGCTACAGATTTTCAGCACAGAGGGAAGATATGAAGTGATTCAACAGAGGAATACTTGGTTCCAAAGATCAATAGATATTCTAGAGCAGTAGTTCTCAACCGTCCTAATGCTGTGACTCTTTCATACAGTTCCTCATGCTGTGGTGACCCCCAACCATAAAATTACTTTCATTGCTACTTCATAACTGTAATTTTGCTACTGTTATGAATTGTAATGTAAATATCTGATATGCAGGATGTATTTTCATTGTCAGAAATTGAATATAACCCACAGGTTGAGAACTGCTTTTCTAGAGCAAAGATGTCAAACACACAGCTTGCAAGCTGTTGGACGTGGCCCATAACACGGCAGCAGAACCAGACTAAAATGTATGTGTTGGTGTTTTAATTAAAAAAAAAAAAAAGAAAAGAAAATTTATCAACACGTGTCATTTTTTTTCATGTGTCATTTTCTAAGTCAATATGCTGCCTAAGGAATCCTTATGTGTGGTTTTGTGGTTTCCATTTCTGTTTGAGTTTGACACCACTACTCTAGAGATTAGTTTTAATAATACTAGCATAAATATGCCTTTGAAATCTTAAGAATTCATTTTTAAGAATCTCTATTAGGTTTACTCTGCGTTTTATTCATGTAATAATTGGACTTATAACTGTATTATTTAGAGTTTGAACTATGATCTTGATGTTCTAATCTGGTTATTTTGAATAGGCTGTACGTTTTCTGGGAACAGCTAATACCACTCGTATTAATAGTAACAAATGCTGACAACTCTTATGATATAACCTGCCAAAATTTCTAAATTGTCCACATCTCTCTAGTCTTTTTCAGAGACAGCAACACCCTTCAAAGTGACAGAAATATTTACAATGTTAAAATGAGCTTTTTCTAGGGCCTCTATTTTTAAAACTGCTTTTAAAAAGTATCTCTACACATGCAGACTTTCTGCACATGTATATATAAAGTATAAATATGTAAATATATAAAGTATAAATATAGAAAATTAATCAACATGTGTTTTTTTAAGAAACTACTATGTGCTTAGCACCTTACTAAGTAGTATAAAGTAAGAGATCGGGAGTGCCAACATACTAGAGAGCAATACAGCAAAATAAAATAAGAGTCATGAAACTTTTCATACCTTTTTTTTTTGACCCAACAATAGATTCCTTTATCAGCACTTTTACCCTAAAAATTGCATGAAAGATTTGAGTTCAAGTGACTCTTTTTTTTCTTGTTTTGGGGTTTTTTGTGGGGGTAGGGGGCAGGTAGGGCAATTGAAGTTAAGTGATTTGGCCAAGGTGACATGGCCAGTTTTTGGTGTTTTGAGGCTGAATTCGAACTCAGGTCCTCCTGACTCCAGGGCCGGTGCTCTATTCACTGCACCACCTAGCTGCCCCTCAAGTCATTACTTTTCGAGGCAGCTAGGCAGCATAAACTGATATTCTAGATCTGGAATCAGGAAGACCTGAGTTCAAATCCTACCTCAGACATTAAGTGTCATTATGTGACTACCTTGGACAAGTCACTTAACCTCTGTCTGCTTCCTCTGTAAAATAAGAATAATAACTGTACCTATTTCCCAGGGTTTTTGTGAGGGTCAAATAAGATATGTGTAAAATATTCTCAAACCATAAAACACTATATAAACACTAGCTAACTTTACCACTAGTTACGTGACTATGGACAAGTTACAAGTTCTCCCATAAATTCAAAAAAGTATTTTCCCAACTTTTGTGAAGGTCAAAAGAAGAAATAGGAGTCAAGCACTTTTCAAAATGTAAAGCAACCTCTAAGAGTTTATCCTCAAACTATGTCAGGGTCTGAGAATAATGGATCCCCTTATAAAAAAAGAAAGGATTTTCTCCAACAAAAAGCAGTATCTCTAAAAAATAAAAGAAACAAAACAGGATGGGGGGAAATGCTAGCAGTAAATACATCAGATAAAAGTCTTCCACCCAAGATCTATTTAAAAAAATGAAATATACCTATAAGACTAATATATACATCTCAAAGGAGCAATAGTCAAAAGAATATGAATAGGTAGTTTTTAAAGGAGAAATTACAAACTGTTAAGTCACATGAAAATATAATCAAATTTCCTCATAATCAGAGAAATGTAAATGATAAAATGTCATGTTGGCAGGTGTCTGTGGGAAGAGGGCATTCTACTTTGTTGCCAATGGACTGCCGATTGGCATCAACATTCTAGATAGCAATATGAAGTAAGAGTCTGAAACTTTTCTTTTTTGGACCCAGCAATAGATTCCTTTACTAGGACTTTATCCTAAATATGGCATGGAATAATAAAAAAAGACTTATATGCCCTTGATCTAATTTTCTTTAGCATATTACCCCCTTTAATCATTCCCTCCTCTCTCTACCACTCCTTCCCTATACCTTCAATATTGCTCATCTCCTACATCCTTAAAAAAAAATCTTGTCTAGACCCTACCATGCTTTCAAATTATCGTCCTATAGTGCCCCTCCTCTTCTCAGAATTGTTTCTAGAAAAAAGTACATGTAGTCATTGTGACCACTTCCTCTTTTCTCATAAGGATATGGAAGCAACACATGTAGACAGCTTTCTTGAGCAGTTTAGATACAAAAAAGGAAGAAAGATATAGGATCATAGCAAGCAGGTATAGGATGATCAAGTGGGGTTTTTTTTTAAAGGATGGAAGAGACCTAGGTATTGTTGTAGGTAACAGATAAGAAACTAGAATTAATAGGGAAAGACTGAAGATAAAGAGACAGTGGGGATTATGGAAGGGTTGATCTGCTAGCATACTGCATGGAATATGGTAGTAACAAATTATAAATGCTTGCAGATTTATAAAGGCATGAATGGTATCAATACCTTGAAAAATGAAGGTAAGAAAATACAAAAAGGCCTTTGTAAAATGATGGAAAATGTGATTAGCATGATAAGAACAGTATACATAATAATTACAACTACACATGACAAAAGAAAACATGGCCAAAGGTAGAAGAAAGATTCAAGAAGGATCTGGAAAAGAGCACAGAGAAAAAACATTTATTTCTTTTAAATTTGGGGGGTTTCTACATTGTTAAGTAATAAGGATTTTATATAAAGCGTTCAGAATACAAGGAGATTGTTAAGGGCTCCCTGAAATGATCAGGAACAATTTTTTGAAGGCATTAGCATTTGAGTAGCCTGTAGGATGGACAAAAATCTAAACAGCCAGGGACAGGGAGGCCACCTCACCTGTAAGCCAGATTTAGGGTCATAAAGAAATTAAGTCAACTCAAAGACATGTGGTCATGAGTAAGAAAGAATTTTTAGCCCAAAGCTACCATTTCAGGTTCCTAATGAACTGGTCTAACTATATCTGGATTAGCATGTCCAATTTGGACACTACATTTTACACAAGCCACCAATGAGCAATAAGGCATACAGAGAAGGGTTACCCAAATGAAAAGGGCCAAACACCATAATATGTAAGGACCAGCTGAAGGAAGTGGGGCTTTCTAAACAGTAGAGGAATCACCATACCTGTCTTTGAATATCTGCAGAGTTCACTTATGGTAAAGGGACTAGACTTGTTCTACTTGGCTCCAAAGAACAGAACCTAGCACAATGTATGGAGGCTGAAGAGCTATAGATTTGGGTTTTACAAAATGAAGAAATTTCTAACAAATGGTAGGGAGTAGAAAACTTCCGATCCCTGAAGGTCTTCAAGCAGAAAACTAGATGACCAATACCCTGAGATACTGTAGAATAAAAGTTCTTATTACCCTTTCTCTGTGTCATGGAACTGCCTTCTCAAATGAATGACTTTTTAAAAATTTTAAGAAAAAAAAGATCAATTCAGATAGAAGTTAGTAAAAATAAAGATGTATTTTTCCCCCATCCCAAGCTCATGGACCTCCTCTATAGATAGAATGTGTAAAACACACTTGCAGCCCACAATACTCCCAAGTGTGGACCAAATCAGACAAAAATGTAATTGGAAAATATTTAATAAGGCTACAATAAAATATAGATAACATTACATCATGTACAGGTGAGATTAGTGACCCTTTCTATTTGAGTTGGACATTCCCTCTGTAGAGGGATTCACGCTTCAGGTTCTACCTAAGGCTCTATAATTCTAATAAATCCTATGACAGTAATCACTATTTTCCAGAGAAAAGTAATCCCAGGATATTGGCTACTGTCCTTGCTCAGCAAATTAACAGCTTAGCAAAGCACAGAAGCACCTATCTAAAACCTTAAAGGCAAAAACTATACATAAAACTCAGCAGGTGGTTTCCATCCATTGTCAATAACGAAGCTCCTACATGCCTGGGTTCTTCAACTCTCTGAAATTATCTAATGTATTAGCACTGAGTTGGGAAAGCACTCAAATATGGCAGGACTCCTAAAACATCCCAGCCACCATGGATAATCTGCTCCTCCTCCTCTCCCCTGCTGGATATTCTTGCCAGAGCCATGGGTCCCTGGGTCTCATCAATGTCTCTAGCACAATGTAAGGATGCTGGATGTGCTATCAGTTGCAAGTTGCTGTTGTCAGGTAGTAATGATAGTGCCAGCCCATGCATCCACCAGCAGAGTGGTAACCTGTAATGTATCTTGGCTCAAAGAATGTTACCTGATGTGCAGCAATCTGAGATTCCCCACCTCTACTTGAAAAGAGGTAAGAAGAGAGTAGAGAAACCAACTATTTAGGCAAGCAATAGAGTTGTCAGAACAGGTGTTTGTTTACATGATCCAGCTCTAATTTTGATGAGTGATGGCCCTTTCCCTACACTAAATAAAAATGAATTGCAAAAATCATACCTCCTCCACTAGCCTGGCATAAGGCCTTAAATTGTAGTATTAGAGGTTCATTCCTTTGTTTTTAAGAACAAGATCCCTACTTTGAAATGCATATATACCTGGGAAGAGTAACACCTGGAGATACTATCAATGGCTCACACTTGAGTATGAATAGTCATAACAAGCTGAGATCTTACAACCGAGGGAATTAATCAGGAAGGAGAGGAAAAAACTTCAGAAGATAGGTCCCTCTTCCTCATGAAAGGGAGGGAAGAGTGGCACAGATTAAGAAGGGAGAAGTAAAGGAGTGTCTAAATCCAGTTTTACCCGATGGATTGATGGTTATCAAATAAAAGAATTCTAATCTCAGCTCACTACTATGTTAAAAAACAAACAAAAATTCAAGACAAACAAAAGCTACACTTTTGGGGGGACTCATGCTACAATCCGGCGCCCATTTACAAAGACAATGCAATTTCAAACTAACATCTGGATAAGAAAAATAAACATCAATATTTGAAGTGAAAGACAAAGGCTAGGTACCTAACACTGAGACAAGGGGATTAGCTATTGTCAAGAGTAGAACAGTCTCCAGCAGCTACTGAATCAGAGAATTAGACATAAGGCAGGCGCTTCAACTAGCAGACAATGTTTTGTTATGATTTCTATTGTTGAAGAGAAAAGAAAAAAGATGGTTACTGATTGGTTGAAAGTCTCCCATGTGACAACCACAATCTTCAGCAGACTTGCTAGGCAAAATCCCAGCATTCTGATTACCACTGTGATCATCATTTCCCTTCATTCTTATACCGTAAGGACTGAGTAGGCAAATCCAGCAGCTATTCTCTATACTGTCTGAAAACCTAAGAGAGATTGGTTTAAATTAAATCAGGAGACATTTCTACTTGAAATAAAGGAGGGCTTCTTAACCATTTGAGAAACTAACAAAAGTATGTACCTGAGTTGGAGTCCAGTTCTTGATGATGGATACAAGTACAAGACAAAGATTCTTCAGTATTTATTATGTTAGAACCCTTGGGTGTCATGGAAACTTGGTAGGAGTTCATATCTCATTTTAGTTTTTAGGTCCTTAGGGAATTAATCATTTTGCTTATATTTTCAGCTTGTCTGAGGATAGACATGATGTAGTGGGTAGCAATGGTAACAAAGTCATAGTGATTGTGATGCTGAACAAATCATTTAACCTCTTTGTGTTCTCTTAAGAGTGTAAGTTTCAATGTGAAAATAGGAATGTATGTGTAGAGCCTGTATCAGGTTGCATGCCGTCTTGGGGAGGGAGGAAGAGAATGGGAGGGATAAAAATTTAAATTTGTGGAAGTGAATGTTGAAAATTAGAAATAAACATAATTTTTTTAAAAAAAAGTATGTTTCAAAGGTACCACTTTTTTCAATGATACTATAACATGTTTAGTCCCTATATTTGAAATATGACTTTGAATGTAATTTTTTTTCCCTTTGTTCAATCTCATTTTTACCCCATGATCAGGGATTTATCCTCAAAGATAAGTGTAACAATAAGAAAAATAACTGGCATTTTTATGGTGCTTTAAGGTTGACAAAGGTCCTCATATATACATTTCATCCAGTCTTCATAATAGCCATCTGAGGTGGGTAGAACAACTCACTTCATTTTATGATGTCCATTTTACAAGGGAAAGAATATAAAGTCAGAAGAACAGAAAAAGAGGTACGTGTGAAATCATGAGTTTCTATGTGTACCACTTAAAAATAATAAAAGCAACATGTTAATTTTCAAAGCGGTTTCCCTCTAAACTTCCTTCTGTCTTCTGGACCTTAAAAAAAAACAAAACTTCAATGACCCTCTTTGTATGTGGGGGGGGGGGGGGAATGGCAACACTATCACTAGTTACACTCTCCCTCTGAAACACTTCTCCCCAAAGGAAAAAAAAATCCTTTGAGATCTATACATATCCTTTGACAATGTATTTCTTGGGAAGGGTACTGATGAAAGACTTCCTTGTGCAGCTTGGATATCAGACCTTTATCAGAGAAACTTACTGCAAAGATCTTTTTCTTAGTTAACAGTTTCTCTTCTAATTTAAACTACATTTATTTTATTTGTGCAAAAATGATTCATTTTTTTATAATCAAAACTGTCCATTTTTTTTCTTCTATGATCTTCTCCTATTCCCTATCTGGTCATGAACTCTTTCTCTATACACAGTTGCAAATGTGCTTTCCTCCCCCCCCCCTTTCTTACTTCGCTAAAAAGTTTATAAAGTGATCTTTTATACCTAGAGCATGTATCCAATAGAATGTTATCTGGGTATATGGTGTGGGCACTTAGTCTAAACTGAACTCAAGTGCCTTCCAGCATCCCCAGCAGTTTTAGCCAAATTGTGAGCATTTAATAACTGGGATTTCTGGATTTATCACACTATTCATATGTTATATGTTGAATCTATTCCACTGGATCAATTTTTCTATTTTTAAGATACTACCAATTATTTTGATGATTACTGCTTTGTATTGTAGTTTGTGATTTGGTATTGCTAGAGAATATTGCCTGTTCGTCTCTCCACTAAGTAAATACAAGTATTATTGTCATTTTTATTACAGTGGCATGGTCCAACCATGGACAATAATATCTCTCATGTTATTAAAGTCTGTCTATATTTCTATCAAGTATATCTTGTAGTTGGATTCATATAAATATATGAATATATGAAGACAGATTCACATAAGTGTCTTGTTAGGGAATAAAATATTCTTGAATATTTTTTACATTCTATAGCTATTTGAATGGAACTTCACATTCTATCTCTTCCTGCTGGATTCTGTTAATAATGTACTGAAAAGATGATTTATGTGGGTTTGCTTCATTTCCTCATACTTTGCAAAATTTATTTTTCAATTAGTTTTAGTTTAATCTCTACACAGGCCATCATATCATCTGGAAAAAAAGCATTAATTTTATTTCCTCCTTTCCTATATTTAGTTACACAATTTCTTTTTCTTGCAACAATCACTACCATTTATAAAATAATATCAAATAATAATAGTGATAATGGACATCCCTGTCTTACTCTCGGTTCTTATTAAAAAGGGGTCTTTTTTTTCTCCATTACATAAAGTACTGCTTTGGGTTTTAGTTAGATATTATTTGCTATATTAGGGAGTAGCCCATTTATTCTTATTCTTTTTACCGTTTATAACAGAAATGTGTGTTGTAATTTTGTCAAAATTTCTTCTATATCTATTGATATCACTTTTGATCTTTATTGTTTTTACTTATTGATACAATCTGTTATATTTATAGTTTTCTTAATATTAAATTAACCTAATATGGTACATATAAATTGAACCAGGTACAATCTTTTTAATGTATTGCTTTAGTCTCTGCTAATATTTAATATTTTTGCAATAATGTTGATTGGGGATATTGATCTATCGATAGCTTTCTTTCTGTTTTGTTTCTCCTTGATCATGCTTGTCCTTCCAACAACATATCTGTGTCATAGAAAGAATTTTTTAGGAACTCGTTATTATTTTGTGTAGCAAATAGTCTATGTAGTAACACATTAATTGTTCATTTTATATCTGATAGAATTCACTTGTAAATCCATCTGTTCCTAAAATTTTTTCCTCTGGGAATTCATTTATGTCTTATTCAATTTCTTTTCCCAAGATTGGGTTATTTGAATGATCTATTTCTTGTTCTGTTAATTTAGCTAATTTGTATTTCTATAAAGATTCATCCATTATTTATTATGATGGCATTATGCACAAAATATTTTCTAGTAACTGTTTCTGTATTTATTGTGAAAACTATTTTTCTTTTTTGATACTGGTAACTTTTTCTTAACCACACTGGCTACTAGTTTATATTTAGTATTTTTTTTAACTCCTATTTTTATTACTTCAACTTATAAAAAATTTCAGTGTTGTTAATGTCCTCCTTGACTTCACAAGAGTTTCTATTTTTATGCTTGGTTGGGGTCTTTAATTTAACTTGTTGGTTTTCTAGTTTTCTTAGTTGCCTGGCTAGTCTGATCTGTTCTTTCTCTTGTAGATGAAAGTATATAGTGACAAAAATTTTCAACTAAGGATTGCTTTGGTGGCATCCCAAAAGTTTTGGCATACTGGTTCATTGTTGTAATTTTTTTTGATGAAATTATCTACTGCATCTATGATTTATTCTTTGATCCATCAATTCCTTTGGATTAAATTATTAATCTCCACTACAGTTTGATTTTTTCCCCCCAAAGGTCCTTTACTAACTCTAACTTTAATTGGGTTGTGTTCAATAGAGCATATAGTTAAAATTTCTTTCTCTATGCATTTCTTTAAGAGATTTTTATACCCTAGCACATGGTAAATTTCTGTAAATAATCCATATATGGCTAAGAAATATATTATTTTCAATTCCCATCAGTAATCTCCAGAGACCTATTATATCTAACTTTTCTTAAATTCTATTTAAGTCTTTTAAGTTCTTTCTTTCTTTTTAAGATAAGACTAGGTCTGAAAGTGGACACAGTAATATCCCTTAGTTTTGCCAGCTATTTGTCCCTGTAATTCAATTAACTTTTCCATAAGTACTTAAATACGATGTCATTTGGTGCCATACTATATTGATACTCATGTATCATTATGGCACCATGTGGGTTGTCATTGATACTTTGAAGCACTATGTAGTTTCCTAGTTAATCTTTTTTTTAACCATCTACTTTTACTGTTATCTGATATCATGACTGTTACCCTCTACTTTTTTTAGTTTGTTTGAGACATAATAAATCCTACTCTAGTCCTTTTTAAAAAAGACTATGTTTCAAGTGCATTTCTTATAACAGTATTGGGTTTTACTTTCTAATCAAGTCTACTATGCTACTCCATTTTATGGCAAGTTTATCCTATTTACATTAATGGTTATGATTGTTAATTATATATCATAGCCTTCCATCCTATCCTCTTTTAATGTTTCTTTTCTCTTGACATCTGCTCCACCACCACCACCACCACCACCACCACCACCACGTTTATACAGAGAATTACAAGTGGTGAAAAACGACTATATGATTGATGCTAATGACTTATAATTGGAGTTATTTGCTTCATTTTCACTACTCCTCTTCACTTCTTCTTGGCCAGACTCTAGGGATCACTAGTTCTTACCCTTTATTTTTTTCCCTTTTAATTCTGCCCCTTCAAAATCCAATCTTCAAAATCTGTTCTATTTTGTCATTGTTGTTCCCCAATACTACCCTCTCTTCTGAATCCTCATTTCACCCCTCATTGTCCCTACCTGTTCTGCTGAGTTTAAGGTATTTCTTTATCACATTCTTGGAGTGTGTTTAAGTGTGGATGTATTCAACCTTCCTTTGGCCATTCAGATAAGAGTGAGGTTATGTGCTGTTTACTCCCTCACCCCTTTCTCCATGTTTGCACAATCTTCTGCTCATGTACCTGATTATGAAAAGTACTAAGTTTTCCCTCTTTCTTCTCTAGTATATTCCTTTCCCTTCACTTTTCTTGCCTCTCTTATGACTAACAGAAAGAACAGATCTACCCCCATGTCCTCCACTTGCCTTATATAACTCCCTTTATGACCACTAAAGAAATTCAAGGATCTGATCAAATATTTTTACCCTTCTATTTTTCTCACATCTCTTGTGTTAGAATTTCAAAGTTTCTACTCAGCTCTGATATTTTCATCAAGAATGCTTTTTTCAAAGTCCTCTTCCAATAAAGGTCCATTCCTTTTCCACCCACTCCCCCCTCTCCAATAGCTTTGTAAGCTGAAATATTGTTGGTTGTAAGCTTTTAGATAAGTTAAACTCCAATATCTAATCTCCTTTATGTGGCAACTGCCAAGTCTTATGTGATCCTGATGGTGGCTCCTTGGTACTTGAACTCTCTTTTTCTGGCTACGTGGAATATTTTTTAAAATATTTTTTCTTTGCCCTGGAAGCTACGAATTTTGGCTAACAAATTATGATTAGTTTCAAATTGAGAGACTGTTTCAGGAGGCAGCTGTTGGATTCTTCCTATCTTCCATTTACCCTCTAGTTCTAATAGATCTTGGCAGTTTTGATTTATGAAAGATTCCTTAAAATATGGTACATAAGGCCTCCCTTTTGGTCATAGTTCTGAGGTAGCCCAATGATTTTTGGATTCTTTCAGACTACTTTCCAGGTCAGTTGTCAATATTTTTTGGGAGAAGGAAGCACTTTATTTTCTTCTAGTTACTAATTCAATCTTTTTATTTTAACACAAGGTATCCCCAGTCAGAACCCCATAATTTGTTATCCCTAACCCAGTTCACTCTGGGTGATCTCCTGTTCCTCCCTGAGGTTTCCCAGATCAGGTATTTGGAATCTGCCATCCCGGGGCTACCTTGATTAGGATCTGGACTGTCTCTACTACCTGGAGCTTTGTTCTTTAGAATGCTGGATGATCTCTATACTCAAAGGTTTCCTCAATCAGGGTTCTAGGTGACCTTTCATTTCTTCCTGGAATTTTCCCAGACAGATCACTGTTGCTTCCATCTCACTTCCCAGTGACCTTGATCAGGGGACTAGATGATTTCTGTATTCCATGGTGTTTCCTTCATCAAGATGCTTGGCAGCCTCTGAACTCACTGGGGCTTTCCCAGTTAGGGTAAAGCCAATGCTGGCTTTTTTGATGTGCCTGAGTCTCACAGCTTCTGGATTTCTTTTTCTGCAGTTCTAGGTTGGACTAAGCAACTTAATTGTTTCTCTTTGCATTTTTTGGTCATTGTTCGATCTGGTGCTCATTTCAGATCACTGATAGAGTTAAAGTGAGAGAGCTGGGCTCCTTTATGACCTACCATGTGGCCATGTTTGCAAAAACAAATGTTGCTGCATTCTCCTCCCCATATGACCAACCATAAATAATACTGAACTGTTTTGCTCAAATCAGGGCCAATAAGCCCAGAGCCACCCAGCTTGAACCAGAGCCACAGTCTGGCTAGAATCCAGGGAATATTCCACATGTGAAATTTCTTCTGGATATGTCATGGGAAAAAAATGACCAGGTGGTGCCATGTTTGACTTCAATATAGCCCTCAAGGACTTACTGGTCTCCCACTTCTTCATCCTTCTGTACTCCCACTTCCATAGCTCCAATGTTTAGAGAGAAAATGAGTTATAAGACACATAGTATGCCCCGCCATCTTAATAACTACACCGTCTTATCATCACAGCACTTGAGAAAGTAGGAGTCAGGTTAACTGAGGATTCGCCTGTATCATCATCATTTCCTGTCCTATCTCTCCTTTTGCCTCACTCTTCCTAAATTTATCTTAATCTTCATTATAACCTCAGTTCTTCCCTGTTCTCTAAGTATATTACCTCTACTCTGGTCTCACTTCCCTTATGACACCATAAAACTGACAAGTTCTCCCCTTGACACCACTGTTCACAACCTGCCAATCTTCAACCATTTCACCTAATTCTTCCCTAATATATACCTAAAAACTCTTCTACATTTGTTCTTATCCTGTTCCCTTTTGCTCCACTATGAGAAAATGAGATCACAATTCCCTGTGCCAAGTCTAAGTCATTCCTATGTCCTCCAGGAGCTTGTTTCAACCTTTCCATTCCCCCTCCTTCTAATCTACTGGCTCCTTTCCTACTGCCTACAAATATTAAGGTCTTCCCTATCCTTAAAAACAAGTAGCTTTTGCGCCAGGCAGTACCTCTGGCATTGGCCCTGATCTCAGTCTCTAACCCATGGCTCAACATCTCGGACACCTTAAGCAAATTCTCCCATGATGCTGACCCAGAGGTGTCCTATAACTCCATATTTGCTATGG
>CM053595.1:163577116-163634251 GCA_028646575.1 Pseudocheirus occidentalis | reverse complement strand
CTTGGCCCAGGGCTTGACACATTTGGGGAAGGGCACTCTCACCCTCTGCCCCTACCACAGTGATTGGCAGCTTATGAGTCAGGTTGCTGTGGCTGGACTACTCACCGTGCTTGTCTCCTTCCTCGATTTCCGCAACGTCATTCTGGGCAAGTCCCACTATGTGCTCTATGGATTGGTGGCTGCCATGCAGCCCCGAATGCTGGTCACCTTTGATGAGGAGCTCCGGCCCTTGCCAGTGTCTGTCCGTGTGGGCCAGGCAGTGGATGTGGTAGGCCAGGATGGGAAGCCCAAGATCATCACAGGGTTCCAGACGCACACAACTCCAGTGTTACTGGCTCACGGGGAGCGGGCTGAGCTGGCCACGGAGGAGTTTTTGCCTGTCACTCCCATCCTGGAGGGCTTCGTAATCTTGAGGAAGAACCCCAACTATGATCTCTGAGTGGCCCTCAACTTTGACTTGAGTCTGGGGGACTGGGCAATACCCCTACTCCAGGGGTGGCTCTTGAACAACCTTTTGGGGAAAGCTGTTTCTTTCCTTTTTTGTTACAGAATGAAATGACTATATTGAATTAAAGACCCTTGTGCCCTCAAAAAAAAAAAAAAGCAAGTAGCCTTCACTTCACCCTGGTATCCACTCAAGAGATCATTCTATATCTCTCTAAGACTTGTCTACTCTAGCTGCCCCCAATTCCTTGCCACCTACTTACTTCAACCTTTTATAATCCAACTTTGACATAATAACTCAATTTAAACTGTTCTCTCCAAATTTATTAACGATTTCTTACTATTTAATTCAACTGGCTTTCTACAGTCCTCATCCTCTTTAATCTCTGTAGTTTTTATTACTGTTCTTTTCCCTTGACTTCTATAGCAATGCTCTTTCCTGGTCATCCTCCAACATGCCTGAACTTTTTTCATCTCCTAGACCTTCTTTTATCTTCTACCCTCTTCTTCTGCTCACTCTAACTTCTCTCCTGTGGTGATTTCATGAGTTCCTTTAGGTTTGATTATTACCTCTATTCAGATATCTCCCAAATCTAAATATCTGGCTCTGATTTTGCTTTACTACAGCCCCCACATTGCCTGTTGAACATTTCTACAGGGAAGTCTCATTAGTATCTCAAATTCAACATATCCAAAACTTAACTTTTTATCTTCTTCCCTCATTATCCTTCCCTCACGTACTATATCTAATTAGTTGACTAGTCCAGTCTATTCTACCATCACATCATTTCTCCTATTTCTTTCTTTGTGCTCATATAACTACCCTTTATCACCTCCTACCTGAACTATGCTTACTCTAATAGCTAATAATAATAGATAATAGTCCCAATTGGTTTCCTAGCTTCCATTCTCTTCTCTCACCAATTTCTCCTCCAAAAAGCTACCCTGATAATCTTCCTAATGCATAGGGCTGACCACATGACTCCATTACTCAATAATTTCATGGAATCTCCACTGCCTAATGCCTCTAGAATAAAATATGAATTTCTAAATCTGGTTGTTAATGACATCTACAATATAACTCCAAACTACCTTCTGAGGCTTATGTCCAATTACTAAATTTCGAACAATGCCCTGGCCAAACCTGACATTCCATTTTCAGCCTCCATGCATTCATATAAAATTTCCCCTCAGGGAACTTAATATCATATCTCCACCTTTGGAAGGGTTATCTTCTTCAAGGTTCAGGTAATAACTGTTCCAAGAAGCTTCTCAGATCCTCTCAGTCCCTACTACTTTTCTTCTTCCTTTTATTACCTTGATTTATTTGCGCACAAGATATTTCCCCAACAGACTGTAAATACCTTGAGGGTAAAGTAAGGTTCATTTTTAACTTTGTATAGTGTAACCCTGGTCAAGTCACTTTACCCAGTTTGACTCAGCTTCCTCATCTGTAAAATGAGCTGGAGAAGGAAGTGGCAAACCACTCCAGTATCTTTGCCAAGAAAGCCCCAAATGGGATCACAGAGTCGGGTACAACTCAAAATGACTGAACAACAACAAAAATCCCCAGAACCAGCACAGTGTCTGGCACATAAAAGCTGCTTAATACATAGTTACTGAATTGGACTGAAAAAGGACATAGAAGGAGGCTGCTGGAACACTCTCAAGGTCTTTCCAGACTGGCAGGACAGGTGAAAGCTTGGACTCCACTAACACAAACTTTGAGATTTCAAAGTCATTCCATATTACAAAGTATTGGGGAGAGATTTTAGAGGAATGAGATTAACTGTCCAAATCAATTTTCCCTTATTCCCAAACTATCTAAATAAATATGCAACATGTGTGATCCATCCTTCATAGACTGTGACACAAAATGCAATGACACATAGTTTAAACACTCTTGTACTTATTCATTGCCTGTACTGCCCCTACGCCTTTTATACATCTGTTAGAATCTACAATACCAGTCTCACTGAAGGTTCTAAGATAGCAAGAACAAATCTGTTTTACTTGCTTCATGTTGCATACAAAAGACAGAAAGGTATTTACTAAATGACTTTGATAGTGCTAGAGACTCTTCTAAGATGAAAGTCTGATAACTTTGGCAGGAAAAAACTCACCCTAAAATACAAGTGAAAGATCATGTATGTCTTTTCCAGGTGAACACAAAGCTAAAAAGTCAGGAAGCAGATACCCAAGGCCAGGTATAAACACCAAGAAAACTCACCCAATTCCATATTTAACCAGTACATCAGAGAAACTGCAAGAACAAGTCACCTAAAAACTGTATCAAAGTTGACTTCATGATGAAGAATTAAATATTTTTAAAATCTGGTGAACTCAATGACAAATGATATTTTAAAATGACTGCAGAAATAGGAGGGCATATTGTGAGCTAAAAGTGTATTAAAGATATATTTTTATTAATGTTAAAGTTTTATTGCCCAAGCCAAGAAATAATTATTTTATTTTGGAAGAAAAAAAAACAAATCAAGAAATTACTTAAAGATAATCTCCTACCCCTGTATGGTACTTTATACTTCACAAAGCCCTTACTGCACTTTTTCTGATCTCATCTTCACAGCAACCCAGTAGAGTGGTGAGGGCAGAGAACCTCACCAAATAGATGAGAAAACTAAGGCTCACAAAGGTTAAAGATCACAAAACTAATAAGCTGCAAAAACTCAAAGGACCACATGATATAACAGGAAACGTGATGAATTTGGAGTCAGAAGAACTGGGCTTGAATCCCAGTCCTGCCATTGCCTACTTGTGTGATCTTAAGCAATCGGTCAGCTACATCTCCTCTCTGGAGCTCCCTCTGTAAAATGAAGGAGAGTTTCAGGGGTTCTTTATAAAAATATTTTGGTAACTGTTTTTCACTATAATTGGTTTCCTGTCTACTTTTTGCCTTTAAAAATATCATTCTGATAGGGTGGCTATGTGCTGCAGTGAATAGAGCACAGGCCCTGGAGTCAGGAGGACCCGAGTTCAAATCCAGCCTCAGGCACTTAACACTTACTAGCTGTGTGACCTTGGGCAAGTCACTTAACCCCAATTGCCCTGCCCTCCCCCCTCCAAAAAGTTTAATTTATATGTGTGTATATGTATATATATATATATATATAAAATTCTGAGAAGAGAGGCTTTACTAGGCTGCCAAAAGGGTCTATGACACAAAAAAAGATCAGGAACCCCTATTCTAGATGATCTCAAAGTCCTTTCCAGCTTGAAATTCTAAATTCTAATGGCTTAAAACCTGGTTTCCTGACCTCAAGTCCAGCTGACCAAGTCCAAGCATTTTTTGATCCACTCAGCTGCTCTCATTTCTTTTTAGAAGCCACAAAAGTTTGGCAAAGTTGCATTAGTTCCAGACAGCCCAGGATATAAAAAACAATGGGAGCCATTACAAAAACAATAGTGAATTTCCATGGTTTGGGTTTATTTACAAATTCATCTCTAGAAAAGCTATACTCAACGCTCAATGGAAAGATGGCTTTATTATATGGTTTGGACATCAGGCAGCCAGCCAAGATTTTAGTTAAATTCAATGACTATCTGAGTACAAGAAAGGGGATAGTGAAAATGGGTCAAGGAAAGCCATCTCGATAGCCCAGAGGGAAAAAAAGAAATAGTATGGTTAAAGAAAACAGTACAAAAAGCATGGTCTAAAGCACCAGTTCCCAAGGTAGACAGACTTACCAGGAAGCAAATATGGCAGAGAGCTCAGCTGGCAAGTAATGACCCCAAACTGTGGCTTTCTGCCTCTGGAAGTAAGCAATCTATTGGTTCCAAGAGTTAAGAGAAACAAATCAGGACCAAGTAGTATCCATGTATTTGCCAGTTCAGACAACTATGACATTAAAGTAACATCCCAAACACAAAGGACCCACAAAGATCCACCTGACTCAAGTAAGGTCACTTATTCCCTATATAAAAGGTAAAATACACATGTGGAAACACAATCATCATCATAGTTGATTTTTCATTGCATTGTACAAACAATATCTCATTTCATCCTCATAATAACTCAGCTCGAGGTTAAGTACTAAAGGTATTACATAAAGTTAACAAATGAGGAAACTGAGGCTCAGAGGTTAAGTGACCTCCTCCTGGGTCACATAGCAAGTATCAAAAGTAGAAAAAATTTGGTCCCTTTGGGATCATCCCAAATCCAGCACTTTCCTAACTCCACCACATTTTCTTTATGTATCACATTTTCTGTACATATCTTCTGGAGGGCAGGGGCTATATCTTCTATCAGCTGTTAATGCTCATCCTTCACCCCTCCACATACAGATACAGACACACCCCACTCTGCACACATGGCTGGTACTAAATAAATATTTTTGTATTATACTGTTGAATTTAAAGATACAATTAAATCTGGGAAATGCTTGTAATTCAGGATACACTACAGATTTGAGGCTAGCAGCATGGGATGCCAGGAAAAAGAACACAGGATAGGAGAAGGAAATAAATGAAAACAAGATACAAGTCAACTCAATGAAGTCTAACCCAGGTGTAAAACACCTGACTAGAACCATATTAAAATAAAATTGGGAAAGAGCTAACAAAATAAATAAAAATCACATATAACATAACATTTAAAAAACCAAGTCAATATGTAGTCTACAGGGATTGTTATTTACTTTATAACAGATTAGTGACTCCCATTTTTAGTTGAGTTTGACACCACTAATCTAAGCCAATTCAAGTAGGGTCACTTACTCCCTATACAAAAGGTAGAAAAGTAACAGCTTATCAAGTAAAGGTAATTGAGGGTTGCTGCTAGTGTGTGATAATTTACATTCTTATGAACTTTACTGTTAATCTAGTGATATCTTTCCTCTACAACAGGGCAGCACTTCCTTTCTGGAACCAACTTCTAATTTCTAGGCCTCCTCAAGCCCCCAAGGTACAGACCCTCCAACCTAGCTCATGCCAGGAACAAGAGGATCATTATGAGGCTTAGTCAGAAAAAAGAATCCCTTAGAATCTTATTCTCACAATACAGGGTTGAAAGGGATCTTACACCTTATTTGTCCCAACCTTTTTTTGCAGACAAGGTCTAATGTGATTTCCAAGACAACACAGTAAGAGAACTAGGATCTGAAACTCCTATTTTTCCTCTCAATGTAGCATTCTTTCTACCAGACCAATGCTTCTCTACTTCTCTAAGTCAACCACTGCAAAAAGTGAATAATGACTTCCAATGAGCTCCTGATGGCCTAAAGAATTTATTAAAATTGTTCTCCTCCCTCTGAGGAACTTGGCCAAGTTACTTCATCTGTCTAAAGCTGTTTCCTCATCCACAGAGTGAGACTAATCATACACTTATTACCTACCTCACAGGGTTACTTCAAGGGTCAATTTAGATAATACATGTTGAGTACTCAGAAATCATAAAGCACCATATAAATATGTCATTAGTATCTAAAACAACACCTAGGCAGGCATACACAAAGCGAACACTGAAAAAGTGTAGTAATTAGCTTAACACCACAATATAAGTCAAGTTCCTTCAGAGCAAATTTCTTAACCCGGGGTCCATAAGCAGGGTTGTTTGGCTTTTTAAATAACAATTTCAATATAACTAGTTTCCCTGAAATCTTATACATTTATTCATTTAGTCCAATACAATGATCTAAGACAATCCCAATGGCCTAATAATGAAGCATACTTTCTGCCTCCAGAGAAAGAACTGATATTGTTTGAATACAGACTGAAGAATACTATTTTTCACTTTCTTTCTTTCATTCTTTTTCTCTTATTCAAGTCTCCTTGTACAAAATGACTAATACGGAAATGTATTACATGACTAAACCTACATCTTGACTGCATCTTATCTTATCATCTCAGGGATGGGGGAGGAGAGGGAGGGATAGAATTTAGAACTCAAACCTTTAAAAAAACCCCACAAATATTAAAAAATTGTTTTAACATGTAACTGGGGGAAATATATATAAAACACTAGTGGAGTGTGGTGGCATAAGACTACTGGGAATGCTGAGGCTAGTGAACCACTCTAGTTTGGAAGATCTGAGTTGCAGCTGGGCTAAAGGTGATCTGCCATCCACAAGTCTATCCTCAAATCAAAGAGCACCCAGGAACAAGAGGGGTCACCAGGCTTCTTATGGATGGGCTTAGGTCAGAAAATTGCAACAGGTTAAAGCTACCATGTGAATACAGTATTGGGACTGGGATTGGGCCCATAAATGGCCACTACACTTATAGCACTAGAGACGCAGTTTCACCATCCCCTTTCTCCAAAAAAACAAAACAAAAAAAACCACACCAAAAAAGTTTCTATGAAAAAAGGTAGGGAAGGGTCCATAGGTTCCATCACACTTGTCCAAAAGGATCCATGACACAAAAAAAGGTTTAGAACTTCTGCTTACAGTAAATACCACTGTAATAATAAACATCTCAGTAAAACCTCCTACCTACTGCTCATTTATTCCCAATAGCTCATGATACAATGATACATGATAAAATTCTAGTACAACAAAATAATCTAGATAAACATTTACAGTTCATTTTAAGGGAATATATCACATAAGATGCATAAGGAAAGACAGTGTGTCCATGTTGTGAAACAGCAGCAAGGTGAATCTGATGCTTCTTTTTGAATCAAGTAGAGCTTTATGAAAGTTGGAGTCCAATAGATATCTTAATGAAATGGGTTTAGAGAGCTTAAACAGGGAGAGCTACCAGTTTATGGGCATGAGGTCAACTCCTACTGGTGTCTCAAAGGTCCCACTCATCACTTATGGTACCCCATTTGGCATATGGCAGCATTAGTCAAATTCCCACTTTGGGATAAAGTCCAGCATCAGGTTAGAATAGTCATTTCTATTAACAGGCACTAGGCAGAACTGGCCTCAGCTTTCTACACAGCCATTCTCTAGATCCCACAAACCAATTCTAAAGCCAGCGATGCCTGGGAGAGTGAATGACACTGGTGACTCCACACTGACCAGGACCCTCTGCTGGGATTCAGAAATGGCTGGGTAAGGAGCAAGGCCTGGTGCCTTTTAAGAGCTGCCATTTAGCATCAAATATGACTAGTGCTTCCAGTGTCTGATGTGAATATCACAAAGAAAAAGGAGAACAAAAATTCACAAAGGGAAAAACACAGAGAAAGAAACTCAAAGGAAGGTAACTCTCTAAAATCAGGATTAAAGTCAGCAGGCCTTTCAGATAAAGCAATCAAGAGATGACCTTGTTCAACAGAGGTTACTTATTTTTTCAGACTTAGTGGGAACAGCGATGCACCAAGGAGAGGATTCAACTATTCAACACTTGTGTTTACAGACTACTTTGTCTGTGACTCTGAGCTAGGCTCAAAAGATACAAGGCAATGTGGCAGGAGTAGAAAGAGCACTGGCTTTGGTGTCAAAGGTCCTTTGTTAAAATCCTAACTTGGCTATTTGAGTTCACTAGGATAAGGAAAGATGTAAAGCATCTTCATTGCAACTTAAGTCGTTTTTAAAGAGTTGCCTAGAGCACAAGAAAAGTAAATGATTTAGGAGTGGCTAGGTGGCGGAGCATCAGCTCTGGAGTCAGGAGGACCTGAGTTCAAATCCAACCTCAAACACTTGACACACTTACTAGTTGTGTGACTTTGGGCAAGTCACTTAACCCCAATTGCCCTCCAAAAAGCTAATTAATTAATTAAGTGACTTGGCCTGAGTCACCTAGATAGTATGGGTCAGAGAAAAAACTAAAATCCAGATCTTCCTGGTATAGAGGGCAACTGTCTAGCCACTAAACCCCAATGCTTCTCACCAAAAGGCACTCTGGTATAGTTGAAAGAATATCTGTTTGCTGTTAAAATCCTGTTATTTACCACTTTTGTAACCTTGAGAAAAAAAAATCACTTCACTTCTCTGAGACTCTTTAGTTATACAAGCAGAGCAAGGAACTTTTCTCCCTTCCAGCTCTAAGTCTATAATCTTTTGGTCCCCTCTGAGCCTCTTTCCTTATCTGCAAAAATGAATTAAATATTCTCTAAGATCTCATCCAGCTCTAAATCCTAAGATTTTAAGGATAAAAGAATGACATACTCTCTTTTCCTCAAGAAGTTTATCCTCTAAAGAGCTGTCATAATGCCAGGTCAATATCAACTTGGTGGGATATCTGTCTGAGTGTCCCATGGATATTTCCTAGGATTTAATGCTATTTAACTTTTTAATTACTGACTTGGCTAAAGGGGTAGACAATATGGTTTGTCAAATTTGCAATGACATGAAGCTAAGAAGTAAATATAACCACTGAAGGAGAACGTCATAACTCAAAAAGATTTTGCCAGGCTAGAGCAATGGAATGAATAAAATACTGTAATAGGAATAATATAAAGTTATACAGTTGGATACAAAAACTTTACTAAGCAAATATAGGATGAAGGAGGCATAGCTAAAAAGTTCAAGTGAAAATAATTTGGGGGTCTACTAAACTACAAATTCAAAACAAATCCAGAGTGTGACAAGATAATTTAAAAAGCTAATGATATATTAAGCTGCATTAAAAGCAGCACTGTCCAGACAAAGAAGGCAATCATCTTTCTATGACCTGCCCTAGGAAAATATTTGAAAAACTGTGTTCAGTTCTAAGCATCATTATTTAGGAAAGACTGACAAAGCAGATCTTGTCTTGAAGAAGGCAACTAGAATGATGAGAGAATGACAAAAAGTATCATAAAAGCATCTGTTGGAAGGAATGAGGGATGTTAACTTAGAAAAGAGTTAGAAGGGACATGCAAGGGGTGGCTAGGTGGCGCAGTGAATAGGGCACTGACCCTAGAGTCAGGAGGACCTGAGTTCAAATATGGCTTCAGACACTTGACACATTTACTAGCCGTGTGACTTTGGGCAAGTCACTTAACCCCAATTGCCCTCCAAAAAGCAAAAAAATAAAATTTTAAAAAAAGGAACATGCAAGCTTCCTTACTCTATCTGAGGGGTTGTCATGTGAAGAGGGATTAGACTTGTTGTCCTTTGTCCCAGAGGATCCAACTAGGAGCAATAGGAAGAAGCTTTGAGAAGGCAGATCTTAGCTTGATGTGAGGAAATTAGATTTGTCTGAAAGCAGAATGGGCTGCCTTGGGAAATAAGTGATTTCCCTCACCAGAAAATTCAAGTGGAGACTGGAAAGACCTTGGTCATTTATTGGTCATACTGCCATAGAGATTCTCACTCAGGCTTGTGTTGGGCTCAGCAGTGTCTAAAGGCCTTTCCAACAGTACAATATGCACACATACGGGTAGGAAAAGACAGTACAGTATGATAGAGGCAATCAAACAACCAACAACACTTATGCCTATGTGCCAGGCACTGTGGTAGGCACTGGAGATTTAAAAAATGCCAAAGTGAGGGTCTCTGCCCTCAAGGAATCAATATTCTCTGAGGGAATACTACACTAACAGATAAATAAGATTACATACAAAGAAAAAATACACAGTGATGGGGTGGGAAAGAACTAATCCTTTGGAATCTTGTAGGAGCTGACATTGAGCTGAAGCTTGATGGGAGCTGGGTGCTCAAAGGGGCAGATATAAGGAAGAATGTCACTTCATACAGGGGGAAACAGCCTATGCCAAGACAGATGGTAGGAGATGAGATAGCACACACAGTGAACATCGAGTTGGCCAGTTTGGCTGGAGAACAAAGCATGTAAGAGAGAAGGTAGTACTATTTCATCAGCCGGCAAAGAGAGGTGAGAACTATATTACTGTTATTGTAGTTGTTCAGTCATTCATTTGTGTTCAACTTTTGTCCGTGGGGTTTTCTTGACAAAGATAATGTAGTGGGGTTTGCCATTTTCTTCTTCATTGTGCCCCCATTTTATAGATGAAGGACTGAGACAAATAGGGGTTAAGTGATTTGCCCAGGGTCACACAGCTGATATGTGTCTGAGGTCAAACTCTGAACTCCAATCTTCCTAACTCCAAGCTTAGTGCTGTACCAATTAGGTGACCTGAGCTATAGTAGGAAGGGACTTAAATATCAAATGAAGAAGTTTGAGTTTTTAACCAAAAGGCAATGGGGAGACATTAAAGCTTCTCGATCAGAAAAGTAACATAATCAGACCTGTGTTTCAGGAGTATCAGTTTAGTCACTGTGTAAAGGATGGATTGGAGAGGGTGAAGACTGGATGCAATGTTTACATATACATATATATATAGAGAGAGAGAGGATAATCCTGGCACTCCATGCCAATGCTCAGGCAAGTAGGAATTATCAACTATCCTAACCTATGCCTCCTTTAGACTTTTATTTGCAAAGTATAACTATAATATACTACCTGGTTAGGTTTATTAATTTATTATGTATACTCCCAATATCCATCTTATCAAATACAACACTGATGGGTGGTAGACCCATTTCTCTGTCAACCCTGATCTCTAAATTGACTTAGTGACATTTCAAGCCTCTGGGAAGTGATAAGCACCTAGACTAGAGTAGTTGCCCTGTTGCAATAGATGCAAGAATTGTTGAGAAGGCAGAATCAAGGGGTCTTGGCAATTTGGGGGAAGAGGTGAGTGAGAGTAAAGAGTAGAAGGGTAATTCTTAGGGCTAAAAGCTTGGGTTGAAAAAAATGGTAGTGTTCTTAATAAAAATAGGTAAATTAGGACAGGAATGGGATTGAGGTAAAAGTGAGTTCTGTTTGGGAATATATTAAGTCTGAGATGCCCAGCGAATTTCCAGGTAGAGATGTCAAGCAGGCAACTAGAAATATAATACTGAAGCTCAAGAGAGTGGTGAGGACTGTAGATTTGGGAGACATCTGCAAAGAAATAAATAGGAAATCAATGGGAACCGATGAGTCACCAAGAGCGAAAACACTGTATAAAGATAAGGGGCCCAGGACAGAGAGTCCAGGAGATATACTTACACATGGGAGTGGGAACATGGCTGACGAATAAGCAAAGAAGAAAAAGAGGTTAAGGGATAATTAGGCAAAATCTGATGAAAATTTTCAGGAGAAAACAACTTTCACCAGAAAGGACCATGGAAAGCTTCATGAAGGAGGTCCCAGCTGAAAAATGGAAAGGAAAGCCCAGCATAAATTCACCTTCAAACAAAGGAGACAATGTGAGAAAAGGCACAGAGCAGGAATAAAACAAAACAAGATTAGAAGATTGAAAGTAGTCGAGTTTTGCTAGAATACAGAAAATGAATGGTATTAAAATAAAACTATACAGATAAGTCAATGCCAGATTCAGGAGGGCCTTGAATACCAACAGCAAGGGTTCAAACTTTAAGCAATGGGGAGCCACTGATGATTTCTGAGTAGAGGAAAATGCTAGTGAACTAAAAGATATATTCAGGAATTAATGTGGAAAATGGATTAGAGAGACTTGAGGCAGGTATTTTTTAAACAGTTTGATGATCAATTTTAAGAGTCACACTCCTCCTAAGAAACATGTATAAGTGGTTCCCACTAACACATGTAGGAGATGAACCAAACCCCAAGGGCAGTGTGGCCCTTGGGAGTTTAGGAACTGCAGCTGCTGGTTCCTTTCCTAGTTATAACCCTCTGTTTGTGTCGGCAACATGATTTCCAGGGCAACCAACAGCAACATATTAGAGAATTATGGCTCTGGAAGGAAGTGGATTAAATTTTAATACTTAAGAGTCATCATCATTTTTATAAAAAGCTACATATCTAGAAATAAAAATCCTTAAGGTAGAGTGAACTAGAGGTTTTTTTTTTTAAGTGAAACATAAATTTTCATAATATTTCAACAAACTATACTCTAAAGGTTTTTCTACCACTTTAAAAAAGAAGAAAACATTACGACTTAAAAGTGACCAGAAGCTCTGCAAAATAGAATGAGAATTCTACAAATGATTGCTCATGGCATGACAAATATACCCCCCAAAAAGTCTACTATTCAATTAATTCCGTTATGTTTATTTCTAGTATTCTAAAATTTTAAAAAAGCATATTGTCGATTACTAATTCTGCATCAGTTTCTCCCAGACACCTTAAAATCATACAGAAAGAATGATCCACCCAGGCAAAGAAATATTTCAAGCCAAATGAAATCTGAAACAGACAGACAGACACAGACACAGACACAGACACACAGACACACAGACACACAGACACACAGACACACACACACACACACACACACACACACACACACACACACACCCTTACTGTCTCCCTAGTAAATTTTAAGTAGCTACATGCAAGTAGGAATTATCAACTATCCTAATCTATGCCTCCTTTAGATTTTTATTTGCAAAGTGTAACTATAATATACTACCTGGTGAGGTTTATTAATTTATTTTTTAAATCTTGAGTCCCCTGGAGCACACACAGCCTTCTAGTGCCATGCAATTGCATCAAAAGCTTAATGAATTCAGTATTCTTCAAGGTACAGATTCAAAACCAGAAATGGCACACTTTCACCTCTAATATCTTTTGAGCATCTAGAATCTACACTTGAAATAAGTAACTCACAAAAATCAACCTGTTTTAAACTAGATTACTGATTTTGTGAATCATTTCTTTAAATACTGGACCAAGAGCTGAGGTACTCTTAAATAAGACTTGATTCCTACTGCAAGACTAAACTAATATGACAACACATTTGCCTTTTTCCAATACAAAAACTAAACCAGTTTGTAATAGGCAGAATAGGCATACCTCACTTTGCAAAAGATGCACTCTGAAAGTGCTGAAACTCAAAATTAAACAACAATAGATTGAAAAACGAACTTCAGAAGTCTAATCAAAGCCTTTCTTTTTACAGATGAGGAAACTGAGATCCAAAAAGATCAAGGATTTACGAAAGTCATATAGGTAGTAAGTGGCAGATTAGAACCCAGATCATCTGACTAAAAATTTGGCAATTTCTCCATTGCACCAGAGTTTGGGAACCAGATTTTTTACATGTAACCATATTTTAAATGAACTTGAGAAAGATATTTTCTAGGCAAATTACATTCCTTAAATAATTACATTATCTTTATGTGGTGCTTTATGGTTTAAAAAACACTCCCAATATGTTATTGAACCCTCACAAAACCTGGGAGCAAGGTAAAATAAGCATTTTTATTCCTGTTTTACAGATGAGGAAATGAAGCTTCAGAGAGGGCAAGTGACTTGCCCATAAATTACAGTCAGTAAGTAGCAGAACAAGGGTTTGAATCTAGTTCGGTAAAAGACGGAAAAAACAAAAACAAACAAACAAAAACAAAGCATCTTCAGAAAATCCATAAAAAAGATCCTTTTACAAAGACAATACAGTGTATTTTATAAAATTCAGTCTTTCATATATCAGATTTACAAGTGAGCTAAGACTAATTAGTTTTGGAGGGAGGGCGCCCCCACCTCTGCCCAACAGGCATAAGCCATTATTATGTTTAAATGACACAAAGCAAGAAATCTAGAGCAAGCTTTTAGTTTAATAAATTTTTTTGTTAAAATCCAGTAGCTTTGTAATCAGCTGATTGCTGAGATTAGAGGTAATCTCCTACCCATGCCTGAAACACAGCTTTGGATTTCAAGATGTTTTGACTGTTGGAACTGAAATTAATGGGATGTGAGTTTGCTGAATTTAATGACAATGTTTCCTGCACTCACTGCCTTTCCAAAGTCTATGACAATTATGGGAGGTGGAGGAAAGATAAGGGAAAAGAGAGAAATTTAAAGATAGATTTTTCAAAAGCTTAAGGAAAGGGAAGCAATCAGTCAATAAACATTTATTAAGTGCCTACTATGTGCTAGGCACTCTGTCAAGAGTTGGGATACAAAAAGAAGCAAAAAGCAGTCCCTGCCTTAAAGGACCTTACAATCTAATGGAGAGGACAAGATGCAAATAAATACATTCAACGTAAGCTATGTACAAGATAAATATGAAATAATTAAGAGAGGAAAGGCACTAAAATTAAGACAGGCTGGGGAAGGCTTCCTTTAAAAGGCAGGATTTTAACTAGGACTTCAAGTCAGGTAGGTCAGCAAGTAGAACCTGAGGAAGGAGTGCATTTTAGGCCTGGGGACCACCAGAGAGTGCCTAGACCAGAGGGATGGAGTATCTTGTTCACAGAACAGCCGGAAGACCAGTGTCACTGGATCAAATATCATGTGGCAGAGAGTAAAGTGTAAGAAAACTGGAAAAGTAGGAGGGAACTAGGTTATGAAGAGCTCTGAATACCAAACAGAGCATTTTATATGGGATCCTGGAGGCACTGAGGAGACACTAAAGCTTACTGAATGGGGGGGTGGGAGGGTGGGGGTGGCATGGTCAGACCTGTGCTTTAGGAAAATCACTTTAGTGACTGAACAGAGAATGGACTGGAGTGGGGAGAGACTTAACATAGGCAGACCCACCAGTAGCCTATTGAAAAAGTCCAGGCATAAGATAATGAGGATTGTATTAGAGTGGTAGCTGTGTCAGAGAAGAAAAGGGGAGCATATTTGAGAGATATTATGTTGCTTACATGAAACGGGCAATCCTTGGCAATAAATCTGATATGGGAAGTGAGATAGTGAGGAGCCCAAGATGACTCCTAGGCTATGAGCCTGAAGGACTGGAGGATGATGTTGCCCTCTACAGCAATAGGAAAGGTAGAAAGGAGGGGAAGATTTCGGGGGAAAGATGGTGGTAGCCTGGTACAACAGAAGGAACCTTCTGCTCTGCTCTGCAATCAAAGGGGCTCAGTTCAAATCTCACCTTTGACACTTATTGCCTGTTTAACTTTGGTCAGGCCACTTAACATGCCTGAAATGCAGTTTCCTCATATGTTAAAAGAGAAAGAGTTTTGACTAGATAGCTTCAGAGGTCCCTTCTAACACTGGCCCTATGATCTTAGGAAACGGAGATAGTAGCAAGGTGCCCAAGACTGAGAGCTAGCCTTGGAGTCAGGAGAATCTGGGTTCAAAGATTACTTCTGACACAAATATCTCAGGACTACAAGCAAAAGTCACTAAACTTCTCAATGACACAGACAACTCTATCTCTAAGAATATAAATTACAAATGAAGAGGGTTAATACACTGAGTTCCTATGCTGAGGAAATTTTTAAATCTGGACTTTAAAAAAACCAAAATTAACATTCTGCTAGTGAAGGCTTTGACACTAATTAACCACATGATTTGGGGCAAATTTCTTAAATTCACCTAGGCCTCAGTCTCCAAATCTCTAAAATGACTGGAGGAAGGAGTAACTGGACAAGATTATTTTTGAGGTTCTGAAGACCTATTAAAATGAAATATGCTACTCTATACAAAAGTTCATCTAAATATGCTTCCTATCAGAATACCAAACATCCTCAATGGATTTTGGTGGGGTTTTTTTTTTATTTAAACAAGCAAAAATTCCCTCAATTTAGAAAGGGAAAAATACTCTACTTCATCTGAGTAAATCATTGCTGGGTTTCTTCACTCATTCACTAGCCACAGATGGTTTGTCCAAGAGGATAGAGGAATCAAGGGTCCTCCAGGATTCACTATTACTCCACTACCTTTTCTAAAATACTTGTAAGCCAAAACATTAAAGCTATCGCAATATATCAGTAAGAAGTTTCCAAGACGTTGATTCAACATTTCTGTTCAGGATATCCCAAAAATCTTGATGTACGTTTAAGTTTTAATCACTTTAAACTGTACTGAGACTTTTGGGACATCCTGGATAGGAATACTGAATGACCTCTGAAATTCAAATATGCAGTTCTACACAAAATATTCATCTAAATATGCTTCCTATCAAAATTCCAAATGTTTTAAAGGGTTTTTGTTTTTGTTTAAATTTAAACAGGCAAAAATCGCCTCAGTTTAGAAGAAAAATGCTCCACTCCATTTAAGTAAATCATTGCTGGGTTTCTTCATTCAGTCTCCAGCTATACAGATGGTTTGCCCCAAGTAGCTAGAGGAATTAATGAGGATACTCAAAGACAGTTTGGCAACTACTATTACTTCCCAAAATTTTACTAAAATATCTCTAAGTTAAAGCATTAAAGCTCTAGCACCATACCAATAAGTGGAGTTTCCAAGATGATTCAATATTCCTGTACAGGATGTCCCCAAAGCTTAAGAGCAGTTTTAAGGGATAACTCCACCTATGGGTATGTTGTAACAGCTTTAACATTTGGTCTTGCAGGTATCCAATCAAAAGGATTAAGCTTTAATCACTTAAAACTGCACAAAAAATTTTGGGATCTCTATATTTGTGTGGCTGGAAATTAAACTGACTGTGTAAATAAACAAAAAGCCAGAAGTAGCCTGTGCTCATACTCTTAATTATAATATAACCCTGACCAGTTTGCAAATCAGGTCTAAAACTTTCCTTACTTATTATATTTTGTTATTAGGTCTGTAACTTCCTACTGTAAAAGCTCTTTAGGACAATTAGCTATAACATCACATCTAACTTGGCAGCATTCATCCTGTACTTATTTAAAAAGGCAATCTAGTTTCTGGAGGACCCCTGGCAGTTTTTTGTAAAACAGAGGTTACTGGTGAGCGAAGAGGTAAAAAATAAGTTATCAAAAGTAACTGGGTCTAGAATCAGAGGACCAGGACTGGATGGAGTTCAATCCTGAACTCTGCTTAACTTCCTGGGTGACCTTGGCAAGTCATTTCCCCCTTTCCGAGTGTATACTTCACTCACCTGCAAAATGAGAAAGTTAATCTGGCTGCTGGTTTTTAAGGTCTTTTTATAGTCTTTGACTTTCTGAATGTTGCTTCTGAGGATCCTCTTTCCCTAAACTACTGTTTTGTGTGTGTGTGTGTACAACCTTATAACGTACCAATAATGGCACATAACCATCTAATAGCGCGACTACGCATTTTCTGGGACACCTAGTGTTCCATACAGCCTCCTCTAATAATGATTTAGTGATAAAGTAAGACAACTAATATTTGTTAAGTATCTACTATTATATGCCAATCAGCGCTGGGAATATTTTTTTAAAAAGGCAAAAAACAGTCCACGATCTCATGGACCCCAGTCTAATACTGATCTGCTGAGTTTACATTCGAGGTTCAATCCCTGTCTAACCAGATTCTGAGAAGCCAAGGAGAGATCAGGAGTCATGGGGGAGGGGGTTCATAGCAGTGAAAGTAGATGACAAACCCCAACTGGGTCCTCCAGAACAAGATGGTTAAATCTCGACGGCTAACTCAAGTAACAAATGATAAACGGAAGGCAGGTTATAAGAGGAAGTTTAGGAAATAGTCCTTTTTCTAAAGGTGGCGGTGGAAAACCCAAAGCTTCCGGACCAAAGAGCTTCAGGCAAAGTCTTGAAGATCAGGAAGGTGGAAAAAGCAGCAGCTCAGGAAGACAGGTTCCTCACTGCCAGACGTCAATTACGTTCGGGGTAAAAGTTGGGTTGGTCGGAGGGAAAACAAAGCAAGGGGTAAATGAAGAACGGAATTTAAAAGAAATTTTTTTTAAGACTAAAAAGCCAACAATCAATAACAGATCTCCTAAGACCAACCTACATTGGGAACAAAGAGCTTCTGTTCCCTACAGGATTAACCCTGCTGCTACGGGATTCTGACTAGAAACTTTTCCCTTGGATAGAGAGGGGGGCGGGGAGGGGGGAAACACCAATTTCCGCAGAGTTCAGGGAGTCCAGAGATTTTTAGCACTAGAACGCGGCTCAGAGATCATCAAGAGATGCACCCTTATCTTACAGAGGAGGAAACTAAGGCCAGAAAACGTGCAAGGCGGGAGGGGGAAGGGAAAGTTCTAGATCAAAAAGCAGCAGGACCAGAATTCGAACCCAGATCTCAAGATTCCAAATCCAAGACTCTCTCTCTAGCTGGGCGAGAGCGTGGGAAGGCGATTCCTGGAGGAAAACTGAGCTCCAGGGCGGGGAAGGCGAGGCAGGGCTCTCTTCTGGTAGGAGGCAGGGGAGGGAGAGGGGGGTGCGGGCCGTGGTCCCCAGAGCGCATCTAAGCCGCGCCGATGGAGCCCGCGGGAGGAAGGCAGGGGAGCAGCAGGAGGAGGCAGGCGGCTTCCCCAGGGCTTCAGCGCCGCCGCCGCCCAGGTCGGCCCGGGGTCGTGCCGCAGGCATCCCCGGGGGAGGACCCCGGCCCGCTCCGGGTGAGCCCGCCGCCTTACCTCCTCGATGGCCGCCACCGTATTCCGGCACTGGGTGGTGCGGGTGGTGAAGCTGGAGGCGGTGGGAGCTTTGTAATCCTCATGGGTCTCAGCCACGAATTCCGACACGGAGATCTGGTCCGGCATCGCCTCGGCCGGGACACGAGCTGGGGGCACGGGCTGAGGCTGGCGCGAGCAGCCGCCACTGGCGACCCGGGAAGGGGGGTGGGAAGGAGGAACGCAGCCGAGCGCGACCCCGGGAACCCGGCCGCCGCCGCCCGCTGCAGCCGCCCGAGCCTGCGGCTTCCCTCGTCCCAGCGACGCCCGTCCGGACAAAGGGAAGCCCCAGCGCCGGCCGCCGCCGAGCCCGCCTTGCCCGCGGAGGGCCCGGGGCTGCTAGCCCGAGAGAGCGGGCTCGAGGGAACTCGTCCTCCCTGCCCACTCAGCCCCGGAGCCCCGGGAGGCGGCGGATCTGGACGCGCCGCGGCGGCTCTCGCCTCCTCCCTGCTGGACTCTTGGTGGCCGGGGTCGCCGCCGCCGCCGCCTCTCCGGTTCCCTTCAGCAGCGGCACTTCCCTCCTACCCACCCGTCCTTTTTTCTTCTTTTTTTTCTGAATGAGACCCCGAGGCGGGCACATAGAGCCAGAGCGGGAACTACCCGCCACCCAGACTCAGCACCGACTCCACCAGAGGAGGAGGATGGAGGTGGGAGGGGCCGGGGAACGGGGGCCGGAGGCAGGGCTGGGGAGGGGGCGGGGACGGCTGCTCCGGAGAGAACTGCCAATCACCGACTTCCCCGAGCCGCTGGAAATCTAATCCACCTGGAAAAAAAACCGGCATGGGAGGGGAGAGACGTGGTGGGCACGGAGGAGGGGCCCAGACTCAACACCCCAGCCCCAGCAGGGGCTGTGGGCACTTTCCGTGTTCTCCTCTTTCCCCCATCCCCACCCCTACTGTTTTGTGCCAGGCTTCCAGGCTGTATGTGAGGGTTCGAACTCCGCCCCCAAACCCGCCAGCTGTGTCTAAGGGTTCAATGCTCCTCCCCTCCCCCACCTCCTCTGAGCGTTCCGGGACCCCTCCCTCGGAGCGATTGGCTCTTCGAACTCTTCCCCCCCCCCCCACCCCGCACCCTCATAAACCCACCACCTAAGCTGGGTCTGAGAGTTCGGGGAGCTTTCCCTCCCCCATTCCCAAGTGGTGGCTGCGTTCTCAGGGACGATTAGATTCCCTCTCCACTGAGCTACCATCCCCTCCCTTCACCAAGGTCTAAGTACACTTCTAAGTCTCTTCCCCGGTGCTCCAAAGTATGGGAGGGGTGTGTATGTTTCTATTTTACGTGCACATGCGTTAACACACCCTAGACTCAGTGCCAGAGTCCACCCCCATTTCACCCTAACCCCACCCCTTTAGAGGAACCTCGCTGATGCCACTGTTCTCCCATCATAAAAAGGGCAAATCCCTTTGTCGTAGAGCTATAGTTTGAAGATTTCTCTCTCTGAAAGAGGGCAGGCTACACCACCCTGAAAGGGTCAAAACGTCAATACCACTCTTCTCTTGGCGTTACTCATTGAGCAGTTAAGGGCCTTCCTGTATACACTGAAATCACAAACCATTCTCAAAATGGTGCCTGTTGCTAGTTTTCTTGAAGTTATAAATGATTCTTAGGTGAGAAGCCAGACAACTGATTTCACAAAATAATAGATTTAGATCAGGAAAGATTTTTGAGATTATCTTGTCTAATCTCAGCATTTTACAGATGAAAGTCCAGAAAGGTCAAGGTGTCCAAGGTCACCCGGTCTCAAGTGACATAATCAAGATTCGAACCTACGTCTTCTAACCAGAAAGCCGGCGCTCTTGGAATTGTATTGAAATTTCCTACTCAAGTGTGAATGTAAAAAACCTCTCTCAGCAGACCCTGCAATAAAATACTGCAGTGGGTATTCCTGGAGGAAGAGGGGGAAAGTGGGGGTGGGGTGTTGTGGGAGATTGTAGAAGGTGGTTTTTCTCATCAGCTCTGGCAGGGCCATTAAGTAAAGGACCAGAATTCATTTGCAACAGCAGGAAAATTTCATAACAGAACTGGATTAGCAAAAGAAAAAAAATTCCAGAAAAAAGACTGTGCCGTGTGTTTTAATAACTTCTGAGGAAATTCCCACACTTAGCGAAAAAAATCCCAAAACTCTAAAGACATTTTATACTAGAGAAATATACGCCTGTTTTTGTTTTACAATTTACTTCAAAGTCAAACCCTTTAAATTTATACTAAGCATGCTGAATGGTTTGTGTTGCTACCAGCAATAAAACCAAAATCATTTTTACGGAAATCTTTTGTACATCTGAAAAAGGAAATATGAAAGACACTAGAAATGTAGTCCGACAGACATATAAACCTCGTGGCAGATAGGACAAACACTGGAGCAGCAGTTTTTAAGTGCTTATCCATATATGTGCTATGTGATTAACATGGCAGGGCTCTCTGGTTAGTAGTGATGACATACTTGCTGACATTTTATCGGGATTCTTTGTTAACTATAGTTTTTATGTAAAGGTTTTAATTAATACTGGTTTATCCTTGCATTTGGCAGCAAACTGTAAACTAAAGTAAATGTCTTCCCCATTTTCAGTCCCCTGTGTCCCCTTGTACACACCTCTGTATGTTTTCTCTAGTTTTCTATGTACTTTCTTCTAATCCATTTCCTGACACTTCAAATAGACTACCCAATTTTCAAACTTGTCTTTTTTCTGTCACACTGGTGGGACCAAATAGGGAGAAGTATTCTATCAACACCTACTCTCACCTTTTCATCATAGGACAAAGGTGACCCTGGACAGTGATTCCAGTGGAATGTGTGTACTGAAGGGGCTACCAAGTTGGAAAGGCTTTGAGTGACAGACTAAATCTGTTATCTGAGTACCAGCCTAGCTAAGTATAGAGAGAGGCTCATGACTTACTGGCTCCAGAGTGGCTAATACTAGGGGAAGAATTCTTTGGCCATGGCAACTCATGAAACAATTAAGATATATATATATATATATATATACATATATATATATATATATGTATATTCCTAAATCTTATGTGTCCTACTTCTACAGTGAGAGTGGTGGAATACCAGGAAAAGGGATAGGAGATTTAAAAACCATATGGCTTTTAAGCAGACTATAGGCAATTTTATAATTAGTCTAAATATCAGCTCTTTGTTCAATGAACAAATTGACATATTACAAGAAAAAATAAACCACATCAATATTGACATAGAGCAGGGGCTTTCTTTTACCTTATTTTGTATCCCCAGCTCTTAACACAGCGCCTGACACAAAGTAGACACTTAATAAATATTTATTAACTGACTGATAAATAATCCATTAAGACAAATGGAAGTTGTAGATAAAAGAAAAGAGAAGTTCATAGGTTCTCCTGTAACAAAATTTCATGGGATGATTGATTATCTCATCTTATAATGACCAGGATGAGAGCGAGCAAACAAAAAGACCACCTCTGACTATGCCAACATCTATCACATAGGATGAAATAAAGAAATTCTGCAACAAATTTAAAAGGGGCTTCCAAAACAACTCATATATTCACTTAGCTACTTTATTATTTTAATGGCACAGGCAGAAGATGAAAAGAATGCTGGAAAATATGATTCAAGTTTAAGAAATGAAAGAGAACAAAGGTTTCTAGACTACTCAGAAGCCTCATGGCTATCAATCCTGGATAATTTCTTCATGAAAAAATTTGGAATTCATTAGATATGGTGATCACTGAATATCACAACAAAATTGATTATATAATGCATAAGGAACTGGCTGATGACTGATGTGGAAGTTATAAGAGGATCATTTTTGTAAAGTCATAGTTCCATCTGTAGTAGGGCAGTCAGACGGGTGAGGAGCGATGGGGGCAGGCCCAAAGATAAATTAAGGGAAGGACACCTACTCCTTCACAGTCTCCACTAGAACCCCAGAGTACATGGATTTTCAGAGCCCCTGACTAGTCACCAACCTGGAAATGGGCCAACCTATCCACCCTACAGTCCCTTCCTTGGTAGAAGCCAGGACTACTAACTGACTGCCTGAGGGAGCCAGGGACCTGGGGCTGACCCGCCTTCCTCACTTCAACCCGGCTCACCTGCTTCCTGTCATCTACCCCTCCCTTTGTTAGGACTGTGGTTTCTTCAATAGAGATGATATCAAGACCAGCATCATCCCCTTCCAAACCCCACTTTGACCTTGGCCTTGGCTGGAGGACAAATGGGCTTGCATCTTTAATCCAGGTATGAGAGTCCTCCTCTGGGCTCCCGGTGTGAAGAGTCTAACCCTCCTCCAGCACTGGACTTCATTTGTAGTAAGAGGCAATTATGGAAGCACCAGTACCAGTAAACTTCTTATGTTGAATAATCTCTCAGGAGAATTTTATGTAAATAGGCCAAGAAAATGAAGCATTCCTGACTATTCTGTAACAGCAGTCTAGCCTGAGGGGCTAGACAAGCAGGTAGAAGGGAGGAGGACAATCCCTGGACACAGAAGGAGAAAGAAGCTACAACCTTGACCTAGAGGGACTCTCCCTTCACAGATTCTACTAGAACTCCAAGGTCAATAGAATTTTGCAAAAACTCTTAAAGGCCACCAGAGAATTGGCTGTTGTCAGCCTAAATGCTAGAGGCAGCTAGATGGCTCAGGAGATAGAGTGCTGGGCCTGAAATCAGAAAGACTTAAGTTCAAATCTGGCCTAAGACACTTACTAACTGTGTGACCTTGGGTAAGTCATTTAACCTCTGTTTGTCTAGGAGGCTCAGTGGATAGAGAGCTGGCCCTGAAGTCAGGAAGACCCAATCTGACCTCAGACACTCAGACTTTGACCCTGGGCAAGTCACTTAACCTCTGTTTGCCTCAAACCATTGGAGAAGGAAATGGCAAACCACTCCATCATCTTTGTCAAGAAAACCCCTTGGACAGTATGGCCCACAGGGTCACAAAGAATCAGAAACAACTGAACAACAAAACTGGACACTGTGACCTAGGCTCTGTTCTCCATGGTGTCTTCTTCAAAGTCAAGGGGGTCTGAATTGTTCCTCACCTTCTTTCATTGTTAGAAGTTGGAAAGGGCTGCTAGGATCCTAAAGATGAGGAAAGGAGCCAACCTTAACCCATCTCAGCCCTGTTGAGTGCAGGATAGAGACCAAGATCTTGGGCTTCCTTTTGTCTTCTGCCCTCACCAGATCTCTGCCATCCCTGTGGGGTCTGCTTCATACAGTTGCCTACTCCTCTCTCCCACCCACTCCACCTATCATTGCTATGCAAAACTGAAGAGAATGCCTGCATCCTCAAGATTAGGCCCCTGATGACTATGGCTTAGGTGCTGGAATGCAAAGGACCTAGTCCTGAATCTTTATCAAAAAAGTATGGTATGAGATATTACTGCTGCCCATGGCTAGACTCTAGACATTGTGGACTATGCCCCACAGGCTTTGGGAAGGCTATCAATAGCCAGAGAGAAACACAGAAGAATCCATGAGGCCCTCTCCCTCTGCAGCCCCAATTGGAACCTCATGGACAGAATTCTTGTATCTCTAAAGCCGAGAGAGACTAGGGCTCTCTGGAAATGTCCAGGGTAGAGAAGGTTTCATCTCTTGGGCCAGGGACACAGATGCTCTGGAACAGGAAGTCTAGCCCCCTGCCCTGTGACTCTGGGTGAAGAAGAGTAACTAGAGGGAGCTTTTCTTAATCTGGATGACAGCAGCTCCCATCTTCTTGTCACACTATATTCTTAACATGATGAGCAGGTTCATTGTGTTGAATGGAAATCACTTAAGAGTGTCAGTCCCTGGGCTCCTGCCATTATAGTTGGGACTTTTCATCCACAATACATGATTATGTGTGGAATAGGATAACTATGGAAATGCAAGTGCCAGTGGATTTTTATGATTTCATGAGTATGGACCAATAAAATAAAGCCTTCCTCTCAAAAAAAAAAAAGAAAAGAAAGAAACATCTGTGTGTAGTCAGATTAGTCAGATCATACTAGCTACAGCAAAGGTCAAACAATAATATCAAACTAGAAAAATAAAGATAGGATACCACTACAGTTTCACCAAGTTGCCCTCAAACAGAAACTGAAAAAATACATGGATCTTGATGATCACCATTTCCAACAGAAATATAAACAATTTAGAACAATTAAAATAATGAAATAACCCAGGGACACCTTAGTTAGCAGATACTTGAATTCCTTGCCAAGCAGAAAAGATTTGTAAGCCAAGGACACTAGTTTAGAAGACAAATCCAATTCAACAAACATTAAATGTAGGAAGATGACAGTGAGTTTCATTGCCGACAACAAAATACCGCTTTAAAGACAGGTTTCCTTGCTGACAGACAGTTATATCAAAAGCACTTTTGTGCTGGCCAGAATACATATGTACGTAATACTCACCAGGCCTATGGCAGTTCCTGGGATACAGATGAAAACAAAATAGTTGCTGCCTTTGGAGACTTTATGTTCTACTTGAGGTGGGGCGGGATAACATGTCAATAGTTCAGTAAATTCAAAATAATTTAAGAAAGGAGAGGGCTCTAATAGCCAGGAGCAAGAAAAAAGGCTTCACATAGCACATGGCACTTCAGTTAAACATCGAAGGAAGAATTTTGAGAGGTAGAAAGGAGAAGACAATGTATTCCATACTAGATTTGCCATTGGTAATACTAATACTAACGTTTGTGCTAGCCTACTAGGCTAACACACTAGTAATATGTAACACATTGGTAGTAGGGCATACTAGGTGCCAGGCACTATGCCAGCGGTTCTCAACCTGTGGGTCACGACCCTTTCACAGGGATCACCTAAGACCATTGGAAAACACGTATTTCCGATGGTCTCAGGGGAGACACCACTCCTCCCACATACAAGTATTAAAGGGCATCAGGAAGGTTGAGAATTCAACTCATTTATTTGCCTCTCTGAGGAGAAACAGTGAGCTGTCCTTCAGTTTTCATGCTGCTTCCTTTTGTTTTATATTTTTATTTACTGTAAGAATATCAAGACAGCTACGATTCATTCCCTACAGGAGCATTTCATGAAATGCTACAATCTGAATAATTGAAGTTGAATATCATCCAAAGGGCAGTGGGAAGTTGCGTGGTGGGTGTGAGCAGACTGCAACACATTGCAAACAAGAAATTATGCAGGGGAAGTGGAATAAATAATGTCATCAAAGAAATATAGGCCAGAAAAATTGGGCTTATTTCCTGGCAAGAGCAGAAAATAACCAGGAGACAGTCCACGTGCTTTACTGATATCCTTATAATATCAAGATAGCTTGAGAGTTGCAAATACCCCCTGTGACAAATTTATGGGAGAATGTAGACAGGGGTCACACAGGTATATCTTCTCAAATATCACAGAGCTAGACAGATGAGACAACTAGGGCAAACAGTGGATAGAGTGCTGAGCTTGGAGTCAGGAAGGCTGGAGTTCAAATCTGGCCTCAGATACTTCCTTGCTATGTGACCTTGGGCAAGTCACTTAACCTCCATCTGCCTCAGTTTCTTCAAACTGCAAAATGGGGATGATAATAGCTTTTTAGGGTCAAATGAGATAATAATTGTAAAGCATTTAGCACAGTGCCTTGCACATAGTAGGCACTGAATAAATTCAATACTTCCTTTTTTCTTCCCTTCTTCCCAAACATTGAAATATTCTACCTATTCTCTCTGGTTTCAAATCTTATAAGGTGACAAGCTCCAAAAGATCAAGTAGTGAATGACCCCTAAGGGAATGGAGAGAAATGAGAGGTTTTAGAATAGCATATTTCTAATGGTTAGAAATATCTAGTACCTAGTCTTTGCATGTAAACATACTTGTTGAATTAAATTGCTTAGTTGAATTTTTAAAATGTTTTCAGGACTATAATCCAGGAAACATATAATAGGTTAAAAGAAACTGAGTTGATCATTTAGTGAGAATGGGGAAACCAGATGGACTCCCCAAGTCAACAAACTTTTTTTAAGTACCTACTGTGCATCAGGGCTGGGGCTAAGCCCTGGGGACAGAAAGGCAAAAAACAGGACTCCTGCCCCTCTAATGTGGGAGAGGGAGCAATATGGAAGCAATTATGTACAAACAAGGCATAGACAGGATAAACTGGACCTAGTCTCCAAGGGCAAGAGCTAACAAAATTAAGGAGGACTGGAAAAGACTTTTTCCAGAATGTAAGATTTTAGCTAAGAATTGAAAGAAGCCAGAAAGTGACGATGAAGAGGGAAGGAGTTCCCTGTATGGGGACTGGCCAGCAAAAATGTGTAGCATCTCCTAAAATGGTAACAGACTTTTAATCAACAAGCCACGTGAAAATAAACAAAGTTCATATTAGATCTCTAGTTTCCTTCATGCAACAGGAGTGCATCATACAAAATTGGCAGTAGGGTCTGGCAGGTGCCCTAGTCTTGGACCAGGTATCAGGAGATTTGAGTTTGCATTCCATCTTAGATGCTTAATAGTCACTTCTCAGTCATATCTGACTTTCTGTGACTCCTTTCAGGGGTTTCTTGGCAAAGATGCTAGAATGGTTCATCATTTTCTTCTCCAGTTCATTTTATAGGTGAAGAAACTGAGACAAACAGGGTTAAATGACTTGCCCAGAGTCACACAGCTAATAAATATCTGAGACCAGATTTGAACTCAGGTCTTCTTGTCTCCAGGCCTGGTGTTCTGTTTCCTATGCCACCTATATAGTATCTATGTCATCTTAGGGAAATCCCAGTCTCTCAGGTTTAGTTATCTGTAGGCTAGAGATAATATTTGTGTTACATTATTCACAGAGTTGTGAGAACAATCTTGCAAACCTTAAAGTGCTATAGAAATATCAGTTACTATTTCTTACAGCAAATACCTATTCCCTGGAAATAAAGTATTAATTTAAATTTATAATAATGAATGATGAAATGCTTATTAAGCACTTACTGTTTGCCAGGCTCTATTATAAGGGTTAGGGATATAAATACAAGCAAGTAAGACCTACACATAAAAGAGAGAGATAATTACATGTGTGTATTTGAGGGGGAAGGGGGAAAGTATGCCCTGTACTGGCGGGAAGGGAAGGAAATAAGCATTTATAGAGAGCCTATGTGCCAGACCACGTGTACTTTGAGTTCTTTTACAAATATTACCTCATTTGAGCTTTATAATAACCCTGTGAGAGAGGTGCTGTTATTATCCCATTTTATAGATGAGGAAACAGAGGTGAACTGAGGCTAAGGAACATGCCCAGGAATTCATAGCTAGTAACTGGGGCCAAATCTTAACTACAAATCAGGGCTCGATTTGTTTTTTTAATTATCTAGACTTAAAGAAAAGGATGGAGAAAATGATATTAATGCAGCTTAAACCTGTCTGTCCAGTATATATTTTTTTCCTCTCCAAATCACTTGTTAAACATTTACCAACAAACCTCTGCCTAGTTCAGAACAAGGCAAAAGCTAACCTATCACAGAGTCCAGTGTCCTGGGGACAGATTTCAGAGTGGGAGAGAGAGTGAGGAAGATGAGGAGGATAACCAAAGTAGCAGTGGCATGTTTTAAAAAGTAATCTATATGATAATAAGTATATCAAGTGTTCAGCAAAATGGCTATAAAATTGAAGATTCTCCATAGCACTAAACATTAATAGAGAAAGACTCATTTAAAAGTGGATTGTATTCATTGAGTCTCCTCTTAAATTGTTACAAGTGTATATACAGTCTTTGAGTTATATTGACCAAAGTGGTTTTCATTTACTGTCCCTAAGCTACAGATCAATTAGTACTGCAAATTAAGTTGGATCCCCAAAGGGGCAATGTCATTAAAAGGATTATTGATTTGAAATCTAATGTTAGTAAGGAAATAGAGAACATGATGTGTGTGTATATACATTTGTATCTGTATGTATATACATGCAGAGAAACTATACATACAATACTTATATACATGCACATATGTACATAAATTTAACATACAAAGAGCGCTATAATATGGTTACAAGTGAAAAAATAAATGTTAGTTCCACTAGTACTTGGTAGAATCCTAGACTAGGCTCATTATACTTGCCAAGGACAGTAAAGATGATCTAGACCAGCGTCATTATTTTATAATGAGGAAATTTAGGCCCAGGAAAGCCAAGTCACCCAGGCAGTAAGAGGCATTCCCAATAGATCCTTAATTCTGTAATTCCAAATACATTTTTCCTTAAACCTTGCTGTGTTAGAGGTCATGTGCTCTAATTTCCTTTTTGGTAAGATGAGGAAACTGAGGGCAGGGAGATTTAAGTAATTTACACAAAGTCATGGATTTGAACTGGCCAGGGTTCTGCTTCCACATTTGGTGTCATATATCAGTCAAAACCCAAAGGTTCAAGCAAATAATCCTTTTCCTAACAAATTAACAAACAAACAAAAAAAACTGATATGCCAGTACTTCCAATAGACATAGTTTTTATGGCGGTGAAAAGCAGTTCAGGAAGATTAAAATGTAAGCAAGAAGGTTAAAAGCCGTCAGCAAGAATGTCTCCTACAGGAGCCCAGGAGTCCCCCAGCAAGTTGTAAAAAAAAAAATTCTAAAAACTATTTTTATAGTCTTTTTGCCCAAAGGATCCACAGCTGACTCCTAGGTCAACCCACCTGGGGGCAAAAAAGTTAGTCCTAACTGCCTCCAACTTGCATCACAATTTTCTTGTAGGATTGAAGTTGATATCCTGAGAATGGATGGGCAAGAGAGGGGGAGGGGGAAGCAAAGTTAGCAGGCATCTCCAAGGTTTGCCCAATGGTCTTCTGACCCTCAGCAGATTGCAATTTACCTCCAAATCCAGCTCTTTTCCCAGCACATTATGTAGTTCTAAAAAGATGCCTGTCAAAAGCTAAAAGGAATAAATTCCTCCAGAATCTCTTTTAAAATATCAGCAAAAAGGTCACCTAGTAACCCTATAATCAGAGTCAAAGCCTAGATTCAGAATAAACTTAGAGTAAAATAGGAAGGAATCAATTATGTCAAGAGGGGGTGGAGAGAAATGTCAAGCAAATTATAGGTACCTGGGCTGGCAACTGATACCAGTCTGGGGCAAAAATGGTAAAAAAAAAAGGAGGAAAGGTTACCAAGAATCCAAAAGTCAAGCTTAGCGCTGGATCAAGAAGTCAATATTCCTATGGCTATTTGTTTGTTTGCTTCTGATTCAAAATGAGAAAGACACTGATAGGCCATCTGATTATAGCAGAAGGGAATGAGGAATATATTATGAAACCTGACTCTGAAATTCGTTTCTTTCATAAGATAGCTATAAAAACAATAGCTAGCATTTATCTAGCACCTTAAAGTTTGCAAATATATATATATATAAAATATAATATAATATATTATTTATTATATATAAAATATATATAATTGATCTTCATAACAACCCTGTGAGGTGCGATTATTATCCTTATTTTACCATTGAACAAACTTTATAGGGGTCAAGTGATTTGTCTAGAGTCACAGGGCTGGCGAATGTCTAAGGCAGGATTTGAATTGAGGTCTTTCTGACTCCAAGATCAGCACTCCAACCACGGAGTCATCTACCTGCCTATTTATTTGTCTTTGTATATCACGCCCCTACTAAACTGTAAATTGGATCTCACTTAAAACTTGCCTTTCCTCCAAAATAAGTATTCTGTATGATTTAGATATTTAATAAATGCTTGTTGAATTTAAGTTGAATTGAAAACATAATTGAATGCCTCATTAAATAATGCACTGGAGGTGTTAAGCTGAGATTGATTGACTACTAGGGAATATTGGAAATTTGTGTTTCAGGAAGGGGATTTTTTTTTTTTTTACCTAGCAATCTCTAAGGTCCTTTCCCAACTCTAATATTCTATAATCCTTTGACCAAGAGTCTGGAAGTTAGATGGCTCTGTAACATAGAGAACTGGACCTGGAGTCAAGAAGACCGGAGTTCAAATTTGACTTCAGATACTTAATAGCTATATGACGCTGGGCACTTAACCTCTGTCTGCCTTAATCCACTAGAGGGGGAGATGACAAACCACTCCAGCAGCTTTGGCAAGAAAACCCTAAGATTGGGTCATAGAGTTGGACTCTAGTGAAAAACAAAATAAGTAAAAAGGATAACCTTTTCCTATTCCTCTCTATCATCTAGTCAGTTTCCAAATGCTGTCATGTATATGTAATGCTCCTCAATTCTGTCCTTCTTCACTTATATAGTCACCACCTTAATTTAGTCCATTATTACCTCTAGTTAGGACTATTATAATTGGCTTCTAGCTGGACTCCCTGCCTTTAATCTTCACCATTTCTAAACCATTCTTTGTGTTACTGTTGAAAGAATCTTCTAAGTGCACAGTTGTGGTGGTGCCACTCCCCTGTTTGAGAATCTTCTCCTAATTGCCTCCAAGATTAAATAAATGGCATTTCTGGGTTACCACAATCTGACTCTAACCTACTTTTCTGATGCTTAATAAAACTCTGTCCCATAACAAACTCAACATTCCAGTCAAACTAGGTTACTATAGATGCTTTCTGTTCCCAACATGGATTTGGGATTCATTCCCTCCACACCTTGGTTCTTGAAATCCTCTTCCTTCAATATCCAGCTCTTGGGCCACCTCACCTGTTCATGAAGTCTTCCCTGATCCCTAGTGGCTTGTGATTTCCTTTGTCTACTACCCCTAATGTTCTGGAGCTCTTTGTCCAGCTCTCTCCCTTGCTCTTATCACATTTTCTCTGTATCAAACTATTTTTGTGTATACATTTTATCTGTTATTGTCTGTCCTTCATTCTCAAAGAGGACTAATGATATTACGAGTGATGTGTTGACTTGTAAGTGAAGCTTCATCACCCTCACTGTCTCTTCCAGAGTAATTGAAGTCCAGTCTCCCCTCCCCCAAGATTTCCCTTTTCAGTTTTGCTCTCCTGTTAGATTCTGACTATAGTCTTATAGTCACTCTTGTAACATCATTTTTTTTTTAGTATATCAGTATATCTAGCATCAGTATACCTAGCATTTTTTCAGTACATCAGTATGCCTAGCATCTAGGGTAGTATCTTGTGCTTATTTAAAAGTTGGACCTGTAACTTCATTAGTGTGGGTAATTTCCACTATTAAACTCCTTCCACCAAAGCAACTCTCAAAAACACATTTATAATTTATAGTCTATGAGAATTGCCTGAAGATGGCTGCCTGAGATGGCTGGGTTTAAAGTCCAGAAGATCTGAGTTCAATCTCGGTTTCAGACACTTGCCCTGGGCAAGTCACTTAACCTCTGTCTGCCTCAGTTTCAATAACTATGAAATGGGAGTAATAATAATAATAACACCTACTTCCCATGGTTGTTGTGAGGATTAAATGAGGTAATATTTGTAACGTACTTAGCATAGTAAGCACATAGTAGGTATTTAATAAACATCTCTTCCTTTCCCTTCCCCTCTGAGAGATTAAATAAATTTTCCCAGTCATGTAACTAGTTCACAGAGGTATCACGTGAAGCCTAGTCTTCACAAGAAAGTTAACCCTTTTGGTTTCCCTTCTTTCACCTCATACATAGTGACTATTTAATAAAAGTTTGTTGAATTTTTCATGAGAAATGGACAATGTAGCTATAGTTTGCACATTGTCATTGTAATAACAGATGTGTCCCCAAAAGGCAGTTGTCTTGTATAGATGAATCAATTTTACTGTCAAATGTTAGGATTTTTTAGCTGTTGGAGACTGACGCTATTGGCAATGAATTCCAGAGTACTGGAATTTTCTGCTTCTGTTGATTGGGTAGATAGAGTCCTTCAGGGCAAAATGTAAAGGAATGACTTATTCTTAATTCTGAAATTTACCCTGAAGGGTAGTTGAAGTAAAGACTAGACTTGTCCAGTTCCTTTGTTGTTAACTTGTAAATGATTACTCTATGAACAGATCTATGCACTTAGGAGGCTCTGATAAGCCCTGTAATAAAATGGAAAAAAAAAAACCAAACCCTACAAACAAATCCAAACTTCTATAGTTCAGAGCATGTAGGTATGAACAGAATTTTGCATAACTAATAATCCTCATCAGAAAAAAATAACATGGTCTCTGACAGTTGTTTTTATTTAAATCTCCAAACTGAGAAAGGACACATTTTATTGCAAAAATCTCACATTAGGAATTACAACTTAGATATGAATAATAATTTACATCTATACTAAATACTTTACAATGAGTCTGAGGAAGGAGTATGGTACTAATAAATTCATTATCTTATTTGCAGAGTCCAGTCAAGGCATTAGTAGGTAGGCCATAGCTAGGTTTTGGAAATTGTACCCTCTGCTTTGTGTTGGGGCCATCTCTAGTTGCTCTGATCTATATTTGGCCACTGGACCCAGATGGCTCTGGAGTAGAGAGTGAGGCTGGCGACTTTGCATTGCCCAGCTTCATTTAAATTCACTTCACTTACAAGTCAAGACATCACCTTCCTAATATCATTGGTCCTCTTCCAGAACAAAGGACAAACAACAAAATACACTGTCTGAAGCACTGAAAGACTGAGTGATTTGTAACTAGTGGGTGTCAAAGCCAGGACTTGAACCTCAGGTTTCATTAATCCTTCTAGAGGCAATGACACCCAGTTAGTTAGTCATTAATAAAATGAAATTTTCTTAAATTTAATTTTCATTTATTTACAGTCCGAGGTAAGAGGAATATTTTGGCCCTTAAATATTCACTCATATACTCCAAGGTACTCCAGTGATGTAAATCGCAACTCATCAATGCCTACCCATCTTGTACAACTTTCATCTATGCCCTTCCTTAAGTTTGGTGCAGGCAGGCCTGGTGCTGGGAGCCCGCCAACATTTCTCTTGGCATCACAAGGATACCAGTGAAATATATTGGCTGCTCTTTGGCTGTTCTTTACTCTTGACATGGGTAGCTAGGTGACCCAGTGGATAGAGTGACAGGCCTGGAGTCAGGAGGACTCGTCTTCCTGAGTTCAAATCTGACCTTAGACACTGACAAGTTGTGTGACCCTGGGCAAGTCACTTAAGCCCCATTGCTTCAGTTTCCTCATCAGTAAAAGGAAGTGGAGAAGGAAATGGCGAACCACTCCAGTATCTTTGCCAAGAAATCCCAAATGGGGTCATGGAGAGTTGGACACAACTGAACGATTGCTCTCAATACAGGATGGACCTTTCATTTTGGATGATACATTTCTGTGATGACATCTTTTGATGATATTCATTTATTCAAAGTTCCTTATCTATTGTGTGTTGTGGCCTTTTCATACCTACCGCTCCATCATTCCCAGAGTGATACTCACTTTTAATTCCTCAGAGATTGTCAAATCGCGTGACTCCCAACCATACATCAACACAGCAGAATATGGGGCACTGGAAATGGCAGGGCTGCATCTGGAGTCAGAACCTTGCTGTGCCACTACTGCCTGTATGACTTTGGGCTAACCACCTAACCTTCTGGGGATTCATTTTCTTCACATATAAAATGGGAAAGTTGAATCTCTACGGTCCCTTTAGCTCTACGACCACGATCACAGACATTTACTAACATTCATATTAATGATTATGCCTTATTTCCCCTTGTTCATGTTGTGGTCTACATGGCTGCCAACCTTGCCAACCTCACAGACAGCGAGAACCCAGCAGGAAGGCAGGGCCAGTGGTATTATCTTCATTTTTAAAAAATGAGACCGAGAGAGGCAAAACAACTTCCATTTCTTTTACTGCCTCGTCCTGTTACCCAGGGCAACTGTCACCACTCTTCCTTGCTTTAGGATTTCCTAGAATTTAGGATAGATTAGACGTCCCTCTGTCCCATACCTGAGATTTTATGATTAAGCATGTTTGGGGTGATGAATGCACTTTATAAAACTTTAAAATCTGAGTTATCATTAAGGGGAAGGCTCTTACCAGGCCTTTTGTGTTGGTTACAAAATTTTGGAATCTCAGAGCTGGAAGGGACCTTAAAAGCCATCTATTCCAGCCCTTACTCGACCAAGAATATCCTCCAGGATGTCCCTGACAAATAGCTATCCAGAATAACCTTAAGACCTTTCATTTCATTAAGTCAGCTACTTTTGCATAGCTTTGATTGTTAGAAAATTATATAGTCTCATAACAGCAGCAGGATTTGTTGGGAACTAGTTTTCTCACCTGGAAGGAAACAGGAAAGGATTACCAGAGGTAGGAACTTTGGAGATGCCATAGGTGGGTGGCAGGGGGGCAGAGTCATAGGGGTGGCAGCTGATTACAAGCAGGGTGCGCTGCTGCCCCAGATTGTCTATGGCAGTCACAGGCTGTCAGAGTTTTGTCTTTGGGTTGCTGATTGGCTGGTTATGTAAACTACCTGTACAGAACTTGGTGTTTTCCTGAATGTAACTTTCTTGGAGCACTACTGGAACCTGGTAAATTTATCCTACTTTCTACTTCCTCTGCCAATTACCTGCTAAACTCAACCACGGCAGGACATCTCCTTTCTCCTCCTCTTTCGTTCCTCAGTCATTTTAGGCAGAAGCTAAAATGTGTTTAGTTCTCTCCCTTGCAAAGTGCTGTGCAAATATGATCTCATTTTATCCTTACAACAATCCTGGGTGGTGGGTGCTACTATTATCCACATTTTACAGATCAGGAAACTGAAGCAGATGGGTGAAATCCCTTGCTTGGGATCACACCTGAGGCACCATTTGAACTTGGATCTTTCCTATTCCAGGTCTAGTCTCCTATCTATTGCACCAACTAACTAGCTACCTTAATGGCTATTTGTAGTTTGTAAGATCATTCTCTTTTAGAAATGATTTTTTTCCATTGACTCCTGGCACGTTGTTATTTGATAACAGATTGGCAGTGGGGGACCCGCTCTGGTTGTTGTTATTAAGTTGTTTCTGACGTTTTGTGACCCTGTGGATTATAGTATGCTAGTAGACCCTTCTGTCCTTCACTATCTCTTGAAGTCTGTCAAGTTCATGCCCATTGCTTCCGTGATACTTTCTATCCATCTCATCCTCTGCTGTCCCCTTTTTCTTTTGCCTTCAAATTTTCCCAACATCAGGGTTTTTTCCAATGAGTCCTATCTTCTCATTATGTGGCCAAAGTATACAGACTCTCTAGGCTAGAACTCTGCCATGGAAGATTAAAATACATCTCTAGGGACTATCAAGTTTTATGAATGAGCCTATAAGTCTCCCAAGTAGAATCCTAAATCTTGAGGTTCACTTGTATTTTCCTTGGAAAAACCGATTAGACATCTGGACAGTGCAAGTGCTTCTCAGAGGTAAAAATTCCACCCCTTTACTGAAGGGGGGGATCTATTTGGGATTAGAGCAGAAAGTTCAACTTCCCAGTTGGCCCCCATTCGGTGGAGTATGTGAGAATTTCTGCTCTATCCCTTTCTGGTTGATGTGGGAAAGTGACAGCATAGACCCTCCTGCTCCACAGTGACACCTAGTGTTACATTGATAGTGAGCTAAACTCTCTGCAATTCTTCCCCCCTAGCTTTGTCCTTAGAGGCTGTGTAGGATAAGTCATACCTCTCCTCATGATCACTCTTGAATTATCAGAAAAGAGCCATCATATTCACTTTAACTCTAAGATAAATATGCCTGATTCCTTCACCTAGTTGTTATAAGGACTTTTTCCAGTGTCAAGTCCTAAAATAAATCAAAGTCATGAGTTAAGGAATAAATAGCTTTAAATTGAGATAACAGGGTAGCAAACCTGCCACCCTGAGGGATGTCCAGTGGATTTCCTAGCTCCAAGACCCACACAAAAGCTTCTTATATCTTTAGAAGGAGGGGAGAGGAGAGGTAGTATATGGTAGCAAGGTCCGGTCATGAGACCCCAGTGGCCCTGGGCAACCTGGACAAGGAAAACGATCTCATTCTGGCTGTTTTACCCTTAATGCTGTGATTCTCAATGGAAGGGTTTAAGCGTACTAGAAGCTGAGATCTGGCTGGAGCTGGGCTTCCTCACAAGGCAAAATCCCTGGGTGGAAGATCCTAGAATGTGATTCAATTCCACTTAGTCAAGCGTAAATATCTTAAAAGTAGGAATGTAAGGACCTTACTGAACTTCTGACATCATGAGGATCATTTAAGGGAGTGGAAGTCCATGTTACATTGAGTATTAATAATTTCTGTCATTATGTTGACAATTAATTCTCTGTCACCAATTAATTCAGTCCTAGTTTCCATTGTCTAGATGTGCTCCAGTCTGGGTGACTTCTGGCTTGGTCCTCCCTGATAACTTTAAAGGATGTAATTTCTCATATCAAAGGGTCACAGGAGGTGGGACACGAATGAAGGTTGCATCCCTACAATGAAGAACAAAGTATGTCATTTACCAATGATTTGTGGCAAATTTGAATAAGGTTCCTCTCCTAAATCCAAGTCTTTTGTTCTTTCCACAGTATCACGCTCCCTAATAATAACAATGATAACTAGGCATTTATAGGACTATTTAGGGTTGGCAAAGGGCTTTATAAATATAATCTCCTTTTATCCTTGCAACAGCCATGGAAGGTAGGTGCTATTATTACAACAGATGAGGAAACTGAGTTTCCTACCGTCCTTCTATTTCCAGAGCCCTAAGATCACCCAACTAATAAATGGCAACCTTGAAAAAGGTCCCCTAAGTCCAAGTCTTTTGTTCTTTCCACAATACTACACCTCCTACTACTAATAATGATAATAATTAGCATTTATATGGCTCATTGAGGTTTGCAAAGGGCTTTATAAATATGCTCTCATTTTATCCTTACAACAACCTTGGAAAGAAGGTGCTATTATTATGTCCATTTTACAGATGAGGACATTGAGAAACTGAGGCTGACAGTGACAAAACAACTAGTTGTTATAAGGACTTTTTCCAGTGTCAAGTCCTAAAATAAATCAAAGTCATGAGTTAAGGAATAAATCTTTCTTTAGGAGGAGGGAGGAGGGTCACACAGTTAGGAATCCGAATTTGAAATAACAAAGTAGAAATTACAACGAATATCACTGCAAGCTACAAAAGTTTGTAATCTACCAAATATCTAGTAAGAGAAGAGAACAAGCATTTCAATAGCATCTGCTATAGACCAGACATTGTGCTACAAGCTTTACCTGTATTACCCATATTTACCCATGTTATCTTTACCCATATTGTGTGACCATAATAGTAGTTTGATCCTTTGATCCTGGGAAATAGGTGCTGCTATTATCCCCATGTAGCTGATGGAGAAACTGAATCAGATAGGAATGAACTAACTATCCCAGGGTCACACAGCTAGGAAGTGTCTGAAGCCGGGTTTGAACTTGGGTCTTTCTAACTCAGCCCAGTGCTCTGTCCACTGCACTACCTATTGATAGATGGTAAAAGCCCTCTGTCTTTTGCAAATTAACAAATGAGACATCTCCATACAATAAATACAAAGATAAAAATATCATTAAGAATTCAACAAACTATACTGAAACAGGAATGTATTGTAAAAAAATCTATTGCTCACAACTGCCTGCACATAACATTAACTCACAAACATTTAAGACTTAAGCGCCTTGACAGCAGGGACTATCTTTGTCTTTCTTTGTAGCCCCAGTGCTTGGCACAATGCCTGGCATACAGTAGGTACTTAATAAATGCTTGTAGGCTGACTGAATAATACAGATCACTCATGCCAAATAGTCATGATCTCCAAATGATACGGAATGAAAAGTTTTCAAAATATAAAGACCTAGTAGGAGAAATAAAAACCATACAGGAACAGGATGAGATGTATATCATTCTGTCATTCTGTCAGCTACTGGAATTATCCTGAATATATCTTTAGTGGGTCTATAGAAAATGAACTTACAGCCCAATACAATTTTAGAAAGTCATTTTACCCAGTTGCATAATAGTCCATTGAATATTGAATGAATGGATAAATAAGATATTTTATAAAGTGCTTATTATGTGTGAAGATTATTAAACATAGAAGAATTATGGCAGGATATCAACTTGTCCTTGAATTATTACTATCTGAACACCAGCAAAAAAGACGAGAAAAACAAAATGATTGTAATGACAATGAAGATTTCTACAGCTCTTTCAGGTTTACAACGTGTTTTATGTACATTATTTCATGCAAACCTCAGAGTAATGCTGCAAGGTAGGTGCGTGGGTATTATGAGGCCAATAGGGGTTAATTGACTTGGCTATGTGGTCACATAGTGAATATTAAAGGTGAAATTCAAACTCTGATATTACTGACTCCAAGTTCAGTAATGAGTTTGTAGGTTCTGTGCTCAGATTAATTTCAAAGATAAAAATCTTTTAAATAATACTTGTTACCAAAATGCCTGATTTGGGCATCAGAACATAATAGAAAGAGTCTCTTAAGTTTCTGAGCCCCAGTCTTCTTATACTGAAAGTGGGCCTAAGACTATTATACTTATACCATCTACTTCAAAGGGTTGTTCAACTCATTGAGCATTTATCTTTCTAAACTTTAAAATGCTTTGTAAAACTGTAGTTATTATTAATGATTATTATTATCATTATTGACAATAATAATAATACTGAAATGTCTAGAAAATCAGAAATGAAAGGGCTATAATGATTCTATGAAACTACTAAATTATTCTTAAAACTCCAAAGGAACATATTTTAGATGATAACATTTTCAAGAAAGTGACTATTTCTCATAGCTGACAGATTTAGATGACAAGATGATTTATTCATAGCTAATTTCCCAAGGGCTTATTCTACAGAGAGATAATTGAGGTCTGTTCATTTATATTTTAACATAGGCATTTACTTTAGATGAGTCTCTGGTGTTCTGTGGTTCTTTTGGTTATTTGGGGCTACCTATGAGAAAGTGGCCTGATGTTACTAACAACCATGACCTACAAAGAATGTGTGACCATAACAGTAATTCACTGTTCTGTGGAGGGCAGGCCAATAAGGTCAGAAAGCTAGGGGGAAAGTTCTGGGCTTTCCAGTATGTTGTAATGGAAAGGACAGTTTGGAGAAGAATGCAGGAGTTCTGACTGTGTTTGTGAGACAGTGGACAATTCACTTGCATGCTCTAAGCTTTGGTTTCCACTGGAGCCATAGGTTGGCGCTATTAGGTTTTGTGCCAGGGTGCCTAGATTTAGGTGCTGCCCACACCATCTCAGGACCTGCTTCTTTGCTTAGCAGCTGCAACCCTAGCCCCTCTTCCTTCACTCTTTCAACCAGTTATTAAGCAGCATTGAAACCACCTGGAGTCCTAAGATCATATTTATCCTCAGTATATATACCCTGGGCAACTAGGTGGTGAAGTGGATAGAGTGACAGGCCAAAGTCAGAAAGACTCATCTTCCTGAGTTTGATAAAGCCTCAGACACTTATTAGTTGTGTGACCCTGGGCAAGTCATTTAACCCTCTTTGTCTCAATTTCCTCATTTGTAAAATGTGCTGAAAAATGGTAAACCACTTCATTATCTTTGCCAAGAAAACCCCAGATGGGGCAGCTAGGTGGTACAGTGAACAGAGCACTGGCCCTGGAGTCAGGAGGACCTGAGTTCAAATCCAGCCTCAGACACTTAATACTTACTAAATCTGTGACTTTGGGCAAGTCACTTAACCCCAATTGCTCTGCCTTCCACCCTCCAAAAAGAAAAAAAAACCCAAATAGGGTCACAGAGTCAGACATAACTGAAGCAACTGAGTAACAACAAAATTTGTACCCCAGGCAAGCTCCTCTCACCATTTCCCTCTCAATTCAGGAGTAAAAATGTCCATATCATGCAAAATGAGAGAATGGGGCTAAATAACTTCTGAGCTTCTTTTTAGCTCTAAGATTCCATAAATTATAATTCCTCTAAGTGAACATTACTCAACATTTCAGGTTTCATGACTTGTTCCTCCAAAAATAGCTGCTTGGACAGTTATATTATCGAAAGTCTCTTTATCTGACAGTAGTATAGATATAGCTGGCTTTAAATGATATATTTTCTGGAAAATCTGTGTGCATATTAAATTTATGTAAATTGAATCATAGACTGTACCCAATATATATCCCAACACGTGGTGATTTGCTAGAGCAAAAAAGCTGTGTATTTGGAGTCAGAGTTCATCTGAGTTTCATTATCTTTGTGATTTGGGGCACATTGTTTGCCCTTCTCTGAGCCTCAGTTTCTTCCCTGGCAAAATGAGGGGTTCATCCTAAGAAATCTGTTTTCTGTTAGTCAGTATGATATGAGTATGAGAGGGAATATGGTATAATGGAAAGACTGTGCTAAGAAGGAGACTTGGGCCAAAATTTTCTCCTACCTGAACGCTGCCATTAACTTGGAATATGCCCTTGAACAAACCACTCAGCTATTCTGGGATTTATTTTCCTTGCTTGTAAAATGGGGGATAAAAATTCATCAAGAGTTCATCTACGTGGCTACTTTGTCATATGAATGGCCCACCTATTTCAGCCAAACAGCTTTCATGATGTCTTTTATGTCACTTCTCTTGAATACATTTTTGATTGGTTGTTGCTGCCTAATCATACCTACCATGAACCTCTCTACTGCCCATATGGCAACCTGCACCTTTAATTCTTTGGAGACTGGTATTGCACGGCTCAACGTCATATAACATCGCTTGAAGAATACTGTTAAAATGTTGGAGGGTATATTCTGGAGGATTTATTATGGGCTCATTCGACGGTTGAGCATGCCGCAGAATCTTGAAATTTCTTCTCTGTCCAGATTGAAGGAGTAATCAGTGTCAGGGATCGAGATTATTCCCAAATCCATGAGTGGAAAGGTCTGATCTTCTTGTCTGTTTGAGCACTCTTGAGGTCCATATCTTAGTGATTCATTTGCAGATGCGCATTCCTCGCACCACTGATGTCTGTTTTTTTTTTTTTTATATATTGAAATGATGCTCATAGGATCAAAGATAGAGGGTTGGGAAGTGTCTGAGGGACCATCTGGCCAAACCTCCTCATTTTACAGATGAGAAAACAGAGGTACAGGGAGAGAGAAAAATGACTTGAAAAAACATCTCAAAGATGGTAGAAATGTGATTCAAAGCCGTCTGCTGACAAAGGCATCGCTCTTTGTAACAGGCCACATTGCTTCCCAGTGAATGGCTAACATTTCTTTAATACTTTAAGGCAATGGTGTCAAGTTGACATAGAAATGGGGGCCACTAAACTGTACACAAGAATCCTTTGGATCATATCTCAACTTGGAAAGTGAGATACTAATATTATCTTTGTGTCACAGTGGATAGCGCTCTAGGTCGATAATCTGGAAGATCTGAGTTCAAATTTAACCTCAGACACTTAATAGCTCTGTGACCTTGGTCAAGTCATTTAACCCATTTGCCTTAGTTTCCTCATCTGTACAATAGGGATAATAATAGCATCTTACCTCCCAGGGTTGTTTTAAGTCCCGAATGAGATAATAAAGTATTTAGCACAGTGCCTGGCATGGTAGGGGCTATATAAATGTTAGCTTTTATTATTAGCTAGTATCTTTTTATGTATTTTGTTAAATGTTTCCTAATTGTATCTTAATCTGGTTGGGCTGCACTTGGGATTGTGAGGGGCTCAACTCTAAGATTTTATTTAAATTTTTTTTTTTTGGTGCTTTTTTTGGAGGGCCGTTGGGGTTAAGTGAGTTGCCCAAGGTTACACGGCTAGTTTGTCGTGTTAAGTGTCTGAGGCCGGATTTGAACTCAGGTCTTCCTGACTCCAGGGCCGGTGCTCTGTTCACTGCACCACCTAGGAGCCCCTAACTCTAAGGTTTTAAGAGTACTTTACTCCCAACGAGCCTGTAAGGAAGATAGACTCCAGAGCCGTGTGTCTCGGACCCTCTTCTCCTCATTTTCTGCACTGTTTTTCTTGCTGATCTCATCAGCTTCGTGGATTCAGTTGCTGCTTCTATACCAAGGCCTCTCAGATCTATTTTTCCAGCCCTAACCTCTTGCCTGACCTCCATTCTTGCATCTCTAACTGCCTATTGGAAATCTCACGCTAGAAGTCTTGGAGACATCTTGAACGTAACAGGTCCCAGACTGAACTCGTCATCTTTCTCTTCAAGCCCTCCGCAGTTCCTGATTTTCCTATTACTGTTCAGGATACCCCACCCCACACCCCACACTCCATCCTCCCTGTCCCCCAGGCCCACAAACTCTGTTTCATCCTTGATTCCTTACTCTCTCTCACCCCCATCTCCAATCAGCTCCTGCCTTTGTAACATTTCTTGTATATGCCCCCTTGTCTTCTCTGATAGTGCCACCATTCTGGTGAATGGCCATTATAACCTCACGCTGGACTACTCCTGTTAATCTCTCTGCTTCAAGTCTGTCCCCACTCCAACCCATCTTCCACTCAGCTGTCAAAATGATTTTGCAAAGGCACGTGTCTGACCGTGTCACTCCCCCCTCAACTCCATCCTTCCTCTCAATAAACTCCAATGGTTCCCGATTGTCCCCAAAACTAAATATAAAATCCTCTCTTTAGTATTTTCAAAGCACTTAATAATCTATACTTCAACACATACCTTTTTAGTCATCTTACATCTTACACTGCCTCACCCCCACTACCACCTAGATACCCTTACTTAACTACTTAGTAGTTGTATTATAGGGTAACTAGGTGGCTCAGTGGACAGAGCGCCGGGCCTGAAGTCAGCAAGACCTGAGTTCAAATATGGCCTCAGACATTTACTAGCTGTGCCACCCTGGGCAAGTCACTTAACTCTGGTTGCCCCAGTTTCCTCATCTATAAAATGAGCTGGAGAATGAAATGGCAAACTGCTCCAGTATCTTTGCCAAGAAAACCCCAAATGGGATCACAAAGAATTGGACATGACTGAAATGACTGACCAACAACAAAGTTGTATTACATTGGGAATGCCAGATCACCTCTTTGTTGCTGTCTCTTTACCTGTAAAATGAAGGGGTTAGACTAAGATATTCATTAAGGAAGAAATATAATACAGTGGAAAAAGCACTAGCTCTTGAGTCAAAGGACCATTTTTCAAATTCTGATTATGATGCTTACATCCTCTGTGACCTTGAGCAAGCTACTCAACCTCCAGGCTCCTCAATTTCTTCATCTGCAAAACTTTGGTGTTCCAAAGTCCCTGCCAGCTCTAAATCTTTATGAGCATCAATTATAATACTTTGCTTTAATAGAGAGATACTTTCAACGGGTTCTTGAGATGCAGAGGATTATTTATCCCTGTGCTAAGTGATCTCAGATTGTTGTAATCTGTGGGTTCTTCTGTCTCTTCTCTTGCTGTAAGACTAGAAGTTGTCATTTCTTACTACTCTCCTGGGTCTATTAATAACTACTCCAACCTAAGCTCTTTCACATCCTAGCCCCAAACTATTTTGCTAACCTTGTTGGTTATTAATCTAGTTCCCCCACTTTGTGATCCAGTCAAATTGGCCTTCTCTTCATTCCTCACACACAACCTCCTTTCTGGACACTTTTACCCTGATTGCTCCCCACACCTTCAGGGCATTCTCTCTTTGCTGGTGCCTCAGACTCCTTCTCCTTATGCTGCAGCTCAAGCATAATCTTCTGTGTGAAGCTTTTCCTGACCTCTCCTAAATTACCTCATATTTAACTGCTTTGTATATATTTGCATTTATTTAATTTATATTCATGACGTATATATTTCTATATTGCCAGAGGGGAATAAATTTATTCTTCATACATGTATCCCCAGCACTGTCCTAGTACATTGAGAGAGCTCCTGAAGGATGCAGAAATTCAGCATTGGTGCCTAGCTGTCATTGTCCTGTGGTGAACCTTCTGGGATGCCAGCCTGCCAAGCATTTTTTAATTAATTAATTTATTTTTAGTTTTCAACATTCACTTCCATAAAATTTTAAATTTTAAATTTAAATTTAATTTAATTTAAATTTAAATTTTCTCCCCCTCTTTACCTTGTCCCCAAGACTGTGTGCAATCTGATATAAGCTCTCTCTCTCTACACACACACACACACACACACACACACACACACACACACACACATATTTGTATTAAACATTTTCACATTAGTCTTGTTGTAAAGAAGAATTAGAACCAATGGGAAAACCACAAGAAAGAAGAAACACAAGGCAGCAACAACAAAAAAGAGAAAATAGTATGCTTTCATCTATATTCATTCTCCGAAGTTCTTTCTCTGGATGTGGAGAGCATTTTCCATCCTGAAACTTCTGGAGTTGTCCTAGACCCTTGCATTGCTGAGAAGAGCTAAATCTATCAAAATGAGTCATTGTGCCATGTTCCTGCCCTTATTTAACTTTCTATATTCCTGAGCTCCATTTCCAGCCCCTGAGATTCTTGGGGGGGAACCTTCATGGTCCCTAAGTGGCTTGGCTCCTTTAATTCAGGGATATGTTACAAAAGAATCTGAATTTTTTTCTCTTTCCCCTCCGCTCTACCCCCCAACTACCATCTTCCTAAAGCCTTGATCTGGCATCATTTCTTTCTTTCCCTTCAATCTCTGTTTCCACATACTGCAGACCACAAATGTATAATTTCTAGGTTTTCTTAACAAGGGGAAAGAATATTTGCAAATTCAGAAATAATACAAAGAGAGAAGGTATTTAGAAATATATAGAGAAATCAATCCAATCACAGGTATTTGGTCCTGAATTGCCTAGGTTATTCTAATGTTATTCTAGCCCTTTCCTGACCACCCTACTTCGCCCGTTGCCAATGAGGAGCGGACTTCATGGCTGTAGATGAGACTGTCATCTTCCCTTTAGAATATATCTAACCTGAATATGGGGTTTGCACACTTGGGCTCCTGAAGCAAGCTCATTGATTCATTCGTCTGCTCTCAGGATTATTCTTAGCCAATATCTCTGTAATGACATTGCTGTAGTGTGGTGCTTTTCCCATAGTACTTACTCTGCAATCTTTTGTTCATTAGGTATCAACTTCATCCCTTCCTCTTACCCAAGCCACATCAAGTGACAAAGAAACAGAAACAAATCATTAGGACATTTCATATTGTTTTACAACAGAACAACAGGGGCACCACCAAAGTTCTTAACAGACACCATATTTATTATAAAATACTTGCTATGAAAAATATAAACACACAAATGCTGAGTGAGGGCCTTAGAAGAATCACAGTTTTGAGAACTGGAGGTTATGTCACTCACCCTCTAGTCCAACCCAAATTTAAACTTAAATTAAATTCAAATTTAAAGCTTAAAATTTTATGGAAGTGAATGTTGAAAACTAAAAATAAATAAATAAATTAAAGATTCCTTGCTACGGCCCCTCCAGCAAGTACTTGAAAACCTGTGAGAAAAGAGAGCCTGGCACCTCTCAAATTGACCACACAATTTTTGTACACCTCTATTAGTTAGGAACTTTCCCCTGATATCCAGCCTCTTTGCAACTTCTACCCACTAATCTTGTTTCTGTCCTCTGGGTCAAACAGAACGCAGTTAACCCCTTCTCTATAAGAGGGCCTTTCAAACACATGAAGATTACTATCGTGTCTCCCCTCCTCCCACCCCAGGTCTTTTCTTCTTCAAGGGGGCCACACTCAGTTCATTCAAATAATCTTCATATGTCATGCTCTCAAGGTGGGCCTTTCACCACCTTTGTTGTCTTTCTCTGGACACTCTCCAACTTTTCAATTTCATTCTCAAACCATGGCACTCAGAACTGAACACAACGCTCTAGAACAGGCTGATGAGGGCAGAGTTCAGTGAGGCTATCACTTTCTGGAAGCTATACCCCCTCTTAATGCAGCCCATGATTACAATTAGATTTTTTTTTTGGCTCCTGCATGACACTGTTGACACATGGAGCTTACAATCCATTAAAACCTCCAGATCTTTTTCAGAACAGCTGCTGTCTATTGATACCTCCCCCCCATCTCATACTTGTGAAGTGATTTTTTTGTACCCAAGTGCAAGACCTTATATTTGTCACTTTTGAGTTTCATCTTATGAGTTTTGGCCTAATGCCAAAAGGATGTTGTCTGTCAAGGTTCTTTTGAATTCTGACTGTCATATACTATATGAGCCATCCATTTTGGCTTTGAATCATCTGCATATTTGATGAACATGCCATCTGTGTCTGTTTCCAAATCATTGATAAAAATCTTAAACAGCATAGGGTCAAGCATAGATACCCGTGGTATTCCCCAGGAGTCCTTCTGCCGGAGGCACATGGAGCTATTAACAACTCTGAGCCTAGCTATACAGTCATTTCCAAACCTATGATTCTCTTATTGTCTATTCCTGATCTTTTTATCTTCTCCTCAAGAATAGTATAAGATACTTATCAAAAGTTTTGTTACAATCTAATTAAACCATATCCAAAACATTCCTCTCATTTACTAGTTTAGTAATACTATCAAAAGAAAAAAAAAGGAAATTCTGTTAGTCTGGCATGGCTTATTATTTAAAAAAAATTATTTTGAAAAGTTAACAGTCATTTATTTTTTCTGCCTGCCACCTTCCCTTCCCCCATGGAAAAAGGAAAAACAATAACAAAAAGAAAACCCTTGTAACAAATTTACGTAATAAAGAAAAAATTTTTTGTATTGGCCATATCCGAAAAATGTATGTCTCAATTTGCATATTAATCCATCGCTTCTCTATCAGGCTGCGGGGAGCATTTTACATCACAGGTCCTTTGGAATCATGGTTGATTGTTGCAATGATCACAGTTATTAAATGTTTTTAAATGGTTGATTTTTTTTTACAGTATTGATGTTATGGTATACATTTTTCTCTTGGTTCTGCTCACTTTACTATGCATCAGCTCATATAACTCTTCCCATGTTTCTCTGAGCCTTGTTCTTCATTTCTTAGGGGAAATTGAGGGAGAGAGGAGGAGGGAATAAGCATTTATATGGTGCTATCCTGCTATTTGCTCGTCACTATGCATTTTTACAAATATTATCTCACGTAACAAAATGTTATAAATATCTCAGGCAGCACAATAGTATTCCATTATATTCATATGCCATAGTTTATTCAGTCATTCCTCAATTAAGGGGTGCTCCCTTAGTTTCTAATTCTTTAGTATGACATCGTCTTTAGGAGGCCTTTCATAGCTCTTTATAATCACTGCTTCCCTTTCTAGATGTTTAACAACCATCTCTTCAATGATCCTCCTTCTTGCCCATAAGTCTCTCAGTTGGCAAAACTCATTAGTGTACTTTAGTATAGATCTCAAATGCTCTCTAATACATAGCATCAAAATAGAAGCATCTCCTGGCCTGTTTATGTACCTAAACCTTCTCTAAAACCCTCCCTCAAAGTGTTGGTGGATCCCCATCCAAAGGACTTCCCTCTTTCATCTAGGACATGAGATATGACTAGTTAAGTTCAGCCTCTTCAAATTTTCCATTAATTAATACCTCTTGTTCCTGATGTAATTAAAGTTACTAAAAAAATTACTCAAAAAGACTAAATGGTACTACCTAAGATGCCTAATATTTCTCCCTGCAGTTCCTTAAAATAGATGAGGAATAGAATAACAACTGTGGAACAGTTATCACAGAAAGCATTGGAAAGGCCATAAGGCATTGGAGATAAGTTATGATTCCTGAAATCAGCACTTGCAATGGCTGTAATTATTCCTTCAGGCTCTGAACCATCCCTATAAACCTGTCCAAAGTGACAGAGGAGGGGAAGGGTCAATATCTTAGCTGTACTGTTAGTGTTTTTTACAATTATTGACCATAAACACACACTGATGATGGTTTAGGTAGGCCCACACACCCCCATCTTGCTTTACCTTTGTCTCTTCTCCTTTTTTGAGAGAAAGGGCCAATGAGGATGTTCCCTTGGGGAGCATTGGCACACCCCAGCCCCTTTATGCACCTCCTTCTGATGTTGCAAGATGGGGAATAAACTCAACTGAGACTATTTAGGTTAGTGGTGTTGACCTGCATCTAAATGCAAGTTCATCATTTCTTAGAAATGTAGTCCTAGGGCATGCTGTGTGTAGATTCTGGATTATACTAGATCACTACTCTGGAATGACCGTCATATACCATGATACAAGGGAAGAAAGAACCTGGACCAAATCCCACAGGTACCATAGCTACACTGCCCCAACTTCCCAACTGTGATTGGTCTCTATACATTGCTAATTCGTGTGTGTGTGTGTGTGTGTGTGTGTGTGTGTGTGTGTGTGTGTGTCTAGGTGGCCCAATGGATAGAGTGCTGGGCCCAGAGTCTGGAAGACCCCAATTAAAATCTTCCACATATACTTACTAGTTGTATGCCCGTGAGCAAATCACTTAAACTGCTTGCCTCAGTTTCCCCATCTGTAAAGTGGGGATAATAATAGCACCTACCTCCCAGAGCTGTTGTGAGAATCTAATGAGACAACACTTGTAAAGCTCTTAGCACAATGACTGGCATCTAGCAGTTGTTCTAGAAAAGCTGGTTATTATTGGAATAATAATAAGCATCATTTATACATGCATGCATATATGTTTTATTCATGTCTTTTATTGTTACATCACAGTCATTTTAGGAAAAAAGCTTTAAAAAAAGCTTACCATACAAACCACTCTAGGCTGACCTCACTCTTATAATAAGGAAAAACAATTAAGCAAAATATGTGACAATGTCTGATCTAATAATCACTCACCTCTCTGCTGTCAAAAGGGATATGTGTTCTATTGTCTAGTCTCCTGGATTAATTACCATTGGTTTTTCAATTATTCAGATTTTAGTTTCTAGATGTGTGTGTGTGTGTGTGTGTGTGTGTGTGTGTGTGTGTGTGTGTGTGTGTGAAAGGCTGCTGGAGTCAGAGTCTGAATGTAATAAGGAGAGGATCTAGCCAAACTTTGAACTGACTACTATAGGGAACTCGGATTAAGAAACACTCACTACCACTTAATGCAGGTTTCCTCCTTCTCTGCAATTTATATTCTTAGAAAGCTACTGAAAACAATGAACTTTTTTAGTGGCTTCCCCAGGATCACACAGCCAGGATGTCTCAGTGGGAAGACTTGAACTCAGGGACTCCTCTCTCAATGCCTCTCAATGAATTTGAGCATCTGAGTTCAAATCCCTTCTATGACATTAACTACCTGTGTGACTTCGGGCATGTGACATTACTTTTACGAATCTCAGTTTCCTCAAAACCCTCCCCTTACATATATATTCTATATTCCTTTGTAGTTCCTCCATAGTAAATTGCCTTTAAGTACTGAAGATGTCGATATACTATTAGAATGCCTGGAATGGAATGGCTGGGCTTCCAGAAGACTAACCAAGGCAAAGAGCTCTTCCCCTCTGGTCTTCCCTCCTCTCAGCTTCTGCCGTTGACACCAGACTTCCCATTCTAGAGGGCTGGGAGCTGGGAAGACGTGACCAGAAAAATAATAAGTCAGTTATTTAATTAAACATTTATTAGATATTTACTATGTGCCAAGCACTGAGCTAAATGCCAGAAATGTGAAGGAAGGCAGAAACACCATTTTTATCTTCACAGAATTCACATTCTTATGGAAGCATAGTAAACACTATCATACCCCCATCCCTCCCCTTCCTTGTAGCATTGTGTGGCTCAGCAAGAGGCAGAATAGACATTTCTAGCCTCTTTTCCTCTCATTCTTCTCCAAGGGAGACTTTAATTCCCCCCAGGAAGGCAGGAGATTGGGGCTAGAAGTTTGGCCTCTCTGTTCTTCTCCAAGAGAGAGAGAACTGGGCTAGAATTCTCTCTCTCTGCTCCCTTGAATATTATTAGTCTAGGGAATGTGGTTTTCAAGTTTCATCTAACTTCTGATTACTGTTTCACTTAATTGGAGGGAGCAGGACCCCAAGCTTTCTATTTAAGGTTTGACTCCCTTCCCACCAAATACCAGATCCACAATGAGTAGACAGACATAGAAGATAGCAAAGAAATCCATTTATCCAAATCATGGCAAAGCAGAAATCAGAGGAGATATGTAGGAGAATGAATACTAGAAAATACAGAGTAAAGGGGGTCTCTCCCTTTAGGAGAGAGTTAACTTGGTTCAGCCAAGGGAGACTCCTAGATTTTACCCAACAGGAAGTTTCACAAAGTCTACAGTGTAGCAAGCTGAGGCTGAGGACGCCACAGAGACTGCCAGCTCCTCTCACGTTGGCTCCTTTTCCTGCAACAGCGTGAAGCGGTGTGGGCATCTTCTGTCTCAGAGCTAGAAGTCAGAAGCATCTGAAACAACTGAAAAGATCTTCTGAACACACAGAGAGCAAACCTCTCCTCGTTCCTTTCCTCTCTTGTCAACTCCACCCAAGCCTTCATGCAGACCCATTGATCTCCACAACGAAGAGAGAGTCTCACAGCAGTGGGATTTGGGATTCAGTCAAGGTGGAGACAACATGCAAAGAAACCTGTGCATAACAGATAGACAGGAATAAATGGGGAGTGACTTCAGAGGGAAGGCGCTAGCAATGGGAGGAGGGGAGAAATTATGGGAAAGGGAAGATGAGGGCCTGCTACAGAAGGTAGGGTTATAATTGAATCTTTTTTTTTCTTTTTTGGGGGGGTTTTAATTGAATCTTAAAGGAAGTCAGAGAAACAAGCAGGGCGAGATGAGGGGGGAAACATTCCAAGCACAGAATGCAATCAGAGAGATAGTAAGAGCCAGGAGAGAGACTGCAATGAAAAGCTAGAGAAAACATATCAAGGAGAAGAGGGTGACCAGTATCAAAGGCTGCAGAGAGGTCAAGAAGAGTGTGGATTTAGAAAAGGCCGCTAGACTAAACAACATGCAAGCAAATCAATCAATCATTCAACAAATATTTACTAACAGCCTTCTATGTCCCAGGCAGGACAGCAAGGTGGTGTAGTGGACAGAGCTGGGGCCTGGAGTTAGGAGCATTCATCTTCTTGAGTTCACATATGACCTCAGACACTTACTAGCTGTGTGACCCTGGGCAAGCCACTTAGCCTGTTTGCCTCAGTTTCCTCATCTGTAAAGTGAGCTGGAGAAGGAAATGGCAAACCACTCAAGTATCTTTGCAAAGAAAACCACAAATGGGGGTCACAAAGGGTCAGACGTGACTAGAATGACTTAACAACCAATGTCCCAGACATTGTGCTGGAAATATGAAGACAAAAACTGGAGTTCTTTTCTCTGAAAGAGCTTAAATTTTAATGGGCATGAACACAGGTAAGTATGTACAAAATCTATACAAAATACTTACTAGACCAGATAATTACTGAGGAGCCATTTCTTCCTAGGGAGTCAGGTGGTGTAGTGGTTAGAGTGCCCGGTATGGAGTCAGGAAGACTTGAGGGCAAATCCACCCTCAGATACTTCCTAGCTGTGTGACTCTGGGCAAGTCACTTTATCTCAGTGTGAAAATGGGGGTAATAATAGCACCCACCTCCCAGAGGTGTTGTGAGGATTGATTGAAATAATATTTGTAAAGATTTTATTTAGCCAAGTACATGGCGCATAGTAAGCATTATAGAAATATTAGTTGTTCTTATGAATATTACCTTACACTTTCTATGTTGTTCTTTTTAAGGAGCAGTCTTCCTTGAAAAAGCCTACAGATCTTCCTTTCAGCTGTCATTGCTACAGGAGAATAACAATAGCTAACATTAACGTTGAACTTTAAGGAAGGTGTTTTTATTACCCTCATCTTACAGATGAGGAAACTGAGATTAAGTGAATTGCCCAGGGTCACGCAGCTAATAAGTGTTTGAGGCAGGATTTGAACTGAGATCTTGCTGATTCCAGGTCCAGAGCGCTATCCACTGAACCATCCAGTTGCCTGTGGCAGATTAAATAAGGTCTTCTTAATTTCCTCTCAGAAAGCAGGCTGGGAACACTAGGCACTGTAATGCCTTAAAATTAACCAAGACAAGTGAAAATGAAGTTCCTCTGTATTATTCTTGGTATGGTAGGGCCTAGATTTGTCCTCTTTTTCTGACTCCTTTCTCTGATTTTGGCTTGAGTTGCCTGAAGTGATTATTGAAGCCATCGAAAGACAGCACACACGGCTCTGCATTTCATTTCCAGATTCCTTCTGGGACTACCCAGAGAGTCGCTTAGTCTAAAAGGGCAAAGATACCGTGGAAGATTACCCAGAGCGCAACTTACTCTGAAAGGGTAAGGACATGGGGAAGGACAAGGAGCACACATCTCGTAAGCTTTGAATTGAGGAGTGGAGTCCATTTATGCATCAGGGGCTTTCTGGTCATTAAATTCCTGTCAGAAGCATGCGGAACTCACCATTTGAAGTGACATTTCCATTCTTAGCAGGCTTCTGAAGAATGGAGCAAAGAAAGATACTTAAGAACAAGTGGCCTGGGTGAAGCTGAATGGACAGGAATTCCTGCAGCAGATCTGAGTGTTTCCGGAAGCTTTAAAGAAAAAAAAAATCAAAGCTGAGTTTCTTGTTATGGTGGTGATAGAGAAAGCTAGAAGTCCAAGATACTCCCTGGTTACAGTGCCAGTCAGAAGTGTGTGTGTGTGTGTGTGTGTGTGTGTGTGTGTGTGTGTGTGTGAGAGAGAGAGAGAGAGAGAGAGAAAGAGAGAGAGAGAGAGAGAGAGAGAGAGAGAGAGAGAGAGAGAGAGATAATAAAAGATGATTCTTGAAGCTGATGAAGCAGATTCCTCTGGGCAATAGAGAAGCAGTTGGTTACTACCGTGTATAGAGTGCTGAGCCTCAAGTCAGGGAGACCTGAGTTCAAATCCTATTTCAGACACTTGCTAAATGTGTGATCCTGGGCAATTCACTTAACCTCTGAGAAATAATTTCCTCTGAGAAATAATAACACTGACCTCCCAGGATTGTCATAAAGATCACATGGGATAATATTCCTAAAGTACTTAGCACATAGTAGGCTCTATATAAATGGTTATTTCCCCTCCTCCCTCTCTCTTTCCAACTGGCTGGCATTCATAAAACATTTTATAATTTATGAAGTGCTTTATATACATTATCTGATATTCCCAACACTCTTATAAAAGACATGCCATAGTTACTATTAACTTCATTTTCCAGATGAGGAAACTATCCCAGAGAAGGAAACTATCTTGTTCTAGGTAACATAGCCAGATATGCATGAAATATAATAGAGGTCATAGAGTTGAGCCTGGGCCCTGGCCCCTTCTGGAAGTAGTACAAGTATGGGGCCCACCGTTAAGTACTGGGCAGCTAGGTGGCACAGAGGATAGAGTGCCAGGCCTGGAATCCAGAAGATTCATTTTCTGAGTTTGAATCTGGCCTCAGACACTTACTAGCTGTGTGACCCTGGACAAGTCACTTAACCCTGTTTGCCTCTGTTTTCTCATCTATAAAATGGGCTAGAGAAGGAAACAGCAAACCACTCTAATATCTTTGCCAAGAAAACTGCAAACGGGATCACAAAGGGTCAGAAATGACTGAACAACAAGAAAGGGACCAGGTCATAGGCCCAGCTCTCTCTTCCTTCTTATAGAAACAGTGTCTTCTGACTCTAATTCTAGAGGGTTTTTTTTTTCCCACTAGACTAAGTTGCCTTGGATTTATTTGACGTGATAATAGCTTCAAGATCAAAATGCTACTCTAGCAGCTCTTAAGTGTAAACTTCCTCCTTGAACATGCCAGGCTACACAATTTACTTCATGCTGTCACCAGGAAACACTGAACTATCTCTGTCCAATCGTTGTGACTCAGGATCTCTGAGCACTAGCCTTATTTAGGACGTGTTATTCTGGGATAGCCTTTTTCAGACAGCAAGATGGCTGCCAAGCTTCCCCATCTCTCAGTCTGGTTTCTGTGGAGTGTTTATCCTTCTCTCACTCAATTCAAGTCATCCAGTGTTTACTGAGCACTTACTGTATGCAAAATACTTTTATCTTTCGATGTCTTCTAGTATCTAGTACCAGTACATGGGGTTTTCTTGGCAAAAATGCTAGAGTAGTTCACCATTTTTTTCTCCAGTGGATTAAGGCAAACAAAGGTTAAGTGACTTGCCCAGGAACACACAACTAGTAAGTGTCTGAGGTCAGATTTGAACTCAGGCCTAGCACTCTATCCACTGAGCCACCTAGCTGCCCTATCTGGCATATAGTAAGTTCTTAATAAATGCTTCTTGAATTTCTTAATTATATGTAATATGTTATATTTTATTTTCCCTAATTAAATGTTTAAACAATTTAAAAACATTTTTAAAAAGATTGATTTTCAAATTCTCCCCCTCCCCCTCCCTAAGACAGTAAGCAATCCAATATAGGTTATACACATGTGGTCATGTAAAGCATTTCCAATTAGTCATCTCAATTACATGTGAAAATTTCAACATTCACTTAAAAAATTGAGTTCCAAATTCTCTTCTTCCCTCCCCTACCCCTTGAGAAGTCAAGCAATATCATATCAATCATACATGGAAGTGATATAATGCATATTTCTCTATCTTAGGCATGTTATAAAAAATATACAAAACAAGGAAAATAAAGAAAGTTGTTTTGTTTTAAAAAAGATACTTGTTGAATGACTGAATGACTGACTGTAGCAGCAACCACACTGGCATACCCAGGACAGCTGCTAGCACAGGTTCTCAGATCTGCTTTACTAGGAAAGATAGCTGTTTAAGGGTCAACAGTCTTTTTAAATTACATTCACCAGTTCAGGGGAAAAGTCAGCACCCTGAACTTCGGAGAAAATACAAACAGAGAAAATATAGGCAGAGAAATAAAGACCAACAGACAGGGCTCTGACTGCCTGAATCAACTATACACTTTACATACATCCCTGGACTGAGAGAACCTTTATATCTGAGAAGGTGGGGAGCTCTGAACGTACCAGCACTCAGAATCTCAACCAGGGGAACACAGTAACCTTCTCATAAATGAGCCCCCAAAGCAAAATACCAACTCAGAGTGTCTCTATCTCTATCTCTATCTCTATCTCTGTCTCTGTCTCTGTCTCTGTCTCTATCTCTGTCTCTGTCTCTATCTCTGTCTCTGTCTCTGTCTCTGTCCCTGTCTCTATCTCTACCTATATCTCTACCTATATCTATATCCATATCCATATCCATCCATCCATCTATCTATGTATCTATGTATCTATGTATCTATCTATGTATCTATCTATCTATCTATCTATCTATATCTCTATACCTATATATATATGTGTGTGTGTGTGTGTGTGTGTGTGTGTGTGTATACACACACACACACACACACACACACTTCTCAGAGCCAGAAGGCATCACAACCCTCCTGACTCAGGGCCTAATTAGAAATTAGCAAAAGGTGTGAAAGCCTTCCTACAGGCAAGCTTCCCCTAAGCAAGCTTAGGCCTAAGGCCTATTAATGGGTGGAGAAGATCTTAAATCCTGGTAACCTGCCTGCTATTGCATAGTTATCAAGTGTTAGAGCTAAGATTTAGGCCTCTCATAATTCCAAGTCCAGCCTTCAAGGAAATGAGAGAGATTGAAACAAAGTGTTAGTGGCATCTTGAGGAGGCAATGATCACTTAGATCTAGGTGTATCAGTGAAGGCCTCATCATCAAAGCCACTTAACTGAGGTGGGCACTGGAGGATGGGTAGAATTTCAAACCAAAGTGGAAAGGGGGTGAAGAAGGGTAGAGAAGTCAGTGATTGGAGAATGGAATAAAAATTAAGATGTAAGGGTTATACATGTGTAAGTGAATAAATAAGTGAACTATTCCCTATATTTAAGTAGAGGCCCCTAACTCTTCCAGATCATTAACTCTCTCAGAATTCTAGAAAACCACTCAGAACATGACTGCTTGAGATCTGCAAAAGGTTCCCTAGAGATCTCTTATGCCCAGGTCGTTCTTTTGTCATGGTCAAAGAAATAAGTGAAAAACAGTGGGAAGTATTCTGGCAGTGGTGACTGGGGGCATAGGGCCATAGCCAACAAGGGAAGTGGGATTTAGATTGTGAAAGGCCTTGAATGCCAGGGTGTGTTAGGATGTTATTTTGTGGTGAAGGAGGATTCCTTAAAGGTTTTCAAGTAATAAAGGCATAATCAGAACTGCGCACTGGGAAAATTTTTTTGGGGGGGGTGGAGGGGTGAGAGATATAATTGAACATTGTAGAATGTTCAATACATTCTATAATGTATTGGAACAGAGAGGCCACTGGACCTGGAGTGAAGGAAGAACTGGTTCAAATTCCTTCTTCAACAATTGCCAGCAGTCTGACCCTATGCAAGTCCTTTAACTTCTCTGGGCCTCAGTTTCTTCATCAGTAAAATGAGGAGTCTTTAAGGTCTTTTCTAGTCCTAAATCTAGGGTCCTAGCATGGAGGCAGGGGTGCCTGCTAGGAAGCAACTGTAGTAGTGAAATCTTAGACTTTAATATTCCCTGACACACAAGACCAGAAGTGATCTGAAGTAAGAGAGAATGAGGGACATCACCAGCATGGTAAAATTGGGAGGCACAGATTCAAGAGATGACTACTCTTGTGAAGATTAAGGATTTCTACAAGGGACGGGTCAAATTGGATGATCTCTAATCAAAGATTTAAGAGATCTTACAAGGGCAGAACTGCTAAGACTGGGCTTGATCCTGGCCAAGGGAATCTAGGTAGGAAATTATGAGTTTCCTCAAGGCCCAGGTAGGAGTTAGGACTACAGAAAAAAGAGGAAAAGAAAACCTCTTGGATAACAAGTTTAGAAATCAACCAGCAATTGTTATTTCTGGCA
>CM053595.1:163542108-163577016 GCA_028646575.1 Pseudocheirus occidentalis | reverse complement strand
GAAAGATGCAAGGGTGCTTGTGTATGTGCAAAGATATGTGTATTTGACACGGGGGGGGGGTAGGGGGAAGGTTGATCACAGTTGTTCCTGATCAGTTTAATAAATTCTCCAATCAACTTGATGAAATTATGGAGCATGAGCTTTTGGGTGCCTCCAAGGGACCGTTCTACATGAAGAGTGCTTGTTTAGTAGCCCTAAAATACATTTCCTTCGGTGGGGGGGGTGGGGTGCGGAATTCAAACCAGAGAATGATGTTATGCTACTGGATGGGACTGAGTAGGACCCTATGGGAGAGGTGGGAATCCACAAGAATCTCAAAAATTTGTCTCAATGATGACACCAAGTTTAGTTCCTTTCTAAGGGGATCTGATGAACTATTGGAGTTTTTATAATTATCTATTTCTTTATCTTTTTATGGCTTCCTGTGTCTTTTACTGAGTCTTTTACATTTCTTGCAAGATGAAATAAAGGCTGTCCTATCCATACGTATTGCTTCCTTAAGGGGTATAGGTTCCCAGAGTGGGTGATAGAGTTCCCTGGGGGGGGCGATGGGATGATCCTGGGGGTGGGGTAGTGTGGGGGTGGTGGTAGCCTTGGGTGCAGTTGGGAGGCATTGAATAAAAGCAGGGGTGGGAAACCTGCAGCCTTGAGGCCACATGTGGCCCTCTAGGTCCTCAAGTGCAGCCCTTTGACTCAATCCAAATTTCACAGAACAAATCCCCTAAATAAAAGAATTTATTCTATGAAACTTGGACTCAGTCAAAAGGCTTCACCCAAGGACCTAGAAGGCTACATGTGGCCTTGAGGCTGCAGGTTCCCCACTGGGTTAACCTAACCCAACTCCAGGGGAGTGCTGAGTATTTTTCTTTTTTGAAAAGGGGTCAGTAGACCAAATAAGTTTGGGGACCTCTGGATGGAAGCTGGATCCCTTTTATCTACATTTGGGTAAACCTAGACACTAGACAAATATAATTGATAATAATAATGAAAATGATGATGACTATGATGATGGTATTGATGATAGCTAGTATTTATATATCTCTTTAAGGCTCACAAATAACTACATCTGCTATCTCACTGGATCCTAACAAAACACTGGGCGATCAGTCAGTCAATAAACATTTTGCAAGTGCCTACTATGTGCCAGGCACTTAATGTTAAGTGCTAGGGATACAAAGAAAGGTAAAAGATAGTCCCTGTTCTCCAGAATCACATAGTCTGATGAGGGAGACATGCAAAAAACCATATACAGACAATCCATATACATAATGAGTTGGAAATACTCAATAGACGGGAAAGTGCTAGAATTATGGGAGATCAGGCAAGAAGTAAGATTTAGGAAGTGAGATTTTACTTTAGGGAGTAAGATTTTAACTGGGACTTGAAGGAAGCCAGGAAAGCCCAGAGATGGAGATGAAGATGAGGAGAGAGAACATTCAAGGTATGGGGCAGCCAGTAAAAATGTCTGAAGTTCATAGATAAATTGTCTTGTTCAAAGAAGGCCAATGTTGTTGGTATATGAGTAAGGTGAGTAGGGAGGGGACATAAAGTGTAAGAAGACTGAAAAAGTGGTAATGCTTTGAATGCTAAATAGAGGATTTTCTATTTGATTCTGGAGTTCATAGGGAGCCACTGGAGTTTGTTGCGTAGAGCGATGTGAGGGTGGTGACGCGGACAGACCTGACCTTTAAAAGATCACTTTGACAGCTGAGTGGGAGGCTAGATTGGAGTGTGTAGAGACTTGTGTCAGGCAGACCAACAGGGAGGCTATTGCAATAGTCCAGGCATGAAGTGATGAATTCCATACCAGAATGGTATCAGTGTTAGAGTGTCAGAGAAGTATCAGTGTCAGAGAAGAGAAGGTAGGAGACAGTGTTATTGTCCCCATTTTACAGATGAGGAAGTTGAGGCACAGAGAGGTTAAGTGAAGTGCCCAGTGTCATATAGTCAGCAAGCATTTGAGGCTGGCTTTGAACTCAAGTCTTCTTGATTTCAAGTTCAGTACTTTATGGACAATGCCATCTATAGTTCAGAGATTTCCTGGAGTGATTAAAATTGGAAACACTAACCAAAGAGAGAATGGACTTCCTGTGGGTCAAACACCAGGATGGAATCCAGCATGGATAAGACCAGACTGTAAGCTTTTGAGAGCAGGAGCTGGGTTTTGTTTTGCCTTTTCTTTGTATTCTTTACACTGAGGACAGTGACCGAAACATAGATGATTAATTAATACTTGCTGACTGACTGACTGACTTGGGAGGCCCTGGAACCTGGGCTTTACAGGCGAATTTATAGATGAAAAAAACCTTCCCTAAATTAAGCTAGATTTTTTTCAGAAGAACATTAACTCTTTCGGGCCTCCAGGGAACTATTTAGAAAATTACTGTCTGAGAGCAAAAGATGGTTCCCTAGAGAAGTGAAAGTGCCAAACAATCATTCTGAAAGTACTTGTTTAACTTTTGTCCAGGGAGTAGTTTATTCACCCACAGTATTTGGAAAGGTGGATGTTTCCTTTCTCCCAACAGAAATACTGATTGTTTAATCATATAAGAATACCAGTTATCTCTTCAGACTTAAGTTCCCAGTTTATGGAATTCCCAAACTCTACAAAGCTACATCCTGAATTCTCTTTTACTGGGATTTATGAATTGTTTTCTAAGCATCTTCATCTTGGGTTTAAGAATGCCATTATTGGGCACTTCTGTGGGGTCAGCTCTCAGATAAGCAAAGCTAAGGCAGAGCCGGAGGGCTGGGTTGTTTGTTCCGTGAAAGTTCCTCATTTGTTTTTCCTAAGAAAGGACCACACCCTGGTCACATCCAGTCCAAGGCTATTTCCTTCCTCTCTTACACCCTCATTCCTTCTTTGACCATGTATTTCCAGACTCAGAGTGACCTCATTTGCCAGGTCTTATTTTTGTGTGTGTTCCTCATATTTGTGCCATGGAATGAGATCTTGGACTAGCTTAGGATCTAGTAAGAGATTCTATGTAGTTCTGAGAATCACATTTCTGGGTTGGAGCTTCCATGAACTCATTCTCCAGATTTACTACTCCCTTCTGAGACAGAGCTTGAGAACAAGAATGATGTAGTAATTCTGCCTCTGAACCGTCTCTCACTCCCACTCCTTTGACAATCTATCTCCTGTGACCCTAATTATAGGCTCTCCTCAGCTGAACTTATTGCAAAAGTTTCCTGACTGATGCTCTGAATCCAGTTTCTTCTCCTGACAAAATTCATCCTGCAGATATTGCTTTACGGGAGAACCATTTCATGTGTAGTTTGATCTATGCTTAGTGAAGGAAGCAATGAGCACCAATAAAGACCATTCTAGCATTAGGTCTGTGATCTTTCAGAACTTAGACCCCTCAGTTGTTTTTTTCAACTATAAATCCTGATACGGAGATGTTGAATTGGGTACTATATTTTTAATTAACTGTATGATTTAAGAGCATTAGGCTTGAAACTAGAAACACCCAGTTTAAAATTCCAGACACATAAATTTTGTGATTTTTGGAAAGTCGTTTAATCCTTGTCAGGCTATATTCTTACCTGTTAAATGGGAATAAGAATATCTGTAGCATTATCTTATAGAGTTGTTTTGAGCATGCAATGAGATTATGTAGAAAAAAATTCTTTGTAAATCTTTATGTGCTACATAAGGTCAATGATTATTATTCTTATTAATGATATAAAGTCTTTCTTCTTGTCTTATTTAATGGAGCTCAGATAAAATAGACATGTGGCCAAGTTCTATCTGCAATTATTTTTTTATATTCTGCATTCTGTGAATTATTACACAGGTGGATGATTACTTTTTTGTAGCTGAAAAAAAAGTATTAGGATATAGTAAACTCATTAGGATAAAGTAAACTCATTGAAAATATTTTCTATACAATTCTTGTAGCAGGCTGGACAATAGCAATTATTTGTGCCTTTTCCTGTTTCTACATAGTTTTGATTTCTTCTGCTTGATTTCTAAATTTTGAAACTTTTTTCCCCGTACAACTTGGAAATTATATTTGGGATGGTAGCATTTGTTAAAAAAATATTGTTCTTAAGTTTTTATGGATCAGTGTTAAGCTTTTTGTGGGCAATAGTTTGGTCTGTGATAATATTACAGTTTCAGTACAGTTTATTGTTTGAGTTCCCCAGACATTTTGAGTCCTTTATTTGTAGAATGGGGATCTGTCATACAATCTTGAAAGACAGTGAGATTCTGATTTATAATTCTAGCCTCCAGGTTTTAGTAAGTAATATATTCTGTAACCTGTAGTGAAGAGTTGTACAGTTTCTAGCATTTCATGATATAATGGAATGGGCTGGTTCTGGAGATAGTAGGTCGCCATTACTGGAAGTTCTGAATAGAATGACTCACCATTTTTGGACAATACTATAGATGCTGACTAATCAGGTTAGGGTAGGACTTGGTGGCCTCTGAGGCCCAGTCCAATTCCAAGACTCCATGAATTGTTTATAGGATATCACCATCAAGATGACTGCTGGTACCTCAAATTCAAAATGGCCAAAGTAATAATTAATATCTTTTGCCCTAAATGTGCTCACTATTTCTATCCATGGTACGATCATTCATTCCATATTCCCATTTTGGAAACTTGGAGAGTATTATTGATTCTTTCCTTTTACTCACCCCCTCACTCCATCCAATCAGTCAATCCAGTTCTTTTAAAATTAAAAAAAAATTTTGATTTTTGTTTTATGAAATAAAAGAACCATTTTTATAACATAGAATAATAAAAAAGATGATTATGTATAGAGCTGCAAACCTATTATGTACAACTTGCTATTTATTTTAAATATTTAATAAAATTATATGTAAATTTCCTTTTTCCCCATTTTTTTCCCCTCTTCCATGCCCCCCCACCCCACCCTAGATATGGCTACCATTAGACACTCACATATTTTAAATCATTGTTTATGTACTTTTATTTATCAGTTTGTTCTCTGAATGCAGATTTTGTGTCATTTGTAGTTAATATGGGTATTTATAATAGTCAAAATGACTTATTTGCTCAAAGTTGTTCTTAAAACAATATTACTGTATATAAATGTTCTCTTGGTTCTGCTCATTTTGTTCTTCATGATTTCATGAAAATCTTTCCATCTTTTTCTAAGATCATTGAGATCATCATTTCTTATAGCACAGTAGTGTTCCATCACAATCATATACCACAACTTGTTCAGCTGCTCCCCAATTGATGGGCATCTCTGCAATTTCCAGTTCTTTGCTACCAAAAAGAGAGCTGCTATAAATAGTTTAAAACATAGAGGTTCTTTTTCTTTAGTCATTTTTGGAAATAGACCTAGTGGTGCTATTGCTGGGTCAAAGGTTGTAGGCAGTTTAATAACTCTTTGGGAATAATTCCAGATTGTTCTCCAAAATGGGTGGATCAGTTCACAATTTCACCGACAATGAATTAGTGATCAAATTTTTCCACATTCCCTCGTACATGTCAATTGCTCCTTCAATCATTTTAGCCAGTCTGATAGATGTAAAGTGATATCTCAAGGTTGTTTTTAACAAGGTTGTTTTAATTTACATTTCTCTAATTAATAATGATTTAGAGTATTTTTTATATGACTATTGTTTTGATGTCTTTATCTAAAAATTGCCTGTTTGAATCCTTTGACCATTTCAAATCCAATTGCAAAATATTTCTCACATCCATACCCTTATTCTATTTATACTGTGTAGTAGCCCAAGACTTTCAGGGGCCTTGGCCACATTAGCTCCCTAGTTCTACAAGGTCATTAGGCAGATACACAAGGAGAGTATAATCTTGTTGGGTGGATACTCTCATTGGTTTTGTGAATATCTAAAGAAATACAGAAAGTTATTTTGCAAGTCTTGAAAGGGACTCCCAGTTTGTTTGTGTCTCTGGATATGGTTCTAGGATAAAGATCTCAATGGGTGATTAGCCTTGGGCTGGGGTAGGGAAAAGGCAAGACCTAAGTCACGTAATCTTCCCTGCAATAAGGAATATAAATTCTATGATTTTCTTGTATCCTTGGGTTAGTATGAAATGGTTCTGTAATAAACAGACTATGAAATACATCCCCATCTCTCTCTTTCCTTTATTCAGCTGGAAGCTCTCTCTTACTTTCTCTTTGTTTTACTCAGCTGGTAGCTAGGCCATACTGTGCTGGCCGCAGCAATACTGCTTCCACCTTAATTTAGGCCTATATTACTATCTGCTTGGACTATTATTTTTACTTATCTTTCTACATCTACTTTCTTTCTTCTCCAATAATATAGCCATAATCTTTCTCGTGGATTGATATGGTCATACCATTCTTCTGCTAAAGCATCCTCAAGTGCTCCTCATGGCCTTTCTAGTATATTTCAGACTCTTTTGCCTGGCATTCAAAACCCTCTCTAACTTTCTAGTCCCATTTTATATTATTGTAATGCCAAGCAAAGGCAACTTCCAAGGTTCAGAATACCAACATAGTAATGGTCTATTTTATTCAGTGATAAATTGAAGCAAAAAACATTCACAGAACAGAGAAAATCAAAATACAGAGTAATTCATTCATTTAGTAATAAGGTCTCAATTCAATCACAAAGTACCAAGGTCCAAGTACCCCATCCCTGGCCAGTACATTAGTCAAAGTAGCCCAACCCTAAGTAGTACATTCATTTAGTCAATCACAAAGTCTCTCTTCTCAAATGGAGATTAGTTTTCAATCATAAACAAAGTATATTCATTTGGTCAGTCACAGAGCACAAAAAGTCAATATGACATGATCCACCCCTGGATCACAACTGAATTACAATATCATCCATTAATGCCAAGCATTTTCTCAAAAGGGGCAGGAAAGCACAAAAGGCCATCTACCCTTAACCTACAACAAGGTTAAGATATCACCACAGCATTTAATACCCAAGGAGAGGTCTTGTCTTCATCTTGACCCAAGGCAAGTTCTCAGCAATCTCTGTTCCTGGGGAGACAAAGCTTAACAAAGCCATAATATACATTGCCAGTGTCCTCATTAATTCACCCTTTGCCTGCAGAACAGTCCCAGAACCCCTGAAAACATCAGGAAGATCCTCTTCCAGGATTTCTGTACACATTCAACAAGAAAATTCTTCTTCCGGGCTTCTGCAACAACAGCATTGTCCTTCACCAGCAGATGAATCTGGAAAAACAACATCAAAACAGACAGATACAATATTGGCATCACAGTCATGCCTCCTCAGTTCTTGGGAGCTCCAGGTGGCAGTTCTCAAAAGTCCTGGGCAGCTCCAACTGGCCCTTAGCAATCTCTCAGCAACTCTGGCCCCCAGAAATTTTCTTCTCTTTCTGCCTCCATGATACTGCTCCCCAAAAGTTCTTCTGGCCTCTTTCTTCTTGGGCCTTCTCTCTGCTTGAGCCTTCTCTCTGCTTGGGCTTCTCTTTAAATCCACAGCATCAGCTCCTCCCAGTTCAGCCCTCTCGCTTCATGTCAACAAGTCCATCACACAAGTGGGATTCACAAGCTCTGGGTTTTAACACTCAATCTGAAAACCAAGCCAATACAAGGGGATCTTTAAATTCCATTACCATTACAATTATTCCTCTCTATACATTCTAAACTCTAGTCAAAACTGGGCTATTATATACATGCTGAAAATTCTTACATGTTAATAAGAAGAGAAATGCAAATCAAAACAATTGAAGGTTCATATCACAATCAGTAAATTGACAAAAATGACAGAAGGTGGGCACACTCAGTTTTGGGAGTGTTGTGGAAAGACAGTAATACTACTAATAAAATATTGATGGAGTTATGAATTGGTCTAAGCATTCTGGAAAGCAACTTGGAATTATGCAAAGAAAGTGATGTCAGGATCTCAATGTCCTCTCTTTTTACTATTAGGATAGACCCTGTTTTCCAGAGATAAGGCCCAGCAGCAAACTGTGCTCTGAGGTTGGCATAATAACAATCCTTTGCACTCATCTTCTGGGTGAACTCCACTGAAGCAAAATCTCAGAATTGTTTCTCACTAGCCCCAGGTATTCCCTGAGCTTGGATAAGCACCTGCATGACCCATGTTCTGGTCACAAAGCCCTGCTATGAATTAAACTTGTCTTATTGTTGCTGTTACCCCCTCATTGTCGTGGCTACAGCTCATTGCATAGCCACCGCCATGTATGTTTGGCTTCACTAAAGTGGGTCTTTTCCTAGAGGAGGTGCTGACACGTGTCTAGTTTGCTTCCTCCAATGGAATAAAGAAAGCTTTTTGCTTATGACCACTATTTAGTTTTTTGGTTTTATTTTTCAGAGTTGACTGTGGTTGTGATAACATGTGTGCGTTCTTGGGTATTTTCAGAGTTAACAGTGGGGGCAGCTGGGTGGTGCAGTGAATAGAGCACTGGCTCTGGAATCAAAAGGACCTGAGTTCAAATCTGACCTCAGACACTTGACTCTTACTAACTATGTAACTTGTAGTAAGTCACTTAATCCCAATTGCCTCACCAAAAAAAAAGTGTATTAGTCAGTGTTTGATTTCATATGTCTTATCATTACTTTCTCATTTGATATATCGTAGGAAGAGACTTTAAAACCCATCTAGCAGAGTTTCCTCCTTTCAGGGATGGGAAAACTAAGGGCCAGAGAAGTGAAATCGCTTGCCTAAGGTCACATGGGTAGACATGAGAAAGGCAGCAGAGATCAGCTTGGAGCAGAGAGCTACTTAGGAATCAGCCATTCCAGGTAACTGCAGGAATTCAGTCCACCATTCTTGTTTTCTTCTCCCTTCTCACCTGGAGTGTAGAAAAGAATGGAAAGATCACTTTACTAGACCAACCACTTCACTTCCTGTTTCCTCTCTGATGGGTGGAATCTGGGTGGGAGGAAAGTTCACTCCCTGCCTATAGCTAATATGACTTTCTGAAGTATGTTCCTTTAAATCTTCATTTGTATTTCTTTGTGTAAAGGACTTGAAAGCCCAGGACTGCATCACAGAAAGGGAGTCAATAACATAGGTTAAACTAACTGTAAAAATGAGGCTGTTCAAGGTAATTCCTTCACGTGGTGCCAACAAGTCCTTTTAGAGAACCAGAAGGGAACAGCCTTATTGGATAAACAATCATTGGGTGAACTTTTAGTCTAATCACTTCAAGAAGTTGAGGCAGGAGCTAGCAATCAGCAAAAACTTAGCTCTTTACCTCTTATGGGGGGGAAGGGGGAAAAGAGTTTTCCTCTTCTCTCCTGCCACTGTCCATGGAATCAATCAACGGTATTACTCATCCAGAAGAGAAAACCCATTCAGCACTTGGTAAGTCTGTGTCAGAGAATTTAAGTCATAGTTGAGAGAACAGGGATACACTACAAAAATATATGGAAACAGGATGATATTCCTGTTCTAGATAGCTAGCGGGGTGGGGCCTCTGGCAGTAGAAAGAGGCAGCTATAGACTTATAAGGAAACTAGCCCTTGCAATCAAGAACAAAGTCTGGGGTCCCAGGTAAATAACCTTCACAGCTCAGGGGGGGAGTTTTGTGATAAGTACACAGAAAAGAAAGGACTTTAAGGCCCAGTAGTACCAGAGGAATAAATAACCTTAGCTATATGACTTTCTTAAATATTCCAGATTATTTTTTGTACTCTATTTGTTCCTCCTTTTCTCATAAGATGTGGTATGTATTTGCAGGAGAATGTACCCCAGGCTTATGGGTAAATGTTTATTAGCTACTATTCTTACTATGAGCCATTTTAGTAAATGCTTTTAAAAAATTACTAATTGTATATACTGGATAACTATTAATGAAAAGAATAATAGTTGAGCTTCATGGCCTATAGGGGTAAGAATCTAGACTAACAAATTATCCCAGAATCTGAAGTAGTGGCCGTTCTCTAGAAACATAATCCACGTGTATGTTAAGTTGGAGGAATGGGCTAGAGGGGATATGATATATGCTATTAAAGCATATGATAATTTACAATGATTTAATTTAAAGCCAATAAGTACATGATATGGGGGTAAGAAAAGGGAAATTAGCTCCAAAGATAGGAGTGAGTATGTGTATACATATATATACACACACATATATAATGTATATATGTAGATATACATATATACACATGCATACTTCACACACACATATTGTAAATGGGAGATAATCTCAAGAAAGTACTAGCAGTGAGGAGAACTGGGAAAGATAGGATTTGAACTGGGTTTTGAAGGAATCCAGGAAAGCCTGGAGGCAGAGGTGAGAAGAAAGAACATTTTAGGCATGGGAGATAGACATTGAAAAGTCATTGAGTTGAGAGATGAAGTACCTTGTGCAAGGAATAGCGATAAGACCAGTGTCACTGAATGATGAAGGGAACTTAGATGTAAGAAGACTAAAAAGGTAACAAGATGCCAGGTTGTAAAAGGATTTAAAAAACAAACAGAGGATTTTACATTTGATCCTGGAAATAAAAGGGAATTTATTGCGTGGAGAGGTGACATGGTCAGACCAGTACTTTAGGAAGATCGATGTGACTAATGAATGGAGGATGGGCTGATGTGGGAAGAGATCGAACTAAGGAGACCCACCAACAGACTATTGCAATGGTCTAGATATGAGGTGATGATGGTCTGCACCATGTTGGTGGGAGAGTCAGAGGAGAAAAAGGAAGTGTATACCAGAGATGGTACAAAAGTAGAATTGTCAGGATTTGGCAAGAGATTGGATATGGGTATGTGGAAGAAAGGCATTTGTCCAGGATGACAACTAGACTGTGAGAGCCTGGGTGACTGGGAAGATAGTCATGCCCTTAGCAACTCTAAGAAAATTAGGAAGAGAGGAGGATTTGTTGGATGGTGAAGATGAGCCCAGTTTTGGATATTCTGAGTTTAAGAAGTCTATAGGACATCCAGTTTGAGATGTCCAATAGGCAGTTGAAGATGTGAGACTGGAGTCCAGGAGAGAGGTTAGGGATGGATATATAGATCTAGGAATCATCAGCATAAAGATGATCATTGAATCCGTGGAAGCTGACGAGATCACCAAACGAAATCATATAGAGGGATAAGAGAAGAAGGCCCACAATGGTGCCCTGGGGAATATCTATAGTCAACAGATATGACCTAGATGAAGATCCAGCAAAGGAAACTAAGAAGTAGTGGGCAGAATGTAATAGGAGAGCCAAAAAAGAGTTCTGTCCCAATAACCTAGAGAAGAGTATCAAGGAAAAGAGATTGAGAGTATCAAAGACTAGAGAGAGGCAGGAAAGATGAGGATTGATAAAATGTCATTCAATTTGTCAATTAAGAGATCATTTGTAATGTTGGAGAAAGTAGTTTCAGTTAAAAAATGAGATCAGAGAAATAGAAAGTTAAGAACATAGCGAGAGGAAAAGAAGTAGAATACCTACTATGGACGGTCTTGTCAAAGAGTCTAGTCACAAAAGGGAGGAGAAATCTGATGCTATAGGATGGACAGATCAAGTGTATGGGAGACGTGGGCATATTTATATGAAGTAGGGAAGCAGCCAGTAGACAAGAAGAGATTGAAGATCAGTGACAGGGTAGGGATGAAAATGGGGACAATCTGTTGGAGAAGGCAAGAGGTAATGGAATCACTTGTGAATGTAGAGGAGTTAGTTTTAGCAATGAGGAGAATCATCTCTTTGTGGGAGACAATATGGAGGAGATAGTAGTGGAAGTGATGTGAGCTATGTAAGATGAGAAGGAAGGGATAAGAGAAGAGGAAGCTCTGGGTGAGTGGCCTTAGTTTTATCATGAGGCAAAGTTCTCAGATGAGAGGATGGGTGTGTGTGTATGTGTTGCAGAGCCATTGAGGAGGCATGAAAAGATTTTGAAAAGGTGCTGAGTGGCAAATGGGAAAGGGACTTGACTTGGGATGTGCAATGGGATTTCCTAGCTGCTGTGAGGGCCCAGTTTATTAACTGTATGTGGCATAAATTTGTAAGTATGTGGCATAAATTTGCATTAGACCCAGTTAGCACAGTTTTATGATTTTCTCCAGCTTCAATCAGCAGCATATGAGTAGGAACAGACAGTAGATGGTGGGAGTAACAAGACTGAGTATAGGCAGGGCAAGACTGGTGATAGGATAAGCTGACAAGGGTCTCAAGAGAAAAGAAGAGTAGAGAGTTGAACTGGTTCACCAAGGGGTCAGATGTGAAATGGAGGAGACTGAGGCAAATACAGAATTGACAGCCTGAGAGAGAACTGGGGAGTAGAGAGAGTAGATGTTGTGGCAAGGAAGAAGAGCAGAATTTGTGGTTTTAAGGCAGAAGAAGAAATAGAATGACAACAGGTTATAATCAGATAAAGAAATTTCAGAGTTCAAGAACATGGAAGTGGTAAATCTATGGCTAATAGCTAGATCAAGTTTATGACCATCTCTGGGTAGCTGAGGTATGCTGGAAGAGAAGGTCAAGGGAAATTAATAAGATGAGGAACTGGGAGATCAGGGTTTTGAAGGGAGCATCAAAATATATAATGAAGTCACCTTGTATAAGATCAGGAGTTGAGAAGAAAAGACTGTGAGCTAAACACTGAATTCACTGAAGAAAGGACTGTTCTGGAGATTGGTAGCAACTATCAGAATCTTGATTTGGTGATAAATATGTATTAAGAGAACCTTAAAGAGGGTGAGGTTACTGAGTGATGAGTGTGGGGGGAAAGAGAAAGCCTGGAAGTGACAATGGAGAATTTCTACTCCCCTTCTTCAATTAGTGAGTCAATAAATCCATAAAAGTACAGTAAATCCAGTGCTGAAGAGGGGATCTAGGACAGCTGTGTAATCAAGAGAGTCAGGTCATAGTGAGAACCAGAAGATGGAAGGAGTGAGAAAGGAAAAGATTTAAGATGAAAGCTAATTACTTATGGAGCAGGCATTCCAGAGAGCACAGTGGAAGGTATGGGTAGGTAGGGGCCGGGGATGGTGTTAGATTGAGGTGAATAGGAATAAGGAACTGGTCAATAGGATACAGAGAAAGGAATTATATATGACCACTAGGGGTTCAAAATCACTGGGATGGGAAGGTATGATGGAGTAGGAATTTGTTGATCCTTAAACAATGAGTTCAAATAGGTTATTAACATCCTGAGGGGTTTAGCCTCAGGGTGGAGACTTCTCAAGTAGGAATTTAGGCAATAGGATATAGACAGAAAAACTGGAAGGGGTGGGAGAGAAGGACCCAGAGAGGGGACCAATAAAGAAAGTGAAGTGGAATGGTGTGTTTCTTCTTCCCCTGAGTGTGAGTGCAGAGTTGAAGATAACATCCAGATTAGGAGCCAGGGGGATTAGAAGGATGACAGTAATAGGAAAATGAGGAAGAAGGGAGCACTTGGGCAAGGGGGGAAGATAATGAGTTCAGTTTTGGGACATGTTGGATTTTATATAAATGTAAATACACACATATAGGACGTCCATTATGAGATATCCAATAGGCAGCTGGAGATAGAAGACTGGAGGTCAAAAGAGAAGTTAGGGATGGAAATACAGATCTGGGATTCATCTGCACAGAGGTGATAATTGAATTATTGGAAACCAATGAGATTGTCAAGTGAAATACTATTAAGGAAGAAGAGAATTGGGCCAGAACAGAGCACTGGGGGACATCTATGGTTAGCCAGTGTGACCCAGATAAATATCCAGTAAAGGAGACTGAGAAGGAGTGGTCAGATAGGTAGGAGGAGAACCAGGAGAGAAGAGTATCAGAAAAAGCTAGAGAAAAGAGAATATCCAGAAGGTGATTGACAATGTCAAAAAGGTTGTAGAGAAGTTAAGAAGGTTAAAGATTGAGAAAAGACCATTAAATTTGGTGATTAGAGATCATCGATAAGTTTGGAGAAAGTTGTTTCAGTTGAATGATAAAATGAAAACGAAAAAAGTAGCCAGATTGCAGAGGTTTTAGACAAGAGTGAGAAGAGACAGAATGATTGGAGAATACTTGCTTAATAAATTAGACAGAGAAGCAGGGGGAGAGATATAGAATGATAGCTAGCTGGATAATAGGTAAATGTACCAGAAGGAGTGAGAAGTTGGTATTTGTTTTTTAGATAAACACTTTGCTCCACAGCAACTGGCCAATACTTCATCTGTCCACAAAGGTCATTTGAGGGACTGAGGAAGGCATCAAAACCTCATGGCTGATCAAGAAAGGTCTTAGGTAAAAGATGACATTAGAGGAGAGCCTTGAAAGAAGCTAGAGAATTCTAAGAGGAAAAGGCCAGAAGGGAATGCAAAAAAAAAAAAAATCCTTTACATAGACTTTTCTCCAATGCCTGGTGATAGAGAATTCTAGAGGGGTAGCCTGGTGGTGTAGTGGATAGAATGTGAGACCTGAAGTTAGGAAGACCTGAGTTCAAATCTGACCTCACACACTTAGTAGCTGTACAACATTGGGCAAGTCACTTAACCCTGTTTGCCTCAGTTTCCTCATGAAAATGAAACAACTGGAGAAGGAAATGACAAATTGCTGCTCTATGTTTGCCAAGAAAATCAGAGACAACTGGAACAACTGAATAACAGCAAAAACAAAAAAAAAAAAGAGTTCTAGGATGGTGGTAAAGAGCAAGGCAGCCTTTCCCCATCAGCTCTTCAAACAGCAGAGGATTCTGCTTTCTCCTGTCAGCTCCCCATATCAGAACTTTCCTTGAGTCAGATCAGATAGGAGCTGGAATGTCCTATGTGAGGAACAGTAGAGACTGCATGGTTTTGGATAAATGTGTTGTATTTCGTTTTTGACATAATTATCCATGTGGTCTTGAACAAGTCACTTATTTTTTGAGGGAGGAAGGTAGGACAACTGGGGTTAAGTGACTTGCCCAAGGTCACATGGCTAGTAAGTGCTAAGTGTCTGAAGCCAGATTTGAACTCAGGTCTCCTGACTCCAGAGCCAGTGCTCTATTTGCTGCTCACTTCTGTACTATAGGTTAATTTCCCTCTCTTAGTGGGAAAAAAAGTGAGGTTGCATTAAGGTCCCTTTCAAATCCTTAATTCTATGGTTCTAATTCTGCCTTTGAGCTTTTCTCAGGGTGAAAAAGTTGCCAACCTGAACAGTTCAGGAGAGTGCCAGGGAAAGTTTAATTGACTATGTTTATGCTAACACTTAAGACAGCCTTCACACTTCACAGCAATGAGGCCACCACATAAAATGCTATGGTCCCTATCTTTAGTGGCTGATAATCTCTAGAGAGAAACAAATAAGTTCACATCCTAAATGGCCCAGAGTAGCACAGAGTAGGAGGGAATCAAATGAGCAGAACCCTATCTGGTATCCAAAGCAAAGTTTGATTGTATCTTCACAAACAGTAAAAAGTAAAATTCATTCTTCAGTCAAAATTGGAAATTCAGTTTGTGCACTCTTCATAATTCTGCCACTACATTTATTGGATGTTAGCAACTGCTGTTTAAAACATATACTTAATCTCTGGGGGAGATGGTGAGGATGGGAAGGAGGGAATGAGAAAGGAAATGAAGAGGATCACATGTAAAATGAAATGTTGCCACAACATTAAGGTTTGTGACACAGCACCTAGGGCTCATGCTGTGATACCCTGGCTAATATGCATTCAATTAAGGAACTCATCTCTGGCTGGATACTCCAGCACTCTCTTGGGAAATGAGCTGGTGTCTTCAGGTATCTGTTTTACATGAAACCAATTATAAGAATGCTTCTAATGTTGAAATGATATTGTCATGAGGGCTGTTTTAGCTTGGGCCGGTGTATTTCTTTCCATGAGATTAGTTAGCTGCAATTCAAATTTATTATGCTTTCAAGATTACTTGCATGCTTGGATCTCATAAAATGTTACTACTCTACAGTCAATTATTCAATCAAGAGTTAATATGTAAGATAAAGAATCATCAGAGCTACCTTTTGATGTCTGGTTTTAGCTTAAACAAACTTTCAAGAGCCATTCTTTTTATTTGTGAAATTTGGAATTCTTTGTTTTTAAAAATGTTATTGTTATTGATGACTTTAATTTCTATATCATATTCATTCCTCCCTATTCCCCTTCTCAGTTGTCTAATGCCTTTTATTTAAAATTTTTTTAAAAGTCTAATATTTAATTTTTCCCAATTACATATAAAACAATTTTAAACATTCTCTCTCTCTTTTTTTTAATTTTGAGTTCCAAGTTCTCTTCTTCCCCCTCCTATTCCCTCCTTGAGAAAGCAAACAATTTGATATAGGTTTATATATATATATATATTTGTTGTCATGCAAAACCTGTTTCCATATTAGCCATGAAAGAAAATGCAGACTGAATAAAAGCTAAGACAAATAACGTTTAAAAAAGTATGCTTTGATCTACACTCAGACTCCATCAGTTCCTTCTCTTTTTTCATCATAAGTCTTTTATAATTGTCTTGGGTCATTATATTACTGAAAATAGGTAAGTCATTCACAGTTGATCATTTTACAATATTGCTGATACTATATACAATATTCTTCTGGTTCTGCTCATTTCTCTTTGCATCAGTTCATGTAAGTCCTTTCAGCTTCTTCTGAGAGCATCCTGCTAATAACATGACAGTATTTCATCACAACCATATACCACAACTTGTTCAGGCATTTACCAATTGAGCATCCTCCATTTCCAATTCTTTGCCACCACAAAAAGAGTTGTTATGAATATGTTTGTACATATAGATAATTTTCCTTTTATTTTTTTAAAATCTCTTTGGGATACAGACCTGATAGTGGTATTGCTGGTTCAAAGGATACACATGGTTTTCATTCTAAATTGCTCTGCAGAATGGTTGAATCAATTCATAACTCCACCAAAAATGCATTAGTGTCTCAATTTTCCCACATTCCCTACAAAATTTGTCATTTTCCTTTTCTGTCATATAAGCCAATCTGATGTGTGACATGGTGCCTAAGAGTTGTTTTAATTTGCATTTCTCTAATCCATAGTGATTAAGAGCATTTTTTCACAAGACTATAAATAACTTTGATTACTTTATCTGAAAACTGCCCATTCATATCCTTTGACCACTTATCAATTGGGGAATGACTTGTATTCTTATATATTTGACTCAATTCTTTGTATATTTGAGAAATGAGACCTTTATCGGAGAAATTTGCTAAGAAATTTTTATCACAGTTGTGATTACTCTGTATTTCCCTCCATCTTATCTCCCCCCACCCACTCCTCCTTTTCTCTCCTTTCACCCTGTCCATCCTCAAAAGTGTTTGCTTCTGACTATTCCTTCCCCCAATCTGCCCTCCTTTCTATGAACCCCCCACTTCTCTTTCCCTCCTACCTTCCTATAGGGTAATATAGATTTCTATATTCTACTGACTGGGTATGTTACTTCGTTTTTGAGACAATTCTTATGAGAGGTAAGATTCAAGTGCCTTGCCCTCACTTCTCCCATCTCCTCCCCTACTTTAAATACTTTATGTGAGATAATTTACTCCATTCTATCTTTCCCTTCCCCTTTCTCCCAGTGCATCCCTCTTTTTCACCCCTTAATTTTTTTTAGATAGCAATTCATCGTGTTCAACTCACACCTGTGCCCTACTCCTACTGTCTGTCCTAAAATGATCAAGTTCTTAGGAATTATATGTCTCATCTTCCTATGTAGGAATGTAAACAGTTTAACCTTATTGAATCCCTTATGTTTTCTCTTTCTTGTTTACTTTTTTATGCTTCTCTCCAGTCTTGTATTTGAAAATCAGATTTTCTATTCAACTCTGGTCTTTTAACCAGGAATGCTTGAAGGTCCTCTATTTTATTAGATCTCCATTTTTCTCCTAAAAGATTATACTCAGTTTTGCTGGCTAGGTGATTCTTGGTTGTAATCCTAGCTCCTTTGCTGTCCAGAGTGTCATGTTCCAAGTCATCTGATCCTTTAATGTAGAAGTTGCTAAATCTTGTGTCAACCTGACTGTTACTCCATGGTATTTTAGTTGTTTCTTTTTGTTTGCTTGAAATATTTTTCCCTGACCTGGGAGCTCTGGAATTTGGCTATAATTCCTGGGAGTTTATTTTGGGATCTTTTTCTGGAAATGATTGGTGGATTCTTTCAATGGTTATTTTACCTCCTGATTCTAGGATATCAGGGCAATTTTTCCTTGATAATTTTTTGAAAGATGATGTCTAGTTTCTCTTTTTTTAAAGACGGTTTTCAGGTAGCTCAATAATTCTTAAATGTTCTTTCTTTGGTCTGTTTTCCAGTTCAATTATTTTCCCAATGAGATAGTTCACATTTTCTTCTAATTCTTCATTAATTTGATTTTGTTTTATTGTTTCTTGGTGTCTTATGGCATCATTAGCATCTACTTACTCCATTCCAATTTTTCAATAATTATTTTTTCAGTGAGTTTTTAACCTCCATTTTCATTTGGCCAATTCTACTTTTTAAGAAGTTCTTCCCTTCTTTGAATTTTTGTGTATCTTTTTACCATTTGGCCCATTCTGGTTTTTGTCTTTTTAAAATTTTACTTTTAATTAATGGAATATAACACAATACAATAAAATATATTATTACACATGAAACTGCAAATCTATTACGTACAACTTGCTATTCTTTTTAAATATAACATATTAAATATAATATATAACAAAGTTATCATGTTAATTTCTTTTTTCTTTCCTCCAATGATCATATATTTCTTTTTTCAATTTTTATTTTTAAAAGTTTCTTTTTTGTCTGATTTATTTGTTTTTAGCTTTCAACATTTACTTCTATAACATTTTGAGTTCTTAACTCCTCCTCCCCCACCTCTCCTCCCTCTTCCCCAAGATGGCATGCAATCTTTATGTGAGATAATTTACTCCATAAGCTATACATGCACAATCTTATTCAACATATTTCCACATTAGTCATATTGTGAAGAATTAGAACCAAAGGGAAAAAACATGAGAAAGAAGAAACAAAACAAGAGAGAGAGAAAATAGTCTGCTTCAATCTGCATTGAGACTCCATAGTTCTTTCTCTGGATGTGGATAGTATTTTCTATGATGAGTCTTTTTGAATAGTCTTAGATCCTTGTATTTCTGAGAAGAGTTTAGTCCATCAAAGTTGGTCATTGCACAGTTGCTGTTACTATGTATAATGTTCTCCTTATTTTGCTCACTGCATTCAGCATCAGTTCATATAAATCTTTCCAGATTTTTCTGAAAGCATCCTACTTGTCGTTTCCTATAGCACAATAATATTTCATTACATTCATATACCAAAACTTGTTTGGTCATTCATTCCCCAATTGATGGGCATCCCCTCAATTTCCAATTCTTGGTCACCACAAAAAAGAGCTACTATAAGTATTTTTGTACATGTGGGTCCTTCTCTCATTTATTCTGTTTTTAAGTTGTTATTTTATTTTTTTGCTTTTTGGAGGGGGGAAAGTGGGGCAATTGGGGTTAAGTGACTTGCCTAAGGTCACACAGCTAGTAAGTGTTAAGTGTCTGAGGCTGGATTTGAACTTCCGTCCTCCTGACTCCAGGGCTGGTGCTCTACTCATTGAGCCACCTAGCTGTCCCTAAAGTTTTGTTGTTGTTGTTGTTTGACTTTTTGGAGGGGGGATGGTAGGGCAATCGGGGTTAAGTGACTTGCCCAAGGTCACACAGCTAGTAAGTGTTAAGTGTCTGAGGCCAAATTTGAACTCAGGTCCTCCTGACTCTAGGGCCAGTGCTCTATTCATTGTGCCACCTAGCCACCCCCAAAGTTGTTATTTTATTCAGTATTTTTTGTGTGTGTCTCCTTTACCAAGCTGTTGACTTTTTTGGGGGTTATTGTTTTTGCATCATTCTTATTTCTTTTCCCATTTTTTCTGCCTCTCTCATTTGATCTGTTTAAAGTGCTTTTTGAGTTCTAGGATTTCTTTTGGTAGGGGACTGAGACTAATTCCCATTTTTCTTTGAGGTTTTGGAGGTAGCTGTTTTGACTTAGTTGTCTTCTTCTCAGTTTGTGTTTTGATCTTCCCTGTTACTATAGTAACTTTCTGTGGTCAGTTTTTTGGGTTGTTATTGTTTGCTAATTTTCCCCAGATCATTTTTTGACTTTTAACTTTATGTTAAAGTTGGGCTCTGCCCTCAGGATGGAAGGGGCACTGACCCAAGCTTCAGGGATTTTTGCGCAGCTGTTTTCAGAGCTGGTTCTGGGAGTTTGTAAGTTTTCGGTTCTTCCAAGGAGGTATAATCTAAGGAGAGGTGTGTTTACTACTCTCCTGGCCTGTACTTTGATTCTCTGGTGTGCTAATGTTCTTCCTTGTCCTGGGACTGTTCCCTAGGACTGTGCCCAATATCTACATATGGGCAATGAAACAGAATCCTGGACCCAGTGCCAGCAAAGGATACCCTGTGATCTCCTGACAAATTGTCTTGCTGATCATTGCCTGCAATAGATTGTACTCTCCTCTCACCCACATGTGGCAAACCTTTTCTGCTAACCTTCTAAGTTGTCTTGGGCTGGAAAATTGTTTCATTCCATCCTTTTGTTGGTTCTGCTGCTCCAGAATTCAATTTGAGGTGTTATTTTAAAGTTCTTTAAAGGGGAATTGGGGAGACCTCAGGCAAATCCCTGTCTTTTCTCTGCCATCTAGATCTCATGCCTTTTAACACAAAAATCCATATTATTAAAAATTTTCTGAAATTTATAGTATTTTTGTCTTAGATTGGTATAGATTATCTTCTAAATTTTGTCAGACATCTTCCTTTCTTCTGCTTGACATTAAACAGTTAATGAGTCATACAGAGTACATAGTAAGTCTTTTAAAAATGCCTTTTTAATGGGGTTGAGTGCCCAAATATACTAGATCATGTGAGGAACAGCCCTGTTCAGCTGGACGCAGTCCTCTCCTCAACTGACCTTAGATGAGCTCAACTCTTTGGAAGCAGCAGGGTTGTTTCTGTTCCTTTTCCACCACTCTGTTTTTGTCCTCTCCTTCCTCAGCTTCTGCCTTCTTTCACTATCTTTACAAGTCTCCTGCCTTGAAACAGGGGCTCCATGTAGAAGTAATTAAATTCTACCTTAAAGAAACTAAAAGTCACATTTTTGTTAGATATGGAATGAATCAGCTATATTCAATTTTTCTCAGCCACTAAAAATTCTAGTTATCATATACAATGTTAAATATCTAGTTATTAGTTGTTGAGAAACAAGGCGCTTTGGCTATTTTTGCCTTCAAATAATACTTTGGGGGCAATTAGGTGGTACAGAGGATGGAGCTCTGGGCACAGAATTAGGAAGACCTGGGTTCAAACTTTTGAACCTCAGACTTTTATGGTTATGTGACCCTGGGCAAATCACTGAACCTGTGCTTGCCTCAGTTTCCTCATCTGTAAAATGGAGATAATAATAGCCCCCACCTCACATAGTTGTTGTGAGTATCAAGAGAGATAATCATTATAAAGTGCTTAGCACATAACATGCCTGGCACACAACAAGAACTATATATATGTTAGCTGTGACTGTTACTTTTGTCTAGGGACTGCCTTCTTCCAGCTCCTTTCAAAACTGGCTGCTTTTCTTCCCCTTTCCACAAATATAATTATCCAAATCCAACTTACATATAGGATCGTAAGATCTAGAGGTGCAAAGAACCTTAGACATAATCTAATCCAATTTCTTTTTTAAAAATTTATTTATTTACTTTTAGTTTATAACATTCAGTTCCACCTTCCCTTGAGTTTCAAAATTTCAATCTCTTTTAACAGAAGGAGAAACTGAGGACTATTGAGACACAGCTTGTTCCTATCTTAACCCTTTCATGTCCAAAACTTTCATCCTAGAACTCCACTGTTCTTGCTTTATGTTTTTTTTGGAGGGCGGAAGGCAGGGCAATTGGGGTTAAGTGACTTGCGCAAGGTCACATGGCTAGTTTGTGTGTGTATGTGTGTGTGTTAAGAATCTGAGGCTGGATTTGAACTCAGGTCCTCCTGACTCCAGGGCCAGTGCTCTATTCACTGTGCCACCTAGCCTCCCAACTCCCCTGTTCTTATTGGTGAATAGCACATGTGGCATACTTCATTTAATAATTCATTTCACCTATTTTCTCTCCTGCACCCTTGTGGTTGTGCATGTATTCTTTGTGTTTCCCACCCCCTTCTAGCTCTGGAACCATAATCAAATCATTTTGATCACCATATCAATAAATCTAAAAATAAAAATAAATAAATAAAAAATAAATCAATAAATCAAATCAACCACTGCTATTAACAGGGTGCCTCATTCTCCCTTATGGCACTGTTTACTATCCTCTAACTTTCTTTTTTTCCCCCTCTTTTTAAAAATATATTTTATTCCCCCCCTCAATTACATTTTAAAGCAATTAAAAAAGTTTTTTTTTGAAATTTTGAGTTCCGAAGTCTCCTCTCTCCCTCCCCTCTCCAAATAGTAGGCAATCATATACAGGTTACACATATGCAGTCATGTAAAACATTCCCATGTTAGTCATTTTGTCCAAGAAGACTAGAATAAAAGAAAAAAATTGAAGAAAGAAAGTGAAAAATAGCCTGCTTCAGTCTGCATACAAACAATATCAGTTCTTTCCCTGGAAGCAGATAGCATGCCTCATCATGAGTCCTTTGGGATTGTGTTGGATCATTGTTTTGGTGAGAATAGCTAAGTCACTCTCAGTTCTTCATCAAACAATATTGCTGTTACTGTGTATCATCCCAGTAACTTTCTAAGCCACCACTCCCTTTTGGAGTTCTTTTTCTCTTAGAACAAAAGCTCCTCAAGGGCAAAGCTATCTTCTCTTTAGTGTTTGTCTATCCAGCACTAAGTATACAACTTGGCATGTAATAATGGGTTAATACATATCATTCATTCATCCAATTTATCCTAAATATCATAACAGTGAACATGGAAAAGGAAATCATGTTAACAGCATCCTGAATTAAATAATATGGAGTAAACTGAATTAAGGAACTTTTTTTCCAGTTGTATTTGACAAAATCACTTATTTGTAACTACTGGTTGGCTTGACTTGGATTCCCTGAAACCAAAAACACTGCAATCAAGAAAAATTTTATGGCTCAGAATTTGAACAGTGATTTGTTAAATAAAACTGTAGTAGTTTAGAAAAAAGTCAGACTGGCAAGCAGAAGTATATGACTTGGACAGACAGTAGCACTGACACTGGAGTATCTTATTTCCAAGGTGGCTTGGAGTTGAGCATTGAAGCCAAGATTGATATTTCCATAAACTTGCTTTGGAGGTTTTAAAAATCACTCTTAAGGCTTTTATATCACCCTACTTTACATTATAGTTGTCTATATATGCTTTATGTATTCTTAAGATAAGGAGGAAATGCGGAATACCAGAGCCCTGGACTTGGAGTTAGATGTTGGTTTAAATTCTGATATGTTGCTAATACTTACTAGCTAGGTAAATATGAGTGACTCACCTCATGCAAAATGGAACTGATGATATTACAATCCTAACTTCACATGGTCATTGTAAGGAAAGTATTTTTTACACCTTAAAGTGCCAGAAATAGGAATAAGAATGTAGCAGACGTTTGCTATGAATTTGGAGAAGCACATTTTCCTTCATGCATTGTGAATTCCTGAGATGACTAGGCAAGAAGAGAGATTAGGAGACACCAGTCAACTCTATCTCAACCCCAAGGCAGGAAGCAGCAGGTAGGAGCTGGTGTGTTTTGGAGAAAGGTCTTCACTGATCCACATGGCCCTGGAGGGAAGACTCCTTGAAGTTAGGGACTATTGGATTGGGTTTATTTTATTTGTATTTCTGTCCTCAGTGACCCATAGTAGATGCTTAATAAATGCTTGTTAAGTAGAACTGAATCAAAATCAATGAAAGAAGTTGCTGCATGGCCTTGGCTAGAGACCTGGGCTAAAGGGGGCTGTATCCATACAATCCCTGAAGGGAATCAGCTAGTGATAGCTGGGAACACTGAACCAATAGTAGAGTACCAGACGGTGGTGGAGATGGGGGTCAGGGAAAAGAGATCAGAGTGACAGGGAAATGTGGATCCAAGGACTAAAGAAGGAGCCCAGAAATGAGAAACATATCAGAGACAGTGGACAGGAACAAATTTGGACTTTCCCTTTCGCAAATACCATAAGTCGTGTGGGCTGTGCAGGTCCAGAATAGGGAGAAGGATGGGGTCTTTAGTGAACCCAGAGACACAGGGCAGCACTGTAAGTCATAAGGACTGTATAGGTCTGTGGGAAATGCTAGAATTTTCTTGATTGTCTAGGGATTTAGGTATGAGTTCTCCTTGCATATTTTTTGCTCTATAAATACATTTTTTTTCATGTTTAATGTCTTATTAACCTGAATACCTATAGAAGAACTGAGAAGTCTTTGGGGGAACAAAACAAACCAGGCACTAAATTTCACAGGGCTTCCTGGTATAAGATTGGCAGACTTTGTAAGAGACATCACATAGGGAAACCTTCATGTCAGAGAGATACTCTGACACTGAAGTTACATGAATCAGCACACTGTATGTCCCTTGAATGCAGGGAGCCTATCTTATTCATCTGTATATTTAAGTATTGCCGTAGATATAACATAGTAGGGCCTCAATAGATTACTGAATGAATGAAATATTTGAGAATATGTGGAATGTCACTAGCACTATACAAAATTGAAAAAATACCATCCTTCTCTTCAAGTGACTTTTGGCTCTTAAGGAAAAAAATTCCAAGTCACACACTTTTGGTTGTTAGTCTGAGTCTCTCAATCCGGTACAGTATTACTTAATAAATTCGTGTTCAAATCCTGGGTCATTAAAAAAAATTGATTTCACAAATTGTTTCAAGGAGGGATCTCAGAGGCCTTCTAAGTTAATTCCTTCATTTTGCACATGAGGAAAATGCAGATGAAGCTGAGAGAGAGAGAGAGAGAGAGAGAGAGAGAGAGAGAGAGAGAGAGAGATTGAGAGAGAGAGTATGCACTATACTTTGTAGGTGATGGGGAATAGCTGTTCTTTTTCTTCTTAGGGCAAACTAGGAAGAAATGAGCACATTTTAGAGCTATATTGAGCTGACTGAATAACATGCAATTTGTCATTCATTTATGATCCCAAGTGACCAGAAATGATGATTGTGTCACCTTAACTATTACTTCTCTAAGCAAAGAGCTAGCATGGGGGAAGGGAGGATCTATCCCCAGCTCCAATTGTCATAAAATGCATCAGAAAATATGCCTATAGAGAGAGCTGAAGCTTAATTGAACTGATTCCAAAAACCTAACTGCAGTTTTTCTGACTTGCTTTAGAAGGTGCCTGATTTTAACTAGGGCTTAAATCACAGAAGATCTTTCTTCTGGAATCTTAAATAAAACCTCTGTTTTCAGAGGACGTAAATGTGAATGTTTATTGATTTAACACAGGGGCCTCATGCTGAAAATATCGTGTTGCAGGGGAGGGGAGATTATGGTACTTTTTTTTCTCCCTATAATTGAAGTTCTCAGTTTTATTGTTGAATTTCACTATTATTATATATTTATATGTTTGACAAGTACTTGCTGGGATTTGAACTCAGCAAGGATTCTGGTAGACTCTTATTCATCAGATAGGCACTTTATCTACCTTAAATTGTAAGCCATTCTGACCACAGACTGCTTGAGGCCCAGGCCCAACCTAACTAACTAAATAGAGACTAAGGGCCTGGAAGGCTGGTTACCAGGTGACGATTTTTTCAGCCTAGTTACACATGAAACAGATGACATATATTGTTATAATTGTATTATTGTTATTAATGATCACAGAACGTGTGTGTATGTGTGTGAGAGAGTGTATATAGATTTTGTTATTGTTGTATAATTGTTTCAGTCACTTCCAACTCTTCATGACCCCATTTGGGATTTTCTTGGCAAAGATACGGGAGTGGTTTGCCATTTCTTTCTCCAGCTCATTTACAGATAAGGAAACTGAGGCAAACAGGTTTAAGTGACTTGCCCAGAGTCACACAGCATTTGAGGCTAGATTTGAATTCAAGTCTTCCTGACTCCAGGCTGAGCACTCTTATCCACTTCATCAATAGATAGGTAGGTATGCTCCCAATAAGCCCTGTGAAGTAAGTAGCACAGCTGTGATTTTCCCTGTTTTGCGGATGAGGAAACTGAGATCAGAAGGAGTAAATAACTAGTACAAGGTCATTGAGATAGCAAGTCAAGTCAAGACTTGAACCCAGTTTCCTGACTCTAAATCCAGGGATCCAGAATAAGATCCTGGGTAAGAGAAAATAGCTATGAACTGGGAACAGGAGCATTGCTCGGATGACGGTGATCGGAATTCGTGCAACCACCAGAATCTCTGATTCAGCTTGGTGGGGATGGTGAGCCGTGCCTGGTACTGTGAAGGAATGCTGATTAAAGCCTCCTTCAGGAGAAAAGCTGAGCCAAAGTCTTTGCCAAGGACCGTTTAAAAGCTTCCATCTGTCATTCAAGGAAATTCCTTCTGCGGCTGGATAATTTACTTAAGCACCTTGTGTCAAATGAAGTTTTTAAAAGCCTGAGTCAATGCCAGTGTCTTTCATTTGAGAATTGATCTGCCTTTAGAGAGTAGTTTAGTGTCTTGGAGGGATCATCATGTACTTAGGCCTTAGCTCCAATGCAGGAATCAAATAGACAATTGCGATAATTGTCTAGATAATTTGTGCAAAAAAAATAAAATAAAATTTAACTTTGGCCTTAGTAATAGGCAGGTAATGCATAATAGTGAAGCTAAGGTGAGCTCTATGAGAGCAGAGATTGTTTCTTTCTTTTTTAATCTTTGTGTCAATTCCTAATACATAGTAGGTACTTAATAAATGCTTGTACACAGATTAATTTTTACCAGAAGAATTAACAACTTGAGAACAGAGCCTCAACTAGCAGTCTCAGAACATGGGACAAGTTTTACTAAGCCCTCCCAAGGCAAATAACAAGAGAAATTCAGTTGTTTGAGAAAGACCAAGCCTATGTGGTAATGATACCAGCCTATGCTGGGAGGGGCGAGGGGAAGCAGAGAGCTTAGGGCACTGGCCTCTTGTGGAGGGAACATACAAGTTTATGGTTAAGAAGGCAATAATAAGAAAGTGGTGGGGGCAGGGAGGAGTAGACAGGGTTACTGAGACAGAAATGGGCTGAAGTGCTAGGGAAGTAGGCTTCTACTAGCATCCAGTTTTAATTATTCTTGCTTAACTAGGTGCTAAACTTAATTACTTCTAGTTCCTAGATTGCCCTTTAAATTCCAGGGGGCAAAGCCCTGGTAGCCCTGTCCTAGTTATGGCTCTGTGAAAAATTGTCTAGTTGGCATTTCCACCATCATCTGGATCTCTTTCTAAACCTTCAAACTCAACATATCTAAAAAGGGACTTAGGATCTTCCTGCAACCAGTTCCTCCTCTGAACTTTTATATTTTCCATTAATGTTGCTCCATTCTCCTAGTCATCCAACCTTGGAACATCAGAATAATCTTTGTATCCAGTGCTCTTTTCACTGTCCAAAGGCTGGCTCTTTTGGGAACTAGGGTTCCTTCTTTAAGTTTCTTTTCTTATGGCCCTAACCCTGCCACTTTCTGCCAGACACAGTTTATGCCAAATGATAATCTGCCTTACCTTTTCCGACTGCCTGCCACCAAGCTCCTACTTCCCAGTGCAGACAGTCTGCCCTAATTGCCATCTTGCTTCCCTCCCAAGAGCCCTCCTTGTGCCCAGTCTCTCCCTCTAATCCCCTGCTAGATTAGTATTTGTGAAGCATCATTTTCATTAGGTCACTTCTCTGTTCAAAAAGCTGCAGTCACTCCCTATTACCTACTGAATACAGTCCAGATTCCTCAAAGGCATGGCATTCAAAGCCCTCCTCAGTGTAACCCAACCTGTCTTTCCAGTCTTATCTCCCATTAATCCTCTAGGTTGTAACCTGTAGCCTGAGCAAACTGGACTACTCCCGATTGCTCAAACACAATCTGAATTTTCTTACTCTTGGATCTTTAATTATGCTCTTCCTTACCTGAGGAATGCCTTTCCATTTTCCCTTCTCAGATCGATACACCCTTTAAGGTCCAGCACCCTTCCAACTAGATGACGATGTATACCAGCTCAAATGCCACCTTCTCTATGAAGCCAGCACTCAGCCGAACCAGGAATAATGCTCCCTCCATTCTGTGAACTCCTGGAGCACCAGACAATTAGCACTTTAAGGACAAGGGTCATTTTCTGTTTATCTTTGTAAGCCTTACAGAACCCAGAATAAGGTCTAGTATATAGTAAACACTCAATGTTTCCTTATTGAAATGATGCTAGGCTTGGTTACCTAAATTATTAAAGAAAAACTGGGTATCTTACTTGAATTATTTAGAAAAATGCTTTTAAGTCTCTACTTTCTTTGGTGTCTAAGAGTTGACAGAAGATTAATCTAAATTCCAATTTTTAAGTATCTGTGTGGGGTGAGAGGGAAAGGAGGAGGGGAGTGGGAGAGCTTTATACTTACTGAATGTCAGAATTGCAAAGAACCTTAGAAATAAATCTTCTGATTTTGCAGAAAAGAAACTGACACCCAATGTAGGCAAAAACTTAATACAGTCAGTTAAGTAAGTCCTAGGGAAAGGAGCACTATCAGCTGGGGGAGGATTGTAGTAAAGGCAAAGCCAAGGATGAAGTTTACCTACTTCAAAATTTTTCCTAGAACAGGCCCTGTGCCTAGGAAAAGAGAAAAAACAACTCTCCTTCTCCCCTTTTCTTGCCTGACCTCTTGCTCCCAGCACCCGGAACTCAAGCAAATGCTATTGGCATAACATCTTCTAAATTAAGGCCCTTTAGGGACTAGGCTGGGAACTCGACCAACATTTATAGCATGAATTCCAAACAACTGCCTTTCTTATGAACATGTGGAACACAACCCTGGGCCTGCTCAGGAATGTTTAACAGCCAGAGCTCCAGGAAAAAACAAAGTAGGCATGACACACTTTTAAGTTTAATCTGCATTATTAACATTTCTCCATCACTTTCTTAAGTCTACATAATCAACAAAACAATAACTCAAGCTGCGATTTGTAGCTTGTGGATTTCTATGGTGAAAATGCACATAATGCATATTTAACAACCAGCTCCCTTGACCAGTTCAAACTGGCTCCAGCACAACCTTGTACACAACCCAACCTTGAGTTGGGGCTCCTTTTATTTAATTCTGTTTTCCTTTTTCCTGGAGGCAGTTTCCAAGTGGAAGGTGACTCAGTTACAAGTGAGGAAGAATGTCTCACCTCAGTGAAGGAACATTCAAGCAATGAAGCTAAGGGAATGAACATTTGTTGGGTGAGGAATATGGTTCATTCTTTAGCAAAGAAAGAATTTGTTTCATTGGCTGACTGTCCCTGGGGAATTTCTTTACAGGATGAGAGCAAGAAGGCTCTAACCGGGCTTGATATATCTTACCAACCTTCCATTCCATTCAACTAATCATTGTTAATACAAACAATGTTAAGGATTTTTGTTTTCTTTGCTACCAAAAACCCCTCACCCCATCTCTCACCCTCCCCCCAAATAAATCCAACCCAGATCAAGTTGCTTGTGGCTCCTCAAGGTATGTAGGACAGATCTAGAAATGGAATGGAACTTAAGAGATCATCTAGTTACAACTAGATGGAAGATTCAACTTTGTGAGTTCAAATCTGACTTCAGACACTTACTAGCTCTATTACTGACCCTGGACAACTCGCTTAACCCTATATGCCTCAGTTCCTCATCTGTAAAATGAGCTGGAGAAGGAAATAACAAACTGCTTCAGTATCTCTGCCAAGAAAACCCTAAATTCGGTCATGGAAAGTCAGACATAACTGAAAAACAATTTAATAACGAAGTTCCAATTCCCCCCTTTTACAGTAGGGGAAACTGGAACCCTGAGAAAGGAAGTGACTCTTCAGAGGTCACTTAAGTGGTAAGTATTTGAATGAGAATTTAAAACCAGTGTTTTGTCTAAAGGCAGTAGATGATTTAGTAACAAATATACTGCCTTCAGTAGTCAGGAAGATCTGGGTTTGACTCTTGGGGCAGACACCAGATGTGTGACCAAAGGAAGTCCCATTACCCTTCTCAGCCTCAGTTTCCTCATCTGTCAAAGAATAATAATAGCACCTTGCTCACAGACTGCTGTGAGGCTCAAATGAGATAATACATTTAAAGCGTTTTGCAAACCTCGAAGCATTATATAACATGAACTACAAGTATTCTGGCCACAAACCTATTGTGTTCTCTCTCCCTTTGCTCAGCTGAATATGAGATCTGATTGACAAAAATCTGTCAAAGAAATAGATAACACAAACCCTTATTCCAATGTGTCATCATTATATTAAGGTGACCTGGATCCTTGCAAAAGGGAGGCAGCATGAAGTCTGTCCCTTTTCATGGTTTCATTTCTTTACAGGCTGCTCTCCTGACTTCTGGACTTTCTCTACAATTCCTTCTCTCAAGAGAACCTTCATCTCTATCCTCTACCTCCCAACTCCTCCCTTCTTCAGCCCCCTCTTAAGTATTGCCTTCATCTATTGGAATATAGTGTCCTTGAGGTAGGGACTGTCTCTTTCTGCTTGTATTTATATTCTCAGCACTTAAAACAGTGACTGACTCATAAACACTACATGAATGTTTCTTGACCTGACTTGGCCCTCTTCTAGGAAGCATCATCTCTCAAGAGCACCATAGATCAGAGGTGTCAGACACACAGGTGAGGGCCATATGGCTTGGAACACTCCCAAGTGCCAGGAAACAGATTCTATTTAACAAAATAAGTAAAATAAAACATAGATAACATTTTATTTTAAAACTAAGTCAATATGCAGCCCATAGGTATCCTTATATATGGATTAGTCACCCTATTTCTACTTGAGTTTGATACTACTGCCATAGATGATAGCCAAGGAGAGGCAATACAAAGACTTTTCATCCAAGAGATGGCAAATAGGGGGAGAGATGTCACATTGTTCAGTTCAAGGAATTCTGAACCTGTCTTCTGGAAGAGTGGAAAGAGTTTCTGAACCTTGAGTTTTAGAAAGAGCTCTTGGATGAAGAACCAACTCATGGTACCAGAGCTAGAAGAGAAGGAAATGACCAAACCCCTGATGGAGAAGAACAAATCCCAAATATCTCCCTCTGCTATTACTACTATGAGCAGTTCAGAAGATGTAGGTCCTGTGGAAAAGGGGGTTTTCCCTAGACTTTCTGGGATGTGTACAGACTCAGGATAATACTATTATGCTGAGACCAGGATCAGTCACTGGAAGAGAAAGTGGATCTCATTACAGTGTGGGAGGTAGAATCTCTAACAGTCTCAAATTTATTTGTCTTCTAGAAAGTCTAACCCTTAGGGTAGCACTATAAAGCTAGAGGCCCATATGGGTCCCTGAGATATATATCGGGACAATTATAATAGCCTCCTAATTGGTCTGCCTATTTCTAATTCTTACTTTTAGATCCATCTTCCACGGATCTGCAAAAATAATGTTTCTGAAGACCAGGTCTTAAATAGAGAGACTTCTCTGCTCAAGAATTTTCAATGGCTACCCCTTTCCTCTAGAATAGACTATTAACTCCTTAGCATTGTATTTAAAGCCCTTCACAATCTGGCACATTCCTACCTTGTCAGGCTTCTTTTTCAGTACTCCCATTCATGTACTTTATGTTCCAACTAAATGGTCTACTTGCTATTCTTTCAATCCAACATGCCACTTCTGAAGCTTAGTGAGCACCAAAATCTAAAATGAATTCTTTCAGAAACTGCTGAGCTTATGTGAATGACTTAGCTCTTCTCAGCAATACAATGATCCAAGACAATTCCAAAGGACTCATGATGAAAAATGCTACCCACCTCCAGAGAAAGAACTGAAGGAGTCTGAATGCAGATTGAAGCATACTGTTTTTCACTTTTTGTTTGTATTTGTATTTTTTCTTTTTTTTGGTCTGTGTTTTCTTTCACAACATGACTAATATGGATATATATTTTGCATGATTACATATATAAATAACTTATATAAAATTGTTTACCATCTCAGGGAAGGGAAAAGAGAGGGAAGAAGGTTTGGCAGTCAAAACTACAAAAAAACAAATATTAAAAACTAGGGTTTTTTTATAAGTAATTGGGGAAAAATTAAAATTTTATTTAAAAAAACCTAATGAGTTTAGCACCTGATTAGTAAGACTAATTACTTAAAAAAGAAACTGCCAGATTATTTGCGTTGTTAGTAGTAGCCATCTGTGAGTCATCATAACTCCCAACTTAATTTGTCTTAACTACTTCTTATGTTATTTTTACGTCATGAATTACAAAGTTAATTTGAGAGTACATTTCATCCTGCTTGCTCTGGGCACCAAATTGCTAGTTATGACTCTATTTCTGACCCCTCACTAATTTAGACTTTACTGCTTAGACTAGGACAACCTGCTGGCATTGCAGACTACTCTGGGACAAGCTCTTGTCCGTAGCCTCCCTCAGGGATGGAGAAATAAATGTATGATAGTAATAGAAATAGATAAGTCAATTTAGAATGTCCAGCTAAACCTGTCTTCTTACTGTTCTTCACACGTGAAACTCTATTTCTGATTGCTTATACCTTTGCCCAGGCTGTGCCCCATGCCTGGAATGTACTTGCTCCTTGCTCTTAGAATCTCAGACTCCCTTCAAGATTTAACTTGGATTCCACATCCTTTCTTATTGTTACCTCTCAGTGTCCAATTTATCTTAAATTTTTTCTTATACATATTTATATTACATATTATCTTACATCAGGTTACATTTCATATACTACAGGATAGTGAAGTTCCCTGAGACCAGGAATGGCTTTTCCAAGTCTACGTGAATGACTTAGCTATTCTTAGCAATACAATGATCCAAGACAATTCCAAAGGACTCATGAGGATAAATGTGACCCACCTCCATATTCGTCTTTATATGAATCTGGAATAATACTTTGCATGTTATATATACTCAATAAATGCCTGTAGGAGTTCACAGTCACCTCTAGCATTTGATGAGATTTCAGGGTAGAACTTCACTGACAGTTTCCTTGAGGTAAGTAGACAGTAAGTCTGTTAAAGGAGATTTGAGAATTCTGCTTTAAAGAATTTTATTTTTAAAATCTTTTTAATTTTATTTTCAGTCCTTAATTCTTTCCCTGTCTCCCTTCCTTTCCAGCGAGATTAGAAAAATCAACCTTGTTAAAAATATGTAGAGCTGAGCAAAACAAATTTCCACTTTAGCTATGTCTGAGAAAGGAAGAAAGAGAGAAAGGAAGGAAGGAAAAGAAGAAAGGAGGAAGGAAGGAAAGGAGGAAGGAAGGAAGGAAAAGAAAAAGGAAGGGAGGAAGGAAAAAAGGAAGAAAAGGAGGGGAAGAAAATTTGTTTCACTCTTTACTTGGAGTCCATCAGCTCTATCTCGAGATAGCATGCTTTGTCATGAATCCTTTGTAGTTAGGGTGGTTAATTGTATTGATCAGTGACTAAGCCTTTCAAAGCTTATTATCTTTAAAATATTTTTGTTATATAAAGTATTCTCTTGGTTCTGTTCACTTCCCTTAATATCAGGTTACAAAGTTTTCCTAGGCTTTTCTGAAATCATCTCCTTCAATACTTCTTACAGCACAGTAATATTCTGTCTCATTCATATACCATAATTTGTTCAACCATTCTCCAATTAATGGGAATCCCCTTAAGTTTCCAATTCTTTGCCACTATGAAAAGAGCTGCTATAAATATTTTTATACATAGGAGTTATTTTCCTCTTTCTTTGATCTCTTTGGGATATAGACCTAGTAATTGGGAATTGCTGGGTCAAAGTGTTGTAATGCCAAGCAAAGGCAACTTCCAAGGTTCGGATTATCAGCAGAGCAAACTCCATTTATTCAGCAACAGATTAAGGCAAAACGTTCACAGAACAGAGAAAATCAAAATACAGTGTAACTCATTCATTTAGCAAGTAAATTCTCAATTCAATTGCAAAGTAACAAGGTCCAAGTATCCCACCCCTGACCAGTAGTCAAAGTAGCCCACTCCTAGGCAGTACATCCATTTAGTCTCTTCTCAAATGGAGATTAGTTTCCAATCATAAACAAAGTACATTTATTTGGTCAATCACAAAAAAAATCAAAGATTTCCCACCCCTGGATCACAACTGAATTACAATACCATCCATTAACGTCAAGCACTTTCTCAAAAGGGTCAGGAGAGCACAAAAGGCCATCTACCCTTAAGCTACAACAAGGTTAAGATATCATCACAGCATTGAAAACCCAAGGAAAGTCTCTTCCTTCATCTTGACCAGAGGTGAGTTCTCAGCAATCTCAGTTCCTGGGGAGACAAAGCTCAACAAAGCCATAATATACATTGCCAGTGTCCTCATCAAGTCACTCTCTGCCTGAAGAACAGTCCAGAACCCCTGAAAACATCAGCAAGGCCTTCTTCCAGGATTTCTGTAAACATATAACAAGAAAATCCTCCTTCAGGTTTTCTGAACCAACAGCAAGATTCCAGGACCTCTACAACAGCAGCATTGTCCTTCACCAGAAGGTGAATCTGGCAAAACAACATCAAAATAGACAGACAAAATATTGGCATCACAGCCATGCCTCCTCAGTTCTTGGCAGCTCTGGGTGGCAGATCTTAAAAGTCCTGGGCAGCTCCAACTGGCCCTCAGCAATCTTTCAGCAACTCTGGCCCCCTCTGCTTGGGCCTTCTTTCTGCTTGGCCATTCCCTCTAAATCTATGACTCCTCCCAGTTCAGCCCTCTCTCTTCACATCAACAAATCCATCCCACAGAAGATATGATACTTTAAAAGGTGAAATTTTGAAGAGGGAGAGGACTTGAATGAGAGGAGACAGGGAGAGACAAAATGGGGTTAATCATCCCATAAAAAAGAGGCAAGGGATAATGGTTACAAGTTTACTTTCATTTACTCTCATTGAATTTGGCTTAGGGAAGGAAAGACATAAACTCTAAATTGAGTATCTTGCCACATAGGAGAATAGGGGGGAGG
>CM053595.1:163520441-163541608 GCA_028646575.1 Pseudocheirus occidentalis | reverse complement strand
TTTCATTTACTCTCATTGAATTTGGCTTAGGGAAGGAATGACATAAACTCTAAACTGGGTATCATGCCACACAGGAGAGTAGGGGGCATGGGGATGAGAGGTGACATGACGGAGGAGAGGGCAGGGTCTGGAGGAGGGATGCTGGAAGCACACACCTCAGTACAGAGACAGGGTAGAGAACAGAACAAGGGGGGACGAGATAGGAAAGAGGGACATATGATCAGACTGTCACAATATGTCCAGTGTGAAGATGTCCTGTGTAATTATACATGTGCAGCCTGTATTGAATTGCTTGTCCTTCCAGTGGGGGTGGGTGACGAGGGAGGAACTGAAAGAATCTAGAATTTAAAGCTCTGCAATACATGCAACTAGGAATTAAGATATACAGGGACTGGGGTAGGGAAACCCTCCCTGCCCTACCAGAAAGTTAGAGGGGTGTTGGAGGAGGGCATAAAAGAGAGCAGATCAGGGGAGGGTCTCTACAGTGGGATCACTGTTTTGGGGTTAGGGGTAGGGGAAAGACAGGGAGAAATTTGTAACTCAAAAATCTCGTGGAAATGAATTATGTAAACAAGAAAACAAAGAAAAAATTTATATTAATAAAAATTTTTAAAAATTAAAAAACAAACATAAATTTCCATTTGACTGTTTCCTATTCTTAAAAAAAAACCTGTGTATAAATACACATTCTTTTCTTTATTTTTTCATTATTTTTATTTTATTATTTTTTATTAGAACTTATATCCATTGAAGAAAATTCTGACTCTTGGTTTTAGATAGAAATTACTTATCATAATTAGGAAAGATCAATTTTTTCCTATCCTTTCTCCTCCTTTTTTGGGGGGGAACAGTAATTTTTTTAGTCTTACACTTAAATATAAAATGAAAAAAGGAAAAAGAATATTGTCATGTGCACAGCAAACCATAAGAGAGGATTCAATATAATACAAATTTCCATTTCAAGAAAACCTATATAATAAATACACACTGTTTTCAAAGCTACCCAGTTTTTCTTTGCTTTCCTATTGGTTTTCTTTTGTTCTCCACGATGCACTTTTTACTTTATTTTTTCCCCTTCTGTACCACCCCAAAAGGCTACGATTAAGCATCACATATATTATATACAGATATCTATAAACATACACATATAGTATACATATACACTCATATATGTAAGACTGTACTCTGCTTATTTCCTCCTATCATCCGGTTCTCTGAAGGTAGATAGCATCATATTTCATAAATTCAACTCTTTCCATATTTTTCTAAATCAACTAGCTCACCATTTCCTATACCACAGTAATATTCTTTCCTGGATTCAAACAGTATTTCCCTTCATAATATCTCTGAGATTAATTTGGATATTTATAATAGTCAGAATATGGTTGCTCAAAGCTGTTCTTAAAACAATACTGTATACAGTGTTCTCTTGGATCTGCTCATTTTGATCTTCATTATTTCATGGAGGACTCTCCATGCTTTTCTAAAATCATTGAACTCATTGTTTATTATAGCAGAATAATATTCCATCATGAATATATACCACAATTTATTTAGCCATTCCCCAATTGACGGACTTCCTCACAATTTCCAGTTCTTTGCCACCACAAAGAGAGCTGCTAAAAATATTTTAGAATATGTAGGTTCTTTTCCATTTTCCCAATCATCTTGGGAAACAGACCTAATACTGATAGTGCTGGGTCAAAGGATTTAGGCAGTTTAATAACTCTTTCGGTATAATTCCAAATCTCCAAAATGACTAGATCAGTTCACAGATCCACCAACAATGAATTACAGTCCCAATTTTTCCACATCCCCTCCAACATTTATCACTTTCCCCTTCTATCATTTTAGCCAGTCTGATAGGTGTAAAATGATATCTCGAGGTTGTTTTTATTTGCATTTCTCTAATCAATAATGATTTAGAGCATTTTTTCATATATTTTGATTTTTTAACCAGAAACTTGTTCATTTATCAATTGGGGAACGACTCACATTCTTATAGATTTGACAAGGTTCTTTATGTATTTGAGATATGAGACCTTCATCTGAGGAAGTGTCTAAAAAAAATTTCCTGCCAGTTTTCTGCTTTCCTTCTGATTTTGACTACATTTGTTTTATTTGTACAAAACCTTTTTAATTTAACATAATAAAAAATCATTTATTTTACATTTCACAGCATTCTCCATTTTTTGTTTGTTCATAAATTGTTCACCTATACATAAGTCTGACAGCAATATGTGCTATGTTCTGAAATTTTTCTTGTAATATATCCCTTTATATCTACGTCATGTATCCATTTTGACTTTATCTTGGTAAATCGTATAAGATATTGATCTATGCCCAATTTATGTCAGACTGCTTTCCAGTTTTCCCAGCAATTTTAACCAAATAATGAATTATTATCCCCAAAACTAAAGTCTTAATACTTGTCAAACACTGGGTAACTATATTCATTTGCTGCTATAGATTGTATGTCTACTCTGTTCCACTGACCTACCTTTTTGTTTCTTAGCCAGTAGTAGGCAGTTTTGATAATTACTGCCTAATAATATAGTTAAAGATCCGGCACTGCTAAACCACCTTCCCTTACATATATATATATATATATATTTTTTTTTTTTCCATTAGTTCCTTTGATATTCTTGACCTCTTGTTCTTCCAAATGAATTTTGTTATTTTTTCTAGCTCTGCAAAATAATTTTTTGGTAATTTAATTGGGATGACATTGAATATACAGATTAATTTTGGTGAAATTGTCATTTTTATTATATTGGCCCTCTCTGCCCATAAACAATATTTATCCATTTATTTAAATTTGATTTTATTTGTTTTTTTAGGTTTTTTTTAAGCTTTTTTAAGGTTATATTTATATAGATCCTGGATTTGTTTTGGAAGTAGTGTTCCCAGGTATTTTATATGTCTAGAGTTATTTTAAATGGGATATCTCTAGCTATCTCTTCCTGCAGGGTCCTGTTGGTGTTTTATTAGGAATGTTTATGATTTACATGGGTTTGCTTTATATCCTGATAGTTTGCTGAAATTATTATTTCAATTAAATTCTTAGTTGAATCTTCAGGATTTTCTAAGTATATCATCATATTATCTGCAAAAAGAGAGTTTTGTTACTTCATTCCCTATTCTAATTCCTTCTGTTTCTTTTTCTTGTTGCTATTGCTAAGATTTCCAATACAATACTCAATAATATTGGTGACAGTGGGCATTGTTGTTTCACACCTGATCTTACTAGGAAGACTTCCAACTTCTAGTCATTACAAATAATGCTTGCTAATGGTTTTAGGTAAATGCTTCTTACCAATTTAAGGAAAAGTTCATTTATGCCTATAATTTCAAGTGTTTTTAATAGAAATGAGTGTTGTATTTTATCAAATGCTTTTTCTGCCTCTATTAGTATTATCATATGATTTTTGTCACTTTTATCATTGATATAGCCAATTATCTTAATAGTTTTCCTTATGTTAAACCAGTGGTTCTCAACCTGTGGGTCGCGACCCCTTTGGGGTCATATTGTATAATCTTTGTAATATATTGTTGTAAACTTTTAGCTAGCATTTTATTTAGGATTTTTACATCCATGTTCATTGATGAAATTGTTCTATAATTTTCTTTCTGTTTTTACTTTTTCCTGATTTATGTATCAGTATTATATTTGTCTCATAAAATAATTTATTTAATATTGGAATTAGTTGGACTTTAAATGTTTAATAAAATTCACCCCTAAATCCTTCTGGTCCTGGTGGTTTTTTTCTTGGGAAATTCATTCATGGCCTGTCCAGTTTCTTTCTCTAAAGTAAGTCTATTTAGATGCAGTTAGTATTCTTGTAAAATTCTTCTCCTTCGCTTAAGTTGTTAAATTTACTGGCATATAATTGGGCAAAATAACTCCTTATAATTGCTCTTATTTCATCTACTTTAGTGATATATTCACATTTTCCATCATTGATACCAGTAATTTGGTTTTCTTTTTAACAATCATATTAACAATAGTTTCTCTATTTTATTGATTTTTTCATAATACCAACTCCTAATTTTGTTCATTAATTCAACTCCTTTCTTACACTTGATTTTTATTAATTTTTATCTTTAATTTTTAGGATTTCCAATTTAGTGTTTAATTGGGGATTTTTAACTTGGTTTTTTTTCCCTAGTTTTTTTAATTGCATACTCAGTTCACTGGTCTGTTCTTTCTTTTTTAAAACTGATATAAACACATGGAGATGTTTTCTTGATTACTGCTTTTGCTGTATCCCATAGGTTTTGATACATTGTTTCATTACTGTCATTTTCATTTTTTTTTTTAGAGGGCAGTTGGGGTTAAGTGACTTGCCCAAGGTCACACGGGTACTTTTTTGTGTTAAGTGTCTGAGGTACTCCTGACTCCAGGGCCGGTGCTCTATTCACCGCTCCACCTAGCCGCCCCTGTCATTTTCTTTAATAAAATTACTGATTGGAGCAGCTAGGTGGTGCAGTGAATAGAGCACCAGCCCTGGAGTCAGGAGGACCCAAGTTCAAATCCAGCCTCAGACACTTGACACACTTACTAGCCTTGTGACTTTGGGTAAGTCACAACCCCAATTGCTCTCCAAAAAGCAAAAAATAAAATAAAATAAAATTACCCATTGTTTCTATTTTGTTCTTTGACTCATACACTCATACAAATGTTTTCTGTTTCCATGGTTCCTTATTAAAATCTTTATCATACTGTGGTGTGTAAAGGAAAGCATTTAATATTTCTGCTTTCCTGCTTTTAGCTATAAAATTTTTGTGCCCTAATATGTGGTCAGTCTTTGTAAAGGTACTGTATACCACTCAGAAAAAAATGTATTCCTTTCTATTTCCATTCAATTTTTTTCTAGATAGCTATCATATCTAGCTTATATAAAATTCTATTCACTTCCTTAACTTCTTATTTTTTGGGTTACATTTGCCTAGTTCCAAGAGGGGAAGATTAAAGTCCTCCACTATTATGTTACTACTATCTATTTCTACCTGTAATTCATTTAACTTCTCTTTAAAAAATTCAGATGCTATGCTATTTGGTACATATTAGTTAAGTATTGATATTGCTTCAATATCTGTCATACTTTTTATCATAACATAGCTTCTCTGTTTATCTTTTTTTTTGCCTTTTTTTTAGGGCAATTTGGGTTAAGTGACTTGCCCAAGGTCACACAGTTGGTAAGTGTTAAGTGTCTGAGGTCAGATTTGAACTCAAGTCCTCCTGACTCCAGGGCCAATGCTCTATTCACTACACTACCTAGCCACCCCATTTATCTCTTTTAACTAAATCTGTTTTAGCTTTAACTTTGTCTGATATCATGATTGCTACCTGTGTTTTGTTTTGTTTTGTTGCATTGGTTAAGGCATAATACATTCTACTCTTGCCCTACTATTTTAATTCTGTGTATCTCTCATTTTTAAATGTTTCTTATAAGCGGCACATTTTCAGATTCTGATTTTTAATCCAGTCTGCTAATCATTTGTTTTATGGGTGAATTCATCCCATTTACATTCAAAGTTATAATTAGTATTTGTGTATGTTCCTCCATCCTTTTTTTCCCTCACTATTTTGTCCTCTTCAGTCTTTTTACCCTACCCTCCCCAGTTTACTTCCAACCACGACCTCCCTGTTTCATATCCTTTTAAAGAATCTCTCCCTTATTCTCTCCTCTTACCCTCCTTTTCCTTGTTCTTACTCCTCTAAGGGTACCTCCCTTTTCTTCTTCTTCCCCTCATAAATCTTAATCTAAGCACCCTTCTATTGCCCTTCTTATCCTGTTCACTTACCCTCTTGTTTTTTTAAAAATAAATTTAGAAGACTTATACCCTTCTACATGTTGTTCCCTTTTTTGCTCAGATCTGATGAGAGTAGGGTTCCAGCACTACCAGCCCTCTCATCCCAACTGATTCCTCTTTATCAGTTCTTCCTCTCACATTTCATTTGTATGAGATGATTGCCCCTTTTTGCTTCTCCTCAGTTTTATTTTTTTAGAATAAATCCATCTAGATGTCTACATTCAGAGAAAGATCCAGAAAGATCAGAGTTTAAAAGGAGACTGAAGCAATGCATGCTATCATTCTTTTCGATGTTTGGCTTTTGTTTCTCTTTTCTTTGTTCACTCCATTGGCTATAACACCTATACAAACAGACTACTGTACAATGTGAAGGAGTTCACAGATCCTATACATGATTGTATGCCACCATGGTGGGAGTGAGGGGTGGGGAGGAAGGGGAGAAAATCTGAAACTCAAGTGACTCTGGAACTGAATCTTGTAACCTAAAAGTAAACAAACAAGTCAATAAAATTAAAAAAAAAAAGAATAAACCCATCTTACTCAGCTCCCCAGGTAAGTACCCCTGACCTTAAGTGCCAAGCTGAAGAGACTGGATTTAATTCAACAGGTCATGGAGTACCACCTAAGGTTTTTTGATGGAGATTTAATTTAACAAACATGTATTAGACACCTACTAGTGTGCTAAGTGATTAATGATCAATGAAGCATTATCTGTTCCTAGAACTCTGACCATTTATCTACTGTTCAGTAAGAATTGCCTTCATAAATTAACAGTTCCTTATGTATTTTAAATGTCAAGTTTTTTTAGTTTACTCATTTTTATTCATAATTTTATCTAAATGTAAAGACACAAACCTTTTTGCTTTTAAAGTCATATTCCTCCTAAAACTGATGAGCTAGATTAACATTAACATTCTCAGATAACTAGAATGCCATGAAATTTGCTTTATTAGTCAATATAAATTTCTTATGAAGTTACTAATCCATTTCTCCAAATATTTGTCCTGTGATACTTTGCCACTTCACTTCTTATAGGTTTGCTAAATAATAATTTTCCATGTACATGTGGTTGACTATATAGTTCATCTTTTATTTCATTGATTTATTTATCTCTTTTGACCAGATGGTTCTGATAATTATTAGTGATTGTTATAGAGCAGCTATGGAATAGTGAATAGGGTGCCAGTTCTGTGTAACTAACCTGGGCATTATTTTGGCCTCCTCTTTCTTCTGATAATCCCCAGATGGTAATGCCCTTCCAAAACCACCTTTTATTTGCATTCTCTCATATGCAGATATATGTATATAGCCATACACACACACATACACACACACACGTCTTCTCTACTAGAATATAATCATCCTAAGGCAGGGAGTTTCATTTTTTTTTTAATCTCCAGTGCTTATTAACACTGTCTGGCACATTACAGGAACTTAAATAGTTGTTCAGAGAAGGCTGACTTGTAGGAACTGATGTAGAACTAACCCAAAGAACAATTTACATAATAACAACACTGTAAAGACAATTTTGAAAAACATAAGAACTGAGATCCAAGTAATGACTGACCATGATTCCAGACAATTCAAGATGAAGCATGCCACTTACCTGGTGATATTAAGGTGATGAACTCAAGGTACAGAATAAGATATGTTTTTGAACATGGGCAATGTGGGAACTTCTTTTGCTTGACAATGCATATTTGTTGCTACAAGAGTTTTTCTTTTTTTTCCAAATGTGAGGTGTAAGAGAGAAAATAAATGCTTAACTAAAATTTTTTAAAGTTCATAAATGCTTTTTGATTTGGTGAAAATAGCTTCGTCTCTCTCTGGGCCTGTTTCTACTTCAGGAAACACTCAGAGATGTGCTGGAGCCAGTTTGGCAAGAAGCTCCTAAGAGTCGGTTAAATTTTCAGTATGAGGATTTACATCTTGGAAATCTGCAAATGCTACAAAGCAGGGCTTGATTTACTATTCTACTGATTGTCTAGACTTAAGAAAGTGATGGAGAAAATGTTGATGAAGCAGACTAATTTTTTTCAAAATGAAAAGTTTTTATTAAAATGTTTTAGATGAAGGATATAAATTATGCAAAAGGAACTCTTCAGTGAAGCACTTTCTCAAGTATCCCTATTTGTCACTGACCATCTGTAGAGTGCAGAACAGCTACGCAGTAGAAGGCTCCAGAAGCTAGAAGGTACAGTGAATAAAGTGCTCCTGGCCTTGGAGTCAGGAAGACATCTTCCTGAGGTCAAATCCGGCCTCAGACACTGGCTAGCTGTATGACCCTGGATAAGTCACTGAACCCTGTTTGCTTGTTTCCTCATCTGCAAAATGAGCTAGAAAAGGCATCCCAAATGGAGTCATGAAAATTAGATATGACTGTAAACAACTGGATAAACAAGAGGCTCCTCCACTGAGAAAGCAGTTGCTTGGAAAATAAGATGATTCTGTCGATTTTATACATCAATTTTCAGGACCTCATTCTAACAGTAGTGACCTACTGATGTAAGTACATGACAAATAAGGTAGATCTAGTTCATATGCTGGGTGAATACCTAGGAACTGCAAAGATGAAGAGTACCAGAATCTAGAAAAAGGACACCTACCACCTCCATCCCAACCACTACCACTAAAAGACAAGAAAAGCCTAGAAATGACATAAAGCAACAGCAATGAAGGCTTCCTGAAGACAACCCCACATCAACCCTTAGCCTGAAAAGAAACTTCTGCAGGAAGTCTAGGTTTCACACTTTCCATTCACAAGCTGTCTGCATTGTTAGACAACACGACCATCAAGAACAGGGGCCAATAAATTCAGACACTCTTATATTTTATTACTTCTCAATAGTGTAAGCTTTAATCCTTTTGTTTGATTTTTTACCTTTAATCACATCTCCTCATTCCGTCAGTCTACTTTCAGTATTCAGCTACCTTAAATTCCATACAGAAAAACCAAGGACAAAGGCAATTGAATAGGTACCTCCATTTCAGAACTTTCACTACAAAGAAGCTCTGATATTGAAAACTGATTTCTAGTAAAAAGATCCATAGTGAGACTGACCTATCACAGTGACCTATGTAAACACCTACCAGAAAAACTTGGAAATCAGAGGTTGATGAAATCCTCACTTGTCTGTATCAAAGATTTCTCCAAAAGTAGAAAATGCCCACAAACACTGGGCACTGTTGATTTCAAATGGTTGGAAAGAATGCTAGCCCGAGGTGTTTTAATTTCAATGTACAATCTGTGCTTCCCACCTCCAAAAAAGAACAGCATTTTTAAATGTAGCCCTAGCAAACACCACATCTGACTGAGCAAGCAGTTACTGAACAAAACTTTGTTCTCATCCAGACAGTGGACTTCCAAGGGGTGCATTTCTTGGCTACCTAAAATCACCTACCTCAAGATAATAGGAAAGTTTTACTTGCTGGATGGTGATTATGCAAACTGTGGAATTATGTTGGATGAAAACTAGTTATTTTTAAAATAATTTATTGTAGTAAAAACAGCTAAGTTCTCTTTCAATTTACTAGAGAAAAAGGACCCCACTTCAGCATATACACGCTTCAGAAAACCAAAAATGCTTTAATATAAATGGATGAAATTTATTCCAGTTTTTACCCAAAATAATGTACAGAAAAATTCATACTACTGAATAAACCTTAACGTGCAACATTTCAGGGAAAGATTTCAGTGTCTAAAACCTGAGCACTTACCTACAAGAAAGGAAAACAAAACAAAAAAATCTAATGGCCTGAGCTGTTTTTACTCATTTCCAGTGTAAAGTGCAATTTAAGTTGCTAGTTAATACCTGAATGTGTACCAAACAATTTTGTATATAATACAACAAAACACTGCAAAATACATTTCCATTATAAAAGATTCATTTCAGTGTCTAAAACCTAAACACTTATCTACATGAAAAGAAAACAAAAAGACAATCTAATGGCCTAAACAGCTTTTACTCATTTCCAGTGTAAAATGCAGTTTAATATACTTTATAAAACCTGCCTGTGTCATGGACACTTTTGCATTTAATACAACAAAACATTACAAAACATATTTTCCTTGTGAAAAGTTGGAATTCTTTGCTTGTCAATTCCAGCTAGCTGACTTTTAAACTTTTCCTTTTGAAATAAGGAGCAAAATGACATTGATTTCACCAACTACTGTACTATAAGGGGCATGACTGCTCACATGGGGAGCTGTAAGCAATTTCCTGTATCTCAGCCTAATCATAAATGTACCCTGCACCTATTTCCTTATTCTACCCATTATCAAAAGGGGGGTGGTCCCTTCAGTCTTGTTTGCCTTCCCGCCACTGGCGTGGGCCTTCATTCCACGCAAAATAGACGAAGAGTGCAAGAACGAGGTGGACAGCAACGACGGCAACAATGGCGGCATAGAAATAGCTGTCTCTGTTGGACATTCCCAAGATGCCTTCAAACACGTAGGATTTAGAAGAGAAATACAGTCCAATGGGCAAGGTGATCATTAAGGCCGAGAACACCAGAAGGGTCTTCAGGGTGGATGTGAATGAACCTTCGTATCTGCGCTCACTCAGCATGGTCTCCTTCTCCAGCTGTTCCATCAAGGGCTGCGAAGGGTGCTGAGGGGGGCTGTCTGCTACCGTGACCGCGACAGCCAATGTTCTGGCTCGCTCACTCAAGCACCTGGTCCAAGCAAGCAGGGGAGGAAAGTGAGGTTCTCGGCGCGGGGGCACTTGAGTGTGGAATGCATGCTGTTCCCACTTCCCGCCTCCCCACACCCCTTCCCAGCTGATTGTTAAATACGGACCCTCACATCCCAGACTTAAGAAAAACGAACGTGTTTCCTCGAGGTTTAACATATCCTTCCCCTCAGGCACCCCCTCCTTACCCGGGACAGTGTTTCCCTAGACCCTGTCTCACACCCCACGCTACAAAGAGGCAGCTAGGTAGACAAGCACTCGGGATTCGGGGAAGACACGCGGCTCCTAGATTCCAATCCCAGCTTGGCTACTTACACACGGCAAGGCAGCTCCCTCCCCGCGCCTCAGTTTCCTTATCTGTAAAAATGAGAGGGCTGGGCTGGCCAACTCTTGGGAGTTCTTTCTCGGCTTAGAGTCGGGTGGCCACCGCCCTGATCCAGAGAAAGGCAGCGCTCATTCTCCCTATTCGCCCCCCAGGCCCCTCACCCCGTTTTCGCCTCCCTCTTTGCTCCTTGGTCGCCAAGGCAACCGGAGACCTTCCCCTTTTCCCAACCTGAGACAAGTTGCGGAGTCACGACTCCAACCCCGCAGAGACTGGCACGTGGCTGCGGAGCTGGGCGCGGGAAATCGAAGGACCGCGCTGGGCGGCGAATAGACCAATAGAGGAAAGAAAAGCGGAGCAGGCGGATGGGAGAAGAGTTCTCACCTCACAGCCAATGGACTAGGAAGTGAAGGCTCGGGTGAAATTGCTTTCAATACCGTAAAAAATCGGCCTTTTCCAGTCGAAGTGGAAGTACCTGAGGCAGCCACTCCCACTTAGCCATCAGATTTTTTTTTCTTTCCCTTCCTTTCTTCCTCTTACGTCACCGCCCGGATTCCGTCACCATCCCCACCCCGCAGGCGCAGAACGCCTCTTCCAGCCCCGCCCCGCGCGTTACCCAGCTTGAAAGGAAGTCGCGGAACCTCGTGGGTCTGGCCCGCACCGGAAGTCATGAGCGCCTATGCGCCAGGACCGGCGACGCCGGAAGTGGTGTAGGTCTTTCTCTGAGAGGAGGGGTGGGGGGCTTTCTAGCGCCGTATGTGTTCTGCGGTGGTGGCCTCGGCTATTCGGGTCTTCTCTTTCCTTATCCTTTCTCCTGACCCCAGAGATGTCGGGGATTAAATCTGATTAAATCTTACCACTTCAGGCATTTGCAGAGGCCATCAGTTTTTCATTTTGGCTGGGCCCAGACTTCTATTACTAGCCTAGCCCTCCATTGTCCAATCTGCTTCTCACCTTTGAACCTGGCGTGGCTCTCCAGTGTATGGTCTCCATGTAGCCTCCAGCAGTTTCCCACCTTAATCACTCATTACTGGAGTCTGACCTCATCTTAACTCCTGAAGACTCTCCCCAAACTCCTCCTCTAGACCACCCCTAGATTCCTCCCACAATCTTTCCGTATTAAAGACCCCCCCATCTTCCTCCCCTGTGGTGTGAGAGCGCCATAAAATGACCTAGCACAAACTTACTCTGTCCCGCTTGCCCAATGCAAGTATCACAGGTACCTAGGCTCCTAAGCCTACCCCATATGGTGAACTTTTAATGAACTTTCAGTAAACTTTGCTTTTCTTTGGCTGAGAGAAGACTTGAGTTGAATTGTTTCTGCAGGACCCGGAATGTTGGTATTTTGGAGTCTTGAGCAACCCTAATTCTATTTATGGGTAACCTCTTCAGAAAGAACTTTTGTAAACATCTAAGGAATCATCACCTAACAAACGATTATTAAGTTTCTGGTAGGCATAATTACATTATATTGGAGCAACGTAACTTGAACAGAGACATGTAAACAGAATTATTTGTTGATTGTTATATGTGAGCTGTAGTCCTAGGTTTTTGTCTCTGCTCATAGGGAAGTTGCAGTGTAGATCGAGAGATAAAATACATTTGCACACACACACACACACCCCTAAACTCTAATGCTAAGTAAAATGTGGTATGAAGGAAAAAAATTTTCAAAGTACTAGAAAAACTTGGAGGACAGTGAGATCCTGTCCAATTGGAAGGAGAAATGCAGAAGAGTAAGACAGCAATAGAACTAGAGTCAGTAAATCCCAAGTTCAAATGTAGTATCAGGTAAGCTATGTGACCCTGGGCATTTCACTTAATTTCTTTCTGCCTCAGTTTCCTCATCAGTAAAATGTGAATAATAGCACCACCTACTTCACAGTGTTATGAAAATGAGATATTTGTAAAATGTGTTGGAAATGCTATAGACCTGTGTACATGACAAGATATCATAGGTTGGTGACACCTAAACTTGGCCTTGAAGAGGGAGATTTCCACAAGCAGGTTTTTATGAGAGTCCATTTCAGATAAGGAAACCAGGAAGAAGGGAAAGATAGGGTGATAGATTCCCTAAGATAGGGAATTTATGGAGGAAATAGAGGACCAAATATGGATGGAAAAGTAGATAGAGCAGTATTTTGGGGGAAGAGGGCATTATACTTTTACCCAGTAAATCATGGAAGCTCACCTCTAGGTCGCACTGTGGAAGATGAGTTGTAGGCAGGAATTTTAAAAGGAGAAAATGATACTGGAGTAAGAGAGAATTGATTAGAATTGTAGCAAGAGATTTAGCAGGTCTTGGCAACAGATTGAATGTGCAAACTGAGCAGGAATGATGAAAGACTAAAATTTGAAGTTGGCTATTAGTGTAATATTGTCATGAAAAGAAATATGAAAGTTGCAAAGGAGTGGACTCTAGTAAAGATGTCAAAGAATTGGAGTGAAGATGCATGTGGGGGTTATCTAGTAAACTGACATTTGAAAGTGAAGCTCCCAGAAAGGGGTGAAGATAGGGATTTGGAAGGCAAGAAATCAACAAGTATTTATTAAGCATCTACTATGTGCCAAGTGTCTGCCTAGAGGTAATTGTGGAAGGAATGGGAGTAGATGAGTTGCTCTAGACTAGAAAGTGTAGAGCAGTGATACAGATCCTTGGATAATCTGGTGAAGCCTAGGGATTCCTCAGAATAATGTTCTTAAATACATAACTTAAAAAAAAAAGATCACAAACAAAAGCAATTATATTGAAATATAGTCATGAAAATATTTTAAAAACCAGGTTCACAAACCCCATGTGAAGAATCCCTGTGGAAACATGAGAACTGTAGGAGGAACCTTTGACCTTCCAAAGAATGAGAGGAAGACTAGGAAAAAGTAGTTGGAGGAGAGCCATCCAGGAAGCCAGGGAAGAAGAGGATATCAAATGAATTAAGTAGACATTTATTAAGAGTATTAAATACTAAGTTTCTTGTATTAAAAAAGAACATTCTGTCCTTAAGCAGCTTACATGATGGCATGTTGCAGGAAGAGGAAGGATAGAATTTATATAATTAGATAAAAAGTTAGAAGTTGGATGGAGGCCAGGAAGAAAACCAAGATACTCTAGGAAAATTTTGGAAGTATAGTATGCTGTCATTTGGGTTAATCAGGCCAGACTTGAAGAGTGAGATACATGTAAACTTACTTGTGAAGAAAGAGCTTAATAAATAGAAATAGGAAGAGAATATATTCTAGGCATCAGAGACAATTTGTACAACTGTGTGGAGGTGGGAAATAACATGTTAAATTTGAGAAATGGCTAGTCTAGTTTGGCTGGAATGTAAAGAAGACTGACGTGCTACAGAGGGAAGCTGGAATCAATTTGTAGAGGACATAAAAAGCTAAACTGACTGGGTTGTATATAGCTAGCCACTGAAAATTCAAACTGGAAGAGGTGATCTAGTCAGTCAATGAACATTTGTTAAGTTGTGAATCAGGCAGTCGCTAAGCACTGGGGATACAAAGAAAGGCAAAAGACAGTCCCTATGCTCAAAAAGCTCAGAGACTAATGGGGAAGAAAACATACAAAAACTGTACAAACAAGATATCCCAGATAAATTGAAAATAACAGACAAGACAGTAGAATTAAGAGGGAGTAAGAAATTCTTCCTGTAGAAGGTGAGATTTTATCTGGTATTTGAAGGGAGCAAAGATGAAGAAGAGCATTTTCATGCATGAAGAAAAGCCAGTGAAAATTCTAAGTCTGGACATAAGAGTGTCCTGTTCAAGGAACAGAAAGTAGTCCATTGCCACTGAATTAAATTGTATTGGGGGTGGGACGTGGGGGGCAGTGTTGGGTCTAAGAAAGCTAGAACTTATGGTCCGAAGAGCATAAATGGAGGGGTTAACCTTAAAGGAAGGATTATTGTGAGCTGTCTATAGTTTTTCAGGTATTTTATATGCCAGATCTAATCCCTTAAATCTTTTACCTCTACCATGTATTCATAAGGAATGTTATTTAGGTCATACCTATACGATCTGATGGTTTCCCTAGTTTTTCCAATTTAAATGTGAATTTTGCAATAAGAACCTCAGGATCTGAGCCACAATCAGCCACAATTAACGGACTGAATAGAGCTTCTCCACATTTGACTGCAAAGTATATAATCCCTATGATTTCTATATTGACCATCTGGTGATGTTTTCTTGGCAAAGACACTGGAGTGGTTTTCCATTTCCATCTCCAGTGGATCATCTTTTGTCAGAACTCTCCACTATAACTTGTCAATCTTGGTTAACCCTGCACAGAATAGTTCATAGTTTTGTTGAGTTACACAAACCCCTCTACCAGGACAAGGCAGTGATCCAGGTGGGAATCAACATTGACATCCTTATTATAAACCAGAAGATGTAAGTTGTGGTTAAATGTAAAAATAGCTTATGTGTTCTTCCTGAGAGAGGCCTAAATAAAGGGAGTTTATTTTATTTTTTGTCTAAAAGGAACAAGAGACATTTTATATGACACTTGTTCATTTTGTCTTTAATTACTCATGGTCCCCTTCAACAATCTGATAATCTTATAAGTGCCTCAGAATAATTTTTAGATGCATAAAATAAAACATAGGATTATAAAGGAATCTAATTATTGAAATACAATTATCGATTTTTAAAAAATTACTCTTCTACTCTTATAATGTACTCTAATTACATAAACGTAAGGAGAAAAAAATGCCACGAAGAAAATTATGTCACATATGCCATATTTTGCAAAGGATGGAACAGGTAGAGATTTTCTGAAAAACTAAGTCCTTCAAACTGAATTAATACACAGTAACATCCATGAAAAAGTCCATGGAGGATGGCAGTGAAAATATGATTCAGGATTAAGAAACAAGTGAAACCAAAAATTTGTACATTACTTGGAAGCTTTTTTCCTCTGTATCAGGATTATTTTATCAGAGAAGAAAGTTTGAATGTACTAAATTTGGCAAACTCCAAACAGTATCACAAAATGAATTTCACTATATCTTGACACCTTTGTTCTATTAGAGCATTAACTAGTTACAGCAAAAGTCCAAGTCAGCATTGTTATAAGAATAAAGATGAGAAGAAATGGCCAGGTATAGATGAAGCTGCTTAGTCTTGACCTATGCAAATAAGCTACTGAAAACAAAAAATAATGGGAAATGGCTAAAGGAGAAGACATCAATATAGACTAGCTCCATTTCCTACAGAAACTTCACTCATATAAAATGAAGAGGCCAAAAGAGCCCAGAAATCCCCCTTAGCCCGTGAATATTTAATCTCCTTGCTGAGCTAAGTGGAGCAATCTAGCATCCAAAGGAAACTTGTTTACACTAAATTTAAATTCATTTGCAAAACCTTATGGAGAAAGATGGTGAAAGATTGTGAACAACATTTCTAATGTTTCTGTGCATGCTTCATTTTCTAAGAAATGACCTCATGACATCACAGGTGATGACTTACATGTAAATTGGGTTTCAGTGAGGCAGAATTGCACAGTTATCAGCCGCACTCTTCAAGAGTCATCTAAGTCCAGTGGCAAGACAAAAATAAAGATGCAAGACTCAGCTTTGCCAGATCATTCTAAAAGCATGTTAAAAATAAATAGCATTGTAAAGGTGTATGTATAATCATGACACTATGAGTGTTACATTATCAATACTAATTTCTGCACCATAGTATAACCATTCTATTATTTGGTTACTGTATACTTCTATATATTTCAGGAATCCATTATTTCATCAGTGTGATTATTATACCAATGTATATCCTTAGTAGATGCTTTTTATGAATTGCTTCATACAAAAAATTTTATCACCTGATAGACTGGTCCTTGAACCTCACACAGTTTCTGATTTGGCACTGAAAGGCTTTCAGCTTCATGACCCTCCAGAGCTTGTACTCACTGGCATAGTCTGTTAGAATCTGGGTCATCTCTGTGCCAGTGAGAAATTAGGACAGTCACTAGGATACTTGCTTATGTATAGTAGTCTGTTCTCATTATAAGTGACGGTGGATTCACTACAGTAACAGCTAGATTGCCCAGTAGCTAGAATGCCAGGCCTGGATTCAGTAAGACTCCTTTTTTTTTTTTTTTTCTTTTCTTTTTGGAGGGCAGTTGGGGTTAAGTGACTTGCCCAAGGTCACATGGCTAGTTTTTTGTGTTAAGTGTCTGAGGCCGGATTTGAACTCAGGTACTCCTGACTCCAATGCCGGTGCTCTATTCACTGCGCCACCTAGCCGCCCAAGACTCATCTTCTTACTTGTTAGGCAAGTCACAGTTTCCTTTCTATAAAATGATCTGGAGAAGGAAATGGCAAACCACTCTCATATCTTTGTGACCCAAATAGGGGTTCCAAAGAGTTGGACACAACTAAAAATGACTGAACACCCAGTGTGATATATAGGAAGAAGCTGAAATAACACATAAGAAGATGAAGCCAATAAGAGTGACTAGACATGAACAGAAGTCTGTGCTGGAGGTGACACAATTTTGAAATAACTGCCATTTATATAGCACTTTAAGATTTACAAAAACCATTATATACATTATTTCATTTGATCCTCCTAACAACCCAGTGATTGTTCTCATTCCTCAGTGATAGGGAAATTGAGGTTTAAAGAGATTAGATGACTTATCCTTGGATAAACAGCAAACTAATGACAGAAGTAATTTTCAGAGTCCCTTCTGACTCCATTTCAGGACTTTTTCTACAAAAATATTTCAAAGTGTAAATGATGTGGCTACCCATAAAGAAAGTTAGGGTTGCTCGAGACCCCAAAATACCAACATGCTGGGTCCTGCTGAAAGAATTCCACCCAAGTCTTCTCAGCCAAATAAAAGCAAAGTTTATTGAAAGTTCATTAAAAGTTTGTTAAAAGTTTGCCATGTTGGGTAGACTTCAGGAGCCGAGGTATCTGTGATGCTTGCATCAGGCAAGCAGGACAGAAGCAGTCTATGACAGAATAAGTCTGTCACAGAATAAGTCTGTGCTAGTCATTCTATGATGCTCTTACACCACATGGAGGGAAGATGGGGTCTTATGTACCTAACCACTTTGGTGCAATTCTAACGTGGAATTGTTTTAAATTTCTATTTCAGATTAGCCACATTGATGGAGATCCTAGTTGCAAAGGAGCTTTTCTGGTATCATTTCTTCACTTTATTGCTGACTGACTTGCTAGGGAACAAAAAAAGGTAAAACAATTTCTTATTTCATCTTATACAAGTCAACACTTATGTCCCAGTTTCACTACAAAACTCTTGAGAGAAAACCAGTTTCAGGGGTAGAGCCAAGATGGCAGAGTAAAAGGAGGAACTTGCTTGAGCTTGTGCCCCCAACTACCACCAATACCTGTAAAAAATTACTCTAAACAAATTTTAGAGCTAGAGAACCCACAAAATGACAGCAAAACAAATTGCCTGATGAAGGCAGACTGGCAAGTCTAAAGGAAGGGTCTATGGCACCAGGCTGGGAGCTGATCACGGTCCCACATGTGCTGCACTGGCACAGATTGACACAGACCCCAGGGGACTGAATCACTGGCAGCTGTGGCGGTTTCCAGACTTCTCAACCCATTAATGGCAAAGAGAAGGTAAAAGATCAGTGGGTAAACTGTTGGATCTAAGTGAGAGAAGAGCATGGTCTGGCCCCTTCCCCCCAGGGCAGCGATGGCAGGAGCAGGATGGCTGCTTCTGGAGCTCCAGGCCCACAGATGGGGGAGGGAGACCAAGTGCCTGGTAAGAGGGCAATTGCAGGAATCTCTTTGCTGGCACTGAGGCTCTTGCTTTACCCTGCTTGGATCTGAGTTGCAGTCTTGGGTGGCAGTCCTGGGGTGAAGAGCTCTAGCATGGCAGAGGTTGTGGAAGCTGTGGAGAGGGCATCCTCTTCACAGTTCTGAGGCAGGTACCTAGAAGAAGCTCTGACAATAGCTGAGAAAAATCTTAGAAATTTGTTACACAGCACTCTTCATTCTGGAAGCAGAGTTCTACTGTGGCAAAGAGCTCAAAAGTCAAGTAATTGGCTGGCAAGATGAGCAAACAGAAGAGAAATCAGACTATAGAATCATTCTTTGGTGACAAAGAAGATCAAAACATAGAACCAGAAGACAACAAAGTCAAAGATCTTGTTTCAAAAGCCTCCAAGAAAAATATGAATTAGACACAGATCATGGAGGAGCTCAAGAAGGATTTTGAAAATCAAGTAAGAGAAGAGGAAAAATTAGGAAGAGAAATGAGAATGATGCAAGAAAATCATGAAAAAGAAGTCAACAGCCTGACTGAAAAAATAACACCTTAAAAAATAGACTAACTCAAATGGCAAAAGAGGTCAAAAAAGCCAGTAAGAAGAATACCTTAAAAAGCAAAATTGGCCAATGGAAAAGAAAGTCCAAAAGCTCACTGAAGAAAATAATTCCTTCAGAATCAGAAAACCAGTTTCTGTTTCTTGAGTTGTACTTGTACTGTAGTAAATCTTCTCTAATGCCATTACTGTGGTTTCAAACCCTGGACCCAATTTTTGTATGTAAATTATTTTTAAGAAAGTTTTTCATTAATATGCTTTCCCAAAGATACAGTTTTACATTTTTATATAATTTATAAAGCATATTTAAAACACTTATATAAAGAGGTTTGTAAATAAATTCCCATTGACTTGTCATGGTTTCATTTGGGAATTGTAATTTTTCACATGATTATATTAAAGTCAGTGAATCTCAGAGTATCTGAGTTGTTGTAGGGAACCCAATAATTGCATTCTCTATTGCTCCAGATGCCAGCCCTTCTAAGCTAAGGTCATTCCAGATAGATCCTGAGTTCACCTTTAAAAGGCTATTTATTCCTTTCACATCTACCATATGCACACATTTAAACCAACTTGGAAATTTCTGTATTATTTATTTTTACTATCTAATTTGCGAATCTGTGTGACTATTAAATGCTGCATGTGTATATGACCTGTTTTGGAAGTCCTTTATGTAATGTTGATCCTGCACAATTGTATTCACAAGACAGTAGTAGCTGGTTACTTCAAATCCATGACAATACTATCAGTTAATTTAATTCTGAGAGGTTATAAAAACTGCATTTTCTGCTTTGAAACTAAGGATGATGGATTACAAATCTGTTCTTAAAACCAGTTATATATGCTTTAGACGTTTCAGAATTTGCCTTCTTTAACTTATTTAATCACCCATTAACACCTGAACACACAAATATATTGTGGTGGACCATACTATAGTTATTAATTGCCATTTCCTGTTAAGTATACCACTGCCTTTCTTCTAAACACAACAATGTACTTGTTTCCTAACTCGGCTATGAGCGTATGTGTATTTATGTAATATACCAGTGTGAACAGTAGTTAAACAGTGTCTTAAAAATGATTGTTCATTTTTGTGTGAACAAATATCTAGCAAATTATCCATAGATCCAGTGGAAGGGTATAACACTACATAATATACCAATTCTCATATCCATTTAAATATTGAATCTATTTTATCTTTCTTGAACTTTATGCTACAAAAAAAAAATTAGGTAATGAAGACTAGCATACGTTGAGAAAAGCCTAATTAAAACTTGATTACATGACTATGAACTTGACTATCTGCTAGTGATATGGATGAGTTCCATAACATGAATAACTGATGAGAATTTTGAAGCTTTAAGTTAAAATATGTAAGACAGTGTCCACCATATTTTTGGTACACTTGATTATAATAGCTTGTCTTTATCATGTGAAAAGCTTGCGTTGTATGGCTTCTTGATGTATTAACTCATTTGTGAAGCCCCTGAAAAAATGAAAAAGAAAAAAACAAATGTATTACAATGTTTTTATTGAGTTTTGAAGTAGATACCATTGTACTTTCCAAAGTTCCCAGTAAAAAAAGTTTAAATCTATAATTCTAGACTTAGTTTAGCATTACATTTGTTTATAATTTTCTGGTAAGATGCAAGAAAATAAGCATACCTACTTTGCAAAAGTTCACTTCTGTCTTTTTAAACACAGATTCTCCTAGCATATGAAACTGAAAGTCAGGATCTGGATGATTTGTGAAGTCAAGTCAAATTTAAGTAGACACCTTTGGTAAGGGGCCTAAACTAAGTGAAACTGACTCTTGAAAGGAGTCCCTACTCTTAGAGACACAAGGCCAGCACCCCTGTGACAGTCTGAGCAAAGCCAAGAATCCAGGAGAGACCCAACATCCAGACTTTGCCTTTCTCAGCAACCCATGGGTCATAAGGCCAAAGAAGAAGAACCAAGGCTTCTGATTAAACTAATAGTCTTACCCTCCTCCCCCCACCACCTTCATCATGTCCCCCCAATAGCAGA
>CM053595.1:163482806-163504111 GCA_028646575.1 Pseudocheirus occidentalis | reverse complement strand
AACCAGGAAAAATTTGTACATAGTCACAGATACATCATATGTGTGATGACCAACTTTGAAACACTGGACTCTTCTCAGCAACGCACAGTTAAAAGACAACTCTACAAGTCTCAGGATGGAAGGAGATGTCTACATTCAGAGAAAAAAGATCCAGAAAGACCAGAGTTTAAAAGGAGACTAAAGTAATGCATGCTATCATTCTTTTCTATGTTTGGCTTTTGTTTCAATTTCTCACTGTTCCTCCATTGGCTATAACACCTATACAACCGGACTATTGTACAATGTGAAAGAGTTTGCACATCCTATACATGATTGTATGTCACCATGGCAGGGTTGGGGGGTGGGGAGGAAGGGGAGAAAAATCTGAAACTCAAGTGATTCTGGAACTGAATCTTGTAAACTAAAAGTAAACAAACGAGTCAATAAAATAAATTTTTAAAAATGTAATTGCTGCACTATTCCACCCCTCCCCCTGATTCATTCACTGGTGCAATACCTCCTCATTCCTATGAATCACTAACATCCACTCTCTGGTGGCCTTTGCTTCAAACCCACAACTTCCTTGGACCCTAAAATAGTGCTGGTCAAACATTAGCATCTTATGACTTGTGGAAGGCCCCAGAATGTTGTTGAAAGGGTCTTATGACCTTTGGAAAGCCCCTGCTGAGACCAGTCAGTGAAGTCTATAAAATTAGTTAGCACCCAAGGGGAGTGTCCTTAATTGTGAGGACAATCTTGGACCCAATTGATTAGGAACCTCTGGACTCCCTAATAAATTGATGAATAATGCCTGGAGTTCTCAGTGACTTTTGTTACAGATTGGAAATTTATGGCCCACAAAGAGACATAAGAGTTCATTAAAATCCAACTCTTGAATTTTATAGGTGAGGAAACTGAGACTCAGAGAGGTTAAATGACTTATCTAGGATCACACAGCTAGTAAAAGTCTACAGCAGAATGTGGGTTAGTTTTGCTGAACTGTGGTGTTTTTTTTTTCCTATTTTGTTTTTATTTTTCTCTACAAGGGGTGGCTTGCTGGGTAGGGAACTAGGAGAGGGAGGGATGTATTTAGAAATGAGGCAATGTAAAAACAAAATATATCAACAAATATTCATTTTAAAATTTAAGCATAGCTCTTCCTCCTCCTCCTCCTCATCACTACCATCATCTTCCTCCCCCTTCTGCTGCTGCCGCTTCTCCTTTATTCCCTTGGAGCAGACCATCCTTGTGCCTCTTCTGGGAAGTGGCGGAGGTGGCCCCTGACTCACCATGGCTGATGAAAAGCCCAAGGAAGGAGTCAAGACTAAAAGCAACAGCCACGTTAATTTGAAGGTGGCAGAGTAAGATGGCTCGTTGGTGCAATTTAAAATTAAGAGGCACACACCACTTAGTAAACTAATGAAGGCCTATTGTGAATGACAGGGTTTGTCAATGAGGCAGATCAGATTCCAATTTGATGGGCGACCAATCAATGAACCAGATATAGCGCATAGTTGGAAATGGAGGATGAAGATATTCATCCGTTGAATACATCTATGAATGTATTCCAGCAGCAGACAGGAGGCACTTACTAAAAAGAGAATCTACAACTCTACTCCAGAACTGTGCTCCCAAGGAAAACAATACATTCACAATTAGAAAACCAAGATGTGGTTCATCCACATCCTGACTACTGCAGTATAGTTTTCTCTCTTCTTCGATTCCCTTCCTCCTTTCTTTATTGTACATAAAGTAACTAGTGTATGTGCACAGGCATAATGAGTTATTGGTTTGTTTTTTAACTAAATGGCCAACGCATGTTTTGATCAACATCAAATAGAGATGGGGAGGGGGAAAAACAAACTGCTTCTGTGACAATATCCTTTTTCTCCATTAATGGCATGCTCATTCAACTTTTAGCCTTATATTCCAGAAAGTTATTCTGCTCTCACTCTTTAACAGTAACATATAATAAACATATAATAACAGCAATAACAATAACAAAAACAACCTTGCATACTTTGTTTGATTGGATAATTTCAATGTTTTTCTTTTATCATTGTAAAATCAAGGATGATTTTATAACTTTTTTGTATGTAGCTGTTACATGCAGGGCAATCTCTGTTTCTCAGCTGGGGTAAATCACTATAAAGAAATTGATCCTAGATAGTTTTCCCTTTAAGTCAAACTTCTTGTTGTTTAAATAAACTTGTTTGAAATTAAATAAAAATTAAGTATACTTTCTTTTTTTTCCCCCAAAAGTAAACTACTACCCAAAAAGTATAAGGTAGTAAGTACTATCGTTTGCAGTCTTAGGTTTGTGTCATTTTGCTTAACTGTCCTCTGTCAGACTGTTCCTACTTTGTGAGTTAGTATGTTAAAACATGATTCCTCAAAAAAGAGGAAAGAACACTTATTTCTTCCTAACAATGTCGTTGCACATTCTAACTTCTGTTTGTCTACAGGGGAGGAAGTAGTGAGATTAAAAAATAGGATGTGAAAGGAAGGACATGTGGGAGAATGAGACTGTCCCTTCAGAAGGGGCAGGAGAGACCCATGGCCTGGCTAGGCAGACTTCACTGTGCTAGTGGCCTTTAAACATGCACTTTCTCTACCTTAACCCAATAGGAGATTGTATGTTACAATAGAACTATCACTGGCATTGGACTCAGGGGACAAGGATTCAATTCTCTTTTTGTTTAATATAAATTTTTAAAATTTGTTTTCTTGTTTATATCATTCATTTACATGAGATTTTTAAGTTACAAATTTTCTCCCCGTCTTTCCCCTACCCCCAATCCCAAAACAGCAATCACACTGTAAAGACCCTCCCCTGATCTGCTCTCTTTTATGCCCTCCTCCAACACCCTTCTAACTTTCTGGTAGGGCAGGGAGACCCTCCCTGCCCCAGTCCCTGTATATCTTAATTCCTAGTTGCATGTATTGCAGAGCTTTACATTCTAGATTCTTTTGGTTCCTCCCTTGTCACCCACTCCCACTGGAAGGACAAGCAATTCAATACAGGCTGTGCATGTGTAAAGGGATTCAATTCTTTACTAACAGTGTTATTTGTCTGATAAAAACTGGTCAGGTTCCTTTACTTTTCCAGACCTCAGTTTTCTTACCTGAAAAATAAGTAGATCGATCTTGGTGATTTCTAGATTCTCTTCCAGCTCTAAAATCCTATGAACCATTAGCCATTCATTTGTCTGACAAGATGAGTGGGGCCATAGTCTAGTTCTATCCTTATGGAGGAATGGAAAATGTAAAAGGGTCAGATGAATAATAATAGACTGGAAAAGACCCAAGAACAGTAAATACCAGAGTTTCGAGGGACCTTAGAAATGATTTATTTCCTTATTATTCAATATATGGTCTGGAGTCAAATGCGCCTGCCTGACTTTAGGGCATGGCATATTTGACATTTTCAAACCCAACCAAAAAAAAGTTTTATCTAGTTAGCCAACACACATGAACCAGCTGACCAATGCTATTGTATAATTGAATGCGGTCAGTTTATATTTAATCGTGTAAATTAAGTAGAATGATTAATTATATGTTCAATTCACATGATCCACATAATAGGGTTGTTGATCACATGGTAAACTATTGAAACAATTTGGATGCTTCTTATCTACCCTGCCCACCTTACTTTATAGATGTCGAAACTGAGGTCCAGACAAGACAAATGATTTGTTCAAGGTCACACCTCTATTCATTGGCAAAGACTTGATTAAAACCCAGATTTTCTGACCTACCAGTCTACTGCTTTTTTCCATCTTTGAAAGGGGGAGGGGGAAGAGAGATAGGGAATGCCTGGAAACTTGAAGGAGAAACCCTGAAGTTCTGAACAGGTTGGACTTCCTAGGCTGGTTGAGAAGAAGGAAGGGGGATAGAGCCAAATACTCCTAATCTGTTCCGGCAAACTTGATCTTTAGCTGAATATTGGTTAAATCGGGACTAGAAATCTTTGGATTTTGTCAAATTACCCACTCCAAAACTTGGGCAGGATGTTGGGTTTCTTCCTTCCCCTACTCTTTCTTTCTCCCATTTTCCTTTATATTCATGATAGAAGGTTTTTCTGCAAAAATCCAAACTTGTTTGGGCTGAACTAAAGGAAGAAAGGATCATTGCACAGATAGGTCAGTAGGGGGACCATTGTACTGTTGGAGGATGGATGGTACAGGCATGGCGGCTAGAGTTTAGTGATTCCTCATGTAGAGTCAGTGAAGCTCGGGCAGCCCATGATTGGGAAAGTAGAGAAAGGAAAGAAACAAGATTGTCTAGTGGCAATGGTCCTTGTAGGGCTGAGTCAGCTCATCTTAGACCCTAGGGATGGACCAGCTGAGCAGGAAAAGAAAGGAGAGGGAGAAGAAATATAATATTAATTTTAACAGTCTCACAAATTGTAAAATCTGAAAGGGACTTTCAGGGAATTTATAATCTAATCACCTAATTTTACAGAGAAGGAAACTGAGACCCAAAAAGCTGAAATGACTTGCCATGGCTGCTAAGAGATAAGGTTTCATTTGATTCAAAACATAGGTGAGAAAGTCAGGGAAAAAGAGAACTGTTTTTGAATGGAGTTCCTACATTGCTGTGGTTTGCTCTGATGAAATCTAGGACTTCTGGAATTCTGGAGAGGCAGTGTGATGTAGCAAAAAGTACACCAACCTTGGAATCAGGATGCCTGGGTTCCAGTGTGTTGGAGCTGATGTCTGAAAATCCTTCTGTCTCTGAAGGTCTAAGATTCCAAATTATCTCCTCCTCTCTTCATCATGCCTCCAGCTCCTCAGAAAGAAAAAGGGCATCAAGAGATAAGAATGTTGAATTAGTCACTAACTGATGGATTTTTTTTTCAACTATAGCAACTCATGAAGACTGTCCATTGAGGTTTGATAGTGGGAAGATAGGCAGAGATGGATAAAGACGTAGCTGCCTCCTCTGCCTCCATTCACCAGGAGCCCTTGTCATCAGAATTGCAAATATCTGCAGTAGGGTCACTGCACCATAAATTTAAAGTTGGAAAGGATCTTACAGTTCACCTGGCCCAATTTCTTCATTTCATAGGTTGAGGAAGCTGAGGTGCCTAGAGGCATGCCTCAGTCAGAAGAATGCTGGGCTTGCAGTCAGGAAGACCTAGGCTTGAATCTTGCCTCAGATGCTTTCCAGCTTTGTTACCTTGAACAAGACACTTAACCCTTTGTGCTTTCGTTTCCTCATTTGTAAACTAGAATAATAACAATGCCTATTTCAGGGAATGCTTATGAGGATCAACAGATGGAACAAATGGAATGGAATGAATAGAAAGTTCTTTGCAAATCTTAAAGCACCCATGTTTCCTTCAGAACTCTGCTTAGTTCACACTTCTTACCTGTAACCTTTCCTGATAGTGCCCCCCATGTATACAAGGTTCCAGTCTCTCCTAAAACTTTCATCTGATATTTATTTTGTGTATATTTTTAATAAACTTGTTTATATACATGTTGACTCCTCCATTAGAATATAAGTTCCCTGAGATCAGGGTCTGTTTTTTTTTATATCCCCAGCATGGGGCTTGGCACTTAGTAGGCACTGAGTAAACATTTGTTGACTGACATGTGTCAGCTATTATCATGAGATACACCCAAATCCATGAAAATGTTGGGTTAACTCAAAGATTTTTCCTTTTTTCCCTGAAACAGTGTACTGTAGTTAGGACATCTTCAGTCAGAAGATCTGGATTAAAATCCTGAGTCTACACTTGCTGCCTGTGTGAGCTTGGGCAAATCACTTCCTCTTCTCTGGCCTTCAGCTTTCACTAGAATTAAAACTATTTAGACTAAATTATCCGTACAATCCCTTCCAACTCTAAATCCAGTAGAACAGAATCAAGGTCCAACTTCTATACAGAAGGTTATGGTAACAGGGCCATGGCTAACCCTTCTATCAAGGCCTGTGGATAAAGTCCCACTATGGACCAAAAGAAATAGTCTTATAAGTAGCTAGGAAGTTCAATCCCTGGAGTCAGGAAGACCTGAATTCACATTTGGTCTTAGATACTTAATAGCTATGTGAACCTTGGCAATTCACTTAATTTCTCTCTGCCTCAGTTTTCTTATCTTTAAAATAGGAATAATAGTAGCACATTCCCTCTCCCCATTGTTATTGAAGATAAAGTGAGATAATATTTTTTCAAGTTTTGTAAACCTAAAAAGTGCTAAGTAAATGTTAGCTAGTATTATTATTTTCATTTATGGAAATGGGTTTAATCCTGATTACAATGATGCCGTGGCCCTGAGATATTTTTAATCAAGCCTACGCCTGCCATCAGTTTAAAATGAAATTTATTTTGGGCTTTGGCTCACCAGCTGTGCTGGTCTTGTTAATTGTTTTTAAATAGGAAACTGACAGTGGACATAGGATGGAAAAACCTGGGAAATCCCCTCTTGTCCAAATCAAATCTTCTCCCTGGCTGGGCAATTCCAAGGCAATTTCCAGGGGGTGAGGGCTGGGGAAAGTCATATTGATAAAGGGTTCACTCCCTTTTATGTTTACATACTAAAGGTATCTGGTAAAAATGAACAACAAATATACCAGTGGATAAATGGTGAAAGGAAGCCTTCACTAACCCCTCTTAATTTTGGTGCTTTCCCTCTTTTAATTATTTCCTGTTAATCCTGTATATAACTTGCTTTGTATATATCTGTTTTCATGCTGTCTCCCACGTTAAATTGTAAGCGTTTTGAGGGCGAGTACAGTCTTTTGCCTCTTTTTGTATCCCTAGCACTTAGCATAGTAGGTGCTTAATAAATGTTTGTTGAATTTATTGAACTGAATAAAAACTTTTGAAAAGAAGAATTGTAAATATTAATAAATATCAAGTATTACTCCAACACACCAGTATAAGAGAAATGCAAATCAAAACAACTCTGAGCTTTTACCTACCACCTAGCAAATTTGGGAAGATGACAAAAGACTATAGTCATTGTTGAAAGAGTGTGGAAAGACAAGAACACTGATACACTGTTGGTGGAGCTGTGAATCAGTCCCATCATTCTGGAAAAACAATTTTGAACCACATCCCAAGAGTCACTAAACTACACATACCTTTGACCTAGAGATCCCATAGTTGGGCAAATACTCCAAAGAGATTAAAGAGAGAAAGAATGGTCCCAAATACACTAAAAAATTTATAACAGTACTTTCTGTAGTAACAAAAAAAAATAGAAACAAAGTATATTCATTGATTGGAGAATGGCTATACAAATTTGGGACATGCAAATATATTTCTATATCAAAACAAATTATGAATATGAAGAAAACAGATAATGCAGGAAAACTAATTTTAACTGATGCAGAGTGGAGTAAGTAGAACCAAGAAAACAAGGCGTCCAGTGACTACAACATGTAAACAGAAAGAATAAAGACACCAGAATCCATACTGAAACAACGAGCAAGTTTGAAGAGGAGATGAGAAAGTGTACATCTCTCCCTTCCTTGCAGAGGTGGGAGACTACAGAGGAGGAACTCTGCACATACCACTAGATTTAGTTGATATGTTGGGTACTTTTATAGTATATTGCTTCTTTTTTCCTCTTTCTTTTTAATTCTTTCAAGGATTAGATCTCTGAGGAGAGGACAAAGATACTTGAAAATGAGGCTGATAAAAACAAAAGACATCAGTAAAAATAAAAACAGTGGCTAGCAAGAACCTGCCTTTGTGGAAAGAACACTGGATTTAAGAATCAGTCGACCTGGGATTCTAATCCTAGCTCTGGTACAAGTTAGCTGAGTAACCCCATCAAGTCCCTTATTTCTTTAACTCCTCAGTCTTCTCATCATTACAAAGGTAGAGCTGAACTAGATTTTTCCAGAGTCATATTTAGTTCTGTCATGCCATTTATCTATGAGAACAAGATTTATGGCTTATGCTTGCAAATTTCTCTTTTAAGACTTAACCAGTATTTTCCAGGTGAGTAAATGAGGCTCCATTTCTACCTGTTTACAGCTGGGCCCCTCATTACCATGGTGACAGCTGTCCATGTGATTATTTCCTCTGTGGAGCATGTCATATCCTTTACTGACAAAAATACACATTATTATATTCATGGTGAGGAAGTATCCTTGTGCCAATCCATTATGTTGGCAAATGAGTCTCTGGTCTCCCAGAATTGTTTATTTTTAACCTTAAGGAAATAATCCTGCTCATCTAGGAGCTTTCCTTGCTGGCTTTGTTAATGTTCTATATAAAAACTGAAAGGGTTTTATGGAGATGGAAACAGAGAACTGAGAGCCAGAAGAAGCCTTATAAGTCATATAGTGTAAGCCCTTCATTTTACAGATGAAGAAATTGGACCTAGAGAAGTTATGTGACTTACCCAAGGTCACACAGGTAGTACATGTCAGAGGTGGCATCTGAACCATGTCTAACACTCTTCTCATGATGCTTTGAAGGTTATAATTGTGAGCAGAAGAAGGATCGATTATTCCCTCTTAGAGAGTCAATTCAAGGTCAGGATATAGAACAGAGAAAAATATTTCAGCAAAATCTGCAGAAACATATATATTCAGATGTTGCACCAAAATACCTGGATCTGGAGTTGGAAGACCTGAGTGCAAATTCCAGCTATCCCACTAAACTATCTGAGGGATGTTGGGCAAGTCAGTTTTTTTTTTAAAGAATGTTTTGCTTTTTTTCCTCTCTATTAAATGTAAAAACAATTTTAATCTTCATTTTTATCATTTCTGAATATCAGACTCCCTCCCTCCTTAAGAAGGTAAGAGCTTTGAAATAGATTATACACTTTACAGCTTAATCTTAAAACCTTCCTTCTAAGACAAGCCCCAATTTATCCTGTGTGTATCTCATTTATATGCATACATATTGTTTCCCCTATTAAATTGTGTGCTCCTTGACAGCAGGGATTGTTTGTTGCCTGGCTATAAATATTAGTTGATTGATAGTTCTCAGTTTCCTCCTCTAAAAATTACATGGACTGGACTAGACAGTCTCTAACAACCCTTCTTCTTCTTTTTTTTTTTTTTTTTTGGAGTGGAGAGGGTAAGGTAACTGGGGTTAAGTGACTTGCCCAAGGTCACAAAGCTAGTTAGGTTTGAGACCAGATTTGAAAGCGGGTCCTCTTGACTTCAGGGACCATGCTCTATTCACTGTGCCACCTAGCTGCCCCAACCCTTCTTTTTGTTAAGGCCGCAGAATTCCATAATGTCAGATCTAGAAGGGACTTTAGATATTGACTGGTCCAACTCCCTCATTTTATGCAAGAAGAAACTGCAGCTCAGTGATGTACTCAATAACACATGGGTAGTTAGTAGCCCAGCACTGAAATAGTAAGGGTCTAAAAGGCTGAAACCTCTGCAGAAACAGTGATTGCTTCCTTTGTACAAGATGAATCTGGAGACTGTGGTACAGTGAAAAAAACGCAGGATCAGGAGTCACTACCTTTGTGGGCGACTAGGTGGGTAGAGCACAGGCCCTGGAGTCAGGAAGACCTGAGTTCAAATCCAAGCTATGTGACTAGCTGTATGACCCTGGGCAAATCACTTAACCCTGTTTGCCTCAGTTTCCTCATCTATAAAATAAGCTAGAGAGGGAAATGGCAAACCTCTTCAAAATCCCAAATGGGGTCATGAAGTCAAACACAACAAAATCGACACAACTCCTTCTTTGTAAAACTAAAAGGACTAGATGGTCCCTTCTACCCTGTAACCTGTGATCTTATTGAAGAGGTTAATAAGTGCTAGGTGTCTAAGGGATCTCATATAATCCCTCAGACAGGGTTCTTTGTCTGGAAAAGAATTTCAAGGCCCCAAGCTGTCTTTTATAAAGTTATAACGTTTACTGATATGCTGGCTTAGTAACTGGCAGGAGAAATAGGGGGACCTACAAAGTGCAGGGGCTTAGGTAGAATTATAAAGTTTTATGCTCTGCAGCAGGCAGGAAAAGGTTAAGGAGACCTTCAAAGAGCTGAGGCTTGAGAGACAGTATTTATAACCCTATGTTGGGAGAATAGTTTAGATTGTTTCCAAGTCCGGGAACTAGGCTGATTAGGGTTTCACAAGGTATCATATTGAAACAGAGTTATGTTGTCAAGGCTTTCAGTATAGCTATCTGGAGGATGAGATTAGGGATTCACAGGTACCATATTGAAACAAAGTTATCTCCTGGTATTGTTGCTCAAGGTTTTTGGGTGCAGCGGGGTGGGTAGAACAAAGGGGCTATTTCTCTAAAGGTTTGTTTATAGAAACTTTTGGGGACTTTCTCAGGGGTTTCTCTCTAGGGCTGGGCGGAAAGGGGAGAAGCGGGGTTTGTGCCTTTATGGCAGGGGGAAAGTGTGACTTTTACAACTTCATTACACAGGCTTGTTACAAACTGATGTTACATACATGGGTACCCAAACATAAGGGAGATTTTTGACAAATTGGGGTTACAGACAAAAGCATCCCAAACCGCATCATTATGAGGTGCTGCATATTGAAAATCATGAAATTGCAATACCTTATCCATAATCAGATGCCAGTGGACTGACCTTTCCTTCCAAAAGGAGAAAGAACAAAGAACATTTTATTCTGCACACCATTGCCAAATTAGTCTTTCTCAAACACCTCCTTCATCTAGTCCCTCTTGTTGCTGCAAAAGCTCCAGTGTCTCCTCATTAGGTACAGGAAAAAGTCCAAAGGCTAGCTTGGCATTCAAAGCCTTCCTCAGCCTGGCTCCAACCTACTTTTTTGCCTCCCTGCCCCACCCCCTTCACTTTCCATTCCCCAATATAAACCTCTATTTTAACCATGCTGATGTAATGACTTCCCCTCTATCCCCCCACCATGGCCATTTGGAGTCATATTGTGAAATCATCATTCCTCCCCTGAACAGAGAGGAAGCATTTCTGCATCCCAGGCCAGGTTGGAAAATGACACTTCCTGTTTGTTACTGTCCACTGAAGGCTCTGGCTTTCTCTGAAACCCATGGGATTTGACATTACTATAATGCATCTCTATGGGTCATAGAGGGTAAGGTTTTCCTGTTATTAAATATATGTGCACTTATTTTTAAAAACTCATATTAAGAAATTTATTATTGCACTCCCCTTTTCCCTATTTTCTCCCTAGTCCTGGCTTCACATCCCTGTCCTCACCCCCAACAGGCTATGCAAATCCCAGTTGCCACAAATCTTTCTCCCTGAAACTCTATCCAAGGCCCAATTTAAGTTCTACCTTTTCAATAGTGGAGTGAAGAGTGTTAAGTTTAGCTGAGTTATGTTCTGGGCATTTGCAAGCTGTATAACCTTAGGCAAGTGACTTTACCTCTCTGAGCCTTAGTTAACTCATCTGTAAAATTAGGATTATGATACTCATACTATCTCACTATATTATTGTGATGGAAATTCTTTAAAAAAAAACCACCTGTGGGGCTACAGAAATGTGACTTATTCAGTGAAAGTTTTCCTAACTTATTTGGCCCAGACATTTACAGCACTTAGAACCAACGTCACTTATTTAACAATCCGGTATGACCTTTAACAATAAAAAAAAAAAAGCATTTTTAGATGTACTTATTATGTGAAAGGCTCTGGGGATACCTTAATGGTTCACAGAATAGATTATAGATATAGACATATAGATTAGAGGTAGAAGGACCATTAGACTCCATCCAGTCTCTACCCCTAATTTTAGAAATGAGGAAACTAAGGCAGCTAGAAATTAAGTGATCATATAGGTCACCCAAGTAGTACGTGACAGAGCCAGGAATCAGTCCCATGGATCCTAAATCCAGCAGTCTTTCTATCTTGATTCAAACAAATAGGTACTGTCTTCCAAGATGCATATAACAACTCATACGTGGCCCCTTAAAAGGTCTTCAAGCCAGAATCACACATTTAGTAAGTATCTGATGTAGAATTTGAACTCAGATCTTCCTGATTCCATATCCAGCCCTTTATGTACTGTGCTACCTAGTTGTCTCAAAGTCAGCAGTTTAGGCAGAAAGATATTGACATATCAACATATTTCCAGTCTACCCAGTGTTCAAGGGGTGGGCCTTTGGTTTCTCTCAACACTGCACAGATACCAATGGAGTACATGGGTTGTTCATTAGTTATCTCCTGCTGTAGATGCATGACTAGCCTCCTTTTTCTCTGGTTATATTTTTTCCTGGTGACATTGTTAGTTGATTTTTTATTGTGAAATTTTTGGTTGGTAACATTTTGTAGACAACCCACATCTGCCACCTGTCTTTTCATTGCTTTTTGAGAGATCTATCACCTTAATACTGTGGAGATGGTAGTATTTCAGGATTTGTAGCCATACAGCATCACAGGAAGATTTATTTTGGGGTCTGAACCTATGTATTCATGAACATAGGGAACTCTTGGTATGGAAATTCCCTCTCCTGATGACAATCAGAAATTTCTCTAACAAAGGCTTAGAGAATTTCCTGGAGCTCTGAAGGATTAAGTGATATGCTTGTGGTCATTCAGCTAACACGTGTCAGAAACAGGACTTGAATTCAGGTCTTCCTGACTCTAAGGTAAGCATTCTAGTGTTAAAAAAAAAAAATAGGCCTTGTTTCAAGGAGAACTTTAGAGGTGGTGAAAAACACTGCACAATTATACGAATGCAATCTGGTCCATTTACCTCCCTTTGTTCAGTTCTGGGCCTAGCTCATGTCCATCTGTATTATTTATCTAAGGTGTTTATATGTATATATGTGCACATGTGATTGTATATATATGTATGCCTAGATGTATCAATACATCTAAATATATGTATACAATTATATGTATATGTGCACATACACGTTTAGCACATACACAGAGGGAAGGGAACACATTTTTTTTCAAGTTTCTACTTTTATAAGATTATTGAGTTCCAAATTATTTCTTTCTCCCTGCCTTCCCTCTCCATGACAGCAAACAATCTGATAGAGGCTATACATGTGCACCATATTTCCATATGCATGAGAATATTAAAAATATTTCTACAATAGTCATGTTGTGAAAGAAGAAATTAGAACAAAAGGTAAAAACCACGAGAAAGAAAACAAAAAAAAATGAAAATAGTATGCTTCAATCTGCACTCAGACTCCACGGTTCTTTCTCTGCATATGGATAGCATTTTCTATCACGAGTCTTTTGGAATTGTCTAAGATCATTGTAGTGCTGAGAACAGCTTGTTGCCTGGCCTTAGCCCTAGAAACAGGGTGTCTCCAAATATCTCCACAAGAGAGACTCAACTATTTTGCATATCCAGTCAGGGCATTAGCAGTAATTTAGCCTGATACCAGCAGCCCCCAGGAAAGTCTTGCCAGTTCCTGATCTGTGCTGCTACCTTCTTGCCCTCAGGGTTCCTGGTTCAGTGGCAGTGGGTGTGGGACAAAGTGTACTCTCACAGTCAGCAGTGTAGAGGTTGCCAGACTGTGTTACTATCAAGACCATTACAGCTGGCCTCTCTCTGTGATCCACTTCTGAACAAAAGCCTCCTGGGGAAATTTGGCTGCCTCAGGTCAGGGGAATAGCTGCTTCTCCTACAAAATCTTAGGTCAGAGCAGTGACTGCTCACTTGTCAAGACCAAGCTCAGTTAGCCCCCACCCCCAACTCTCTCACCCATCTCAGGTCCATCTCATTCACACATTGTATTCTCCAAACTAAAGCAGGGCAGAGAGCTGAGAATAATCCTGACAGGGGACTTTTTTGTGTGTTTCTGTGTTGTCGACCACTAGAAAAGGTTTGGTTAAAGAGACAAACAGATAGTAATATAAGTTACATTATTTATTCTTTATTATTCCCTTAAGGCTAGAATTACTTGCTCAATAAGTGCAGCACTAAAGTCCTGACTGATGAACAGAGAAATCAAAAGACTCTCTATACATTTTTAGAACCATCCCAGTTCAGGATGATTATGTCAAAAAACTTTATGACTTCCATTTGTTACCTTCTATATGTGAAAACAGAGTTCCTTGATTGTAAATGCAAATTGATAAGGACCAGAGCAGGGTCTATTTACATTTTATGGTCTCAAGATGTGTTTGTTTTGCTCTTTGCTTTTTGGAGACCAAGTCCCAAGATAAGGGGCATCTCACCTCAGGTCTTTGAAGTTACAGATGCAGGGAAGGGCAGTTTGTTTGATTAAATTAGACTTATCTAAACTATGATATTAAAAGATTATCAATATCTTCCTAACAAAACTTTGCATTCTCTACAAGCTAAGGGGATAATTGCTGAAACCCCACCTTTGCGATTTGCCATCCACAAATACCAGTGGGGGACTGGATTCTAATCAGGGCTTGGAGGAAAGAAAACCTAATCCCAATTTGGGAAGGTACTTTTCAAATTCTATTAATCTCAGATACTGTGGTCCAGACAAAGAAGAGGGGTTGGACTCGTCATACTTGTGTAAGGGATCTTATTGAACCTCCTGTCACCTGGACCATTGAATCCACTGAGCCTGAGAACCTGAAACTGTGCCTTTGATGTGGTCCTTGAAGAGGTGTTGGTAGTGGATGTATCTGAGGGATGTGATATAATCCCTTGCAGGTTCTTATCTGGAAAGAATTTCAATAGGACCCAAGCTGTCTTTTGGCAGAGTTATGGAGTTTATTGATATGCTGGCTTAGTAGCTGGCAAGAGAAATAGGGGGACCTGCAAAGAGCAGGAATCTAAGGAAGAGTTATAAAGTTTTACGCTCTGCAGTAGGCAGGAAAAGGTTAAGGGAACCTGCAAAGAGTTTGGGCTTGAGGGACGGGATTTATAACCCTAAAACTGTCAGTCAAAGGCTAATTATGCTAACTAGGTGGGCAAAGGTAGAGTTAGGGAGGAATTGGGGAGTGGTCAATGCTTATAGAGACAAGCACTTTTTTTTATCAACTGGGCATGCGAATTACCCATGAGTCACTGGGAAATTCCTGAGGTGGGGGCCAGAGGGAAATGTGGTTTTGAGCTTGACACATCACAGGCTGCTTATGGTCAAGGACAAATGACATATGTTCAATATGGCTGTTAGGAAGATAGTTTTGATTGCTTCCAAGTCTGGGAACTAGACTGATTAGGGATTCAGGATATACCATACTGAGACAGTTATCTTTTGATAATGTTTCTCAAGGCTTTGGGTGCAGCTGGGCACTTAGAACAAAGGGGCTATGCATTTCTCTAAGGGTTTGTTTATAGAAAGCTTTCCCAGGTGCTTGTTTTTAGGCAGAGTTTCTAGCTAAGGGAAGACTTTCAGGGTGGGGGAAGGGGAGAAGCAGGGTTTATGCCTTTTATGGCAAGGGGAAAGTGTGACTTTTACAACTTAATTACACAGGCTTGTCACAAATTGATGTTACGTACATAGGTACCCAAGCATAAGGGAGATTTTTACAAATTGGGGTTACAGACAAAAGCATCCCAAACCGCATCAGTCCTGACCCAGACTGTTGAGACGCTGAGACTCTGGACTACCTTCTCTGTGGGTGTGAGAACCTTGGTTCAATACAATCCTTATTGAATCCGGATGAGAGAAGGTGGAGTCCTGTGTGACTTTCTCCTTCTGTTTTCCATTTCCTTTTGAGTAATTGCTTTCTCCCTCCTGCCTGGAATCATTTTCATTGTACTATTCACGCTACCACTGATCCTTTTCCTTATACTGTTTCCAGTACAGCTTGCCCCAGTTCCTTGGTTACCTAGGATAAGTTTTCTAGTTTTATTTCAAACCACAGCCAACGCCTTTAACCTCACTAACTGTTGGATTTGTGGGGGACCTCAGTACTTAGAATCTTGGCCTTGGGTTCCCGATCCATGATGGGACTGGGTTTTGGGATGTCAGAAGAACACGCCTAGCCTCCTACCAAGACTAGGAGCAGGGAATATTGCCTCAGCCAGGATGATGAAAGGAAGGAGTTGGGTTGGAGTCAATGCAAGTGGACTCTTAAAGGGAGAAGAAAAGTAATAACCTATAACTGTTCTGCTATGAAGCAGTGCTGGGACTCCACATATACCCAGTTTAACACTGGTGTTTGGATGAACTGCATTTTTCATTCTTGCCATACTCCTCCTCCAGGTAACCACCAAAAGTAAATCTGAATCTCATATTCTAACCACTATATTTCAGTGTCAAGACCTTAGTCAGAATCAGGGAGTCATTCAAGTGCTGAAGAGGATGTGGAAAAATTGGAACTCTAATGCATTGTTGGTGGAGCTGTGCACTGATACAACCATTCTGGAGGGCAATCTGGAACTAAATAATTGTATACCTTTTGACTCAGTATTACCACTTTTGGGGTTGTATCCCAAAGAGATCATAGAAGTGGGAAAAGGACCCATATGTACAAAAATACTTATTGCAGCTCTCTTTGTGGTGGCAAAAAACTGGAAACTTAGGGGATGCCCATCAATTGGGGAATGGCTGAACAAGTTATGGTATATGAATGTAATGGAATACTATTGTGCCATAAGAAATGGGAAGGAGATTGACTTCATAATTACCTGGAGAGGCTTATACGAAATGATGCTAAGTGAGAAGAGCAGAACCAGGAAAAACTTGTACACAGTCACAGATACGTCATATGTGTGACAACCAACCTTGATAAACTGGACTCCTCTCGGCAACGCACAGTTAAAAGACAATTCTACAAGTCTCAGAATGGAAGGAGATGTCTACATTCAGAGAAAGATCTAGAAAGACCAGAGTTTAAATGGAGACTGAAGCAACACATGCTATTGTTCTTTTCCATGTTTGGTTTTGTTTCTTTTATTTTTTCCCCATTTTTCGCTCCATTGGTTACAACGATTCTATACAACCAGACTATTGTACAATGTGAAAGCGTTTGCAGATTCTATACATGACTGTACACCACCAAGGGGGGGGGGAGAAGAAAAAGAGGGGAGAAAATCTGAAACTCAAGTTATTCTGGAAATGAATCATGTAAACTGAAAGTAAATTTTAAAAAATCAGGGAGTCATTACCATTCCCCATCAACATTGGGGATGGGATAATAATCCCACTTTGGATACTTTCATGAGTTTTTGAGTCAGGATGATAAAACAGATCCCAGAGTCTCTGGGTCGATTGATCAGGGCCAAGAGCTCTTGTGTTGAGTGGCCTGGATCCCGATCGTGGTCTTGGGTGGTGGTCCTGGGGTGCGCTTTCAGCAAGCCAAAGCTGGTGGGGACTGCAGCACCCCCCAATAGCTCTGGCAGCTGTGAAAACCCCAGGGATTTGGGACAGAGCTTTCCCCCCTGGAAGCAGAGTTCCACAAAGCTAAAAAAACCCAACCAATTAATTGACTGGCTGACATGACAAAAAGGAAGCAAGATAAGAACAGCAATAAATCTCTATAATAAAACTCTAGAATCCTTTTTTTGTGAACAAAAAGGTTCAAGGCATGGAACGGGAGGAAGACAACACAGTCAGAACTCCCATACCAAATGCTTTCAAGAGACTCGAAGAATGCCTACAAGCTATAGATCAACTGAAAGGGGACTTTGTAAAACAAATAAGAGAAGTGGAGGAAAAATTGGGAAGAGAAATGAGAATGATGTGAGAAAATCATGAAGAGAGTCAACAACCTGACTGAAGAAAACAACACTTTAAAAAATAGATTAACTTAAATGGCAAAAGAGGCCAAGAAAGCCAATGAGAAGAAGAATGCCTTAAGAAGTTGAATTTCCCAGATGGAAAAAGAATCTCAAAAGCATTCTGAAGAGAATAATTCCTTCAGAATTAGAGTGGAGCAAGTAGAAGCCAATGACTTTATGAGAAACCAAGATACTATTATTAAACAATTACAAACAAATGAAAAAATGGAAAACAATGTGAAATATCTCCTTGAAAAAACCACTGACCTGGAAAATAGATCCAGGAGAGACAATCTGAAAATTATTGGTTTACCTGAAAACCATGACCAAAAAAAGAACTTGGAAAGCATCCTTCAAGAAATCCTCAAAGACAATTGCCCTGATGTTTTAGCATTAGAGGTCAAAATAGAACTTGAAAGAATTCACGGATCACCTCTTCAAAAAGATCCCCAAAAGAAAACTCCTAGAAATGTTATTGCCAGGTTCCAGAAACCACAGTTAAAGGAGAAAGTATTACAGGCTGCCAAGAGAAAACCATTTGAATAATGTGGAAGTACTATTAGGATAACCCAGGATCTGGCAGCTTCTACACTGAGGGATTGAAGGGCCTGGAATATGATATTTCGAAGACTAAGGGAGCTGGGATTAAAACCAAGAATCACCTACCCAGCAAAATTGAGTATAATATTCCAGGGGAAAATTTGGTCATTCAATGAGGTGGAGGACTTTCAAGCATTCTTGCTGAAAAAGCCAGAACTGAACAGAAAATTTGACAAACACAAGAAGCATGAGAAGGTAAACATGGGAAAGAAATCATAAGGAACTTATCAAAGTTGAACTATTTACATGCCAATATGGAAAAACGATAATAGTAACTTATGGAACTTTTCTTAGGATGAGGATAGGGGAAGGGAATACAAATGTATATAGATGTATACTTACACATGTCTATATAGGAGGCTATATATGTGTATGAATACTTATCTGAGCATGTGTGTATAAGTGTACATAGAGGGTATAGGGATACAAAGGGATGATACTTTAAAAGGTGAAATTGTGAGGTCAGAGGAGACTAGAATGAGAGGAGACAGTGAGAGACAAAATGGGATGAATCATCCCATATAGAAGAGGCTAGGGAAAACTGTTACAACTTTACTCTCACTGAATTTGTCTTAGGGAAGGAATGATGTAAACTCTAAACTGGGTATCATGCCACACAGGAGAGTAGGGGACATGGGGATGAGAGGCGGGATGATGGAGGGGAGGGCAGGGTCTGGGGGAGGGATGCTGAAAGCACACACTTCAAGAAAGGGACAGGGTAGAAAAAAGAACAAGGAGGGGAGGGATAGGAAGGAGGGACATATGATCGCTGTCACAATGTGTCCACTATGAAGATGTCCTGTATAATTACACATCCACAGCCTGCATTGAATTGCTTCTCCTTCCACTGCGGGTGGGTGACAAGGGAGGAACCGAAAGAATCAAGAATTTAAAGCTCTGCAATACAGGCAACTAAGAATTAAGATATATAGCGCCTGGGGTAGGGAGACCCTCCTGCCCTACCAGAAAGTTAGACAGCAGAGCGGGGGAGGGGCTTTACAGTAGGAGTGCTGTTTTGGGGTTGGGGTAGGGGAAAGACCAGGAGAAAATCTGTAACTCAAAAATCTCATAAAAATGAATGATGTAAACAAGAAAAACAAAAAATTTATATTAAAAAATTAGAAAACATTCGCAAATTTAAAAAAATTAATATGAGCAAAATTTTGCATTTCATAATGTTCTCCATCTTTTGTTTGGTCATAAATTCTTCCCTTCTCCATAGCTCTGACAGGTAAACTATTCCTTGCTCTCCTGATCTGCTTCTGGTATCACCCTTTATGTCTAAATCATACACCCATTTCAACTTTATTTTGACTGATTCACCACTTTATTTCTTAATCAATACCAAATAATCTTGATCACTGCCACTTATGTTTATAAACCTGGTAAGGCTAGGCCACATTCCTTTGCAATATTTTTCATTAAGATCCTTGAGATTCTTTAACAACTTGTTCTCCCACATAAATTTTTATTATTTCTGGCTCTATAATTTTTTTCGTAGTTTGATTGATGTCATGAAAGTTAATTCAGGTAGAATTCTCCTTTTTATTATAGAAGAGGTATTAGTCACTGACTATGGCAATCAACTGTTTGATAAAACCAAATAATCAAGCATCTGGGATAAGAATTCACTACTTGACAAAAGCTGTTGGGAAAACTTTGAAACAATGTTGGTGGAAATTAAGCATAGACTCATTACCATATACAATATAACAGCCTCTTAACCTAGGGATGGTATCAGTGTGGTCATGAATGCCCTTATTTCTCAAAGAGGACCAAAATGATACCACAATATCAAGATCAAATTATAGTGTGCTCAAATGTAGCTGATCAGAGCACTAAGATCTCAAAAGGCCTAACATATTGGGCACAAATACTCCAAATGAACATTTGGACTGGTACATCAATACATGTCTATGTCACAGGAGCTATATTACACAAACATTTCTACTATTTCCAGTTTCCTTACCCTATCAGCTTTATCTTTACAATAAATCATTTGTGCCACATTCTCTACCCATCTGCCTATGGGAACAAAACATTATACACATTCCAAACTTTCCCTGCTTGTACCCTGTACAATTTCTTCTCCCTCTACTATCTAGAAAGGCATGGAAGAAAAGACTGAGGGAGGGAAGGATGCATTACTCCCCACCAAAGATATACAGTGTGACCCATGGTTACTGAATGTGTTCTGACCTTTAGGGATGCTGTACTTGTTTCTCACCTCCTTCTGCTGTGCTTAAGTATGCCCATTCATATGGTTTTTCTTTAGTATAAGTTCTCTGATACCTAGTAAGATGTGCCTTCCTCCCAAAGACCTTCCCACATAAAGTACATAGATGAGGCTTCTATCAGGTATGAAATATTTGATGTGGAATAAGTTCTGAGTCATATGGGAAAGCCTTCCCGCATTCTTTATATTCAAAAAGAATGTTTCCAATATGAATTTGCTGATGCACATTAAGATGCATCTTTCTTGGTGCAGGCCTTTCCACATTTACTACAAATGGAAGGGTTCTCTCAAGTATGAATTCTCTGATGCATTTTAAGTGTTGAGGAGGTGCTGAAGGCTTTTCCACATTCACTACATTCATAAAGTTTCTCTCCAGTATGAATTCTCTGATGCCTTCTAAGTTGTTTCTGAATGCTGAAGGCCTTCCCACATTGACTACATTCATAAGGTTTCTCTCCAGTATGAATTGTCTGATGCATTTTAAGTTGTTCCTTACTCCTGAAGGCCTTTCCACATTCATTACATTGATAAGGTTTCTCTCCAGTATGAATTCTCTGATGCAGAGTAAGATCTAATTTCCTCCTGAAGGCCTTCCCACACTGACTACATTCATAAGGTTTCTCTCCAGTATGAATTCTCTGATGCATTTTAAGTTGTTCCTTACTCCTAAAGGCCTTTCCACATTCACTACAATGATAAGGTTTCTCTCCAGTATGGATTCTCTGATGCACTATAAGACGTTCCTTACTACAGAAGGGCTTTCTACATTCACTACATTCATATGGTTTCTCTCCACTATGAACTCTCTTATGTGCTATAACCTGACCCTTACCCCTGAAGGCCTTTCCACATTCATTACATACATAAGGTTTCTCTCCTGTATGAATCCTGTGGTGCACAATATAATTTCCCTTATTCCTGAAGGCCTTCCCACATTCAC
>CM053595.1:163456232-163482306 GCA_028646575.1 Pseudocheirus occidentalis | reverse complement strand
GTGAATGTGGGAAGGCCTTCAGGAATAAGGGAAATTATATTGTGCACCACAGGATTCATACAGGAGAGAAACCTTATGTATGTAATGAATGTGGAAAGGCCTTCAGGGGTAAGGGTCAGGTTATAGCACATAAGAGAGTTCATAGTGGAGAGAAACCATATGAATGTAGTGAATGTAGAAAGCCCTTCTGTAGTAAGGATCGTCTTATAGTGCATCAGAGAATCCATACTGGAGAGAAACCTTATCATTGTAGTGAATGTGGAAAGGCCTTTAGGAGGAAGGAACAACTTAAAATGCATCAGAGAATTCATACTGGAGAGAAACCTTATGAATGTAGTCAATGTGGGAAGGCCTTCAGCATTCAGAAACAACTTAGAAGGCATCAGAGAATTCATACTTGAGAGAATCCTTGCAAATGTAGTGAATGTGGAAAGGCCCTCAACAAGAAAGATACATCTTCATGTGCATCAGCAAATTCATATTTGAAACATTCTTTTTGAATGTAAAGAGTGTGGGAAGGCTTTCCCATACAACTCAGAACTTACTCCACATCAGATATTTCATACCGGAAAGACGCCTTATCTATGTACTGTATGTGGGAAGGCACATCTTACTAGGCATCAGAGAACTCATACTAATGAAAAACCATATGAATGGGCATACTTGAGCACAGCAGAAGGAGGTGAGAAACAAGTACAGCATTCCTACAGGTCAGAACACATCCAATAACCATGGGTCACAGTGTATATCTTTGGTGGGGAGTAATGCCTCCTTCCCTCCCTCAGTCTTTTCTTCCATGCCTTTCTAGATAGTAGAGGGAGAAGAAATTGTACAGGGTACAAGCAGGGGGAGTTTGGAATGTGTATAATGTTTTGTTCCCATAGGCAGATGGGTAGAGAATTTGGCACAAATGATTTATTGTGAAGATAAAGGGAAACAATGCTAAGCTGATTGGATAAGGAAACTGGAAATAGTAGAAATGTTTGTGTAATATAACTCCTGTGACATAGACATGTATTGATGTACCAGTCCAAATGTTCATATGGACGATTTGTGCCCAACATGTAGAGCCTTTTGAGATCATAGTGCTCTGATCAGCCACATTTGAGCACACTATAATTTGTTCTTGATATAGTGGTGTCGTTTTGGTCCTCTTTGAGAATAAAGGACATTCATGACCACACTGATACCATCCCTAGGTTAAGAGGCTGTTATATTGTATATGATAATGAGTCTATGCTTAGTTTCCACCAGCACTGTTTCAAAGTTTTCCCAACAGCTTTTGTCAAATAGTGAATTCTTATCCCAGAAGCTTGATTATTTGGTTTTATCAAAGTTGATTACTATAGTCAGTGACTAATGTGTCTTGTGTACCTCATCTATTTCACTGATTGTACTTGCCAAGACAAATCCAGGAAGTATATGAATACAGTTGCAAGACACTTTTCACACAGTCAAATCTAAACAATTGGGAAAATATCAATTGCTTATGTGTAAGTTGAACATAATATGAAAGAATAATAAATATAATAAAAAGGAGAATTCTACCTGAATTAACTTTTATGACATCAAAGTACCAAAAAATTTCTTATAGAGCCAGAAATAACGTTTTATATGGGAGAACAAGTTGTTAAAGAATCTCAAGGATCTTAATGAAAAATATTGCAAAGGAATGTGGCCTAGCCTTACCAGGTTTATAAACACAAGTGGCAGTGTTCAAGATTATTTGGTATTGATTAAGAAATAAAGTGGTGAATCAGTCAAAATAAGGTTGAAATGGGTGTATGATTTAGACATAAAGGGTGATACCAGAAGCAGATCAGGATAGCAAAGAATAGTTTACCTGTCAGATCTATGGAGAAGGGAAGAATTTATGACCAAACAAAAGATGGAGAACATTATGAAATGTAAATTTTTGATCACATTAATTTTTAAGTTTTTGTATAAACAAAGCCAAAGCAAGCAAGATTAGAAGGAATGCAAAAAGCTGTAAACAAGTTCTACTGCCAGTGCTTCTGGTAGTGGCCTTATTTCCAGAAGATGTAGAGAACTGAGTAAAATTTATAAGAATACAATTCATTAGGTGGCGCAGTGAAAAGAGCACAAGCCCTGGATTCAGGAGGACCCGAGTTCAGATCCAGCCTCAGACACTTAACACTTACTAGCCATGTTACCTCATGAGCAAGTCACTTAACCCCAATGGCCCTGCTTTTCCTACTCCAAAAAATAAAAGATGCAATTCATTCCCTAGATGAGAAATGGTCAAAGAATATGGACAGGTAGTTTTCAGATTAAAAAATTAATATCTAAAGTTGAATGAAAAAAAATACTCCAAATGATTATTGATTAGAGAAATGCACATTGGAACATCTCTGAGGTACCATCCCACAAATATGTTGGTTAATATGGCAGAAAAGGAAAATAATGACTTTTGGAGAAGATGTGGGAAAATTGGAATACCAGTGTATTGTTGGTGGAGTAGTGAACTGACATCACCGTTGTGGAGAGAAATTTGAAATTATTCCAAAGGGCTATAAAGCTGCACAGCTTTGGATCTAGTAATACCACTACTACATCTGTATCCCAAAGAGATCATTAAAAAATGGGGAAAGGACCCACATGTACAAAAGTATTTAGAGCCATTCTTTTTGTGATTGCCAAGAATTGGAAATTATGGGGCTGTGTTTCAAGTTGTGGTATATGAATGGTATAATAATGGTATGCTATTTTGCTATAAGAAATGATGAGCAGATGGATTTGAGAAAAACCTGGAAAGACTTAGGGTAATGATACTGAATGAAGAGAGCAGCCAGGAGAATATTTTATACTGTAACAGCAACATTGTGCGGTGATCAACTTTGATAGATTTGGTTCTACTCAGCAATGCAGTAACCTAAAACAATTCCAAGACTCATAATGGAAAATGCTATCCACATCTAGAGAAAGAACTATGTAGTCTGAATTAGACTACATAGAAGAATCAGTCTCTGCTCTGAACAAGCTTAGATTCTAGGGGGAAGAACAAGTCAAATTAGTGAATATTTTTGAGATCCCTGCTGTGTGCCACACACTGTGCTAATAAGTACTAGGGATAGAAAGAAAACCAAAGGACAGCCCCTGCACTCAAGGAGTTCACAGTCTAATAGAGGGAAATAACATGTAAAGAATTATATACAAATAGGATATACTGAACATCCCTGAAGTCTTAGTTCAGTATTGAGCTTTGATAGGAAGAATTAATGAAATCTCAAAAGGAAACCACTAACACTAAGGAGGACTGAATAAGACCCCTTATAAAAGGTAAGATTCTGTTGTCCATTGTCATGTCCAACCCTTCATGACCCCATATACCTGCACACCAGGATCTTTTATGCTCCACTGTCTCCTAAAGGCTGTCCAAGTTCATGTTCGTTGTTGCCATTATATTACCTATCCGTTTCATCCTCTGCCATTCCATTTTCCTTTTGCCTTCAATCTTTCCTACCATCAGAATCTTCCAGTGAGTTTCATCTTCTCATGTGGCCAAGGTACTTAAACTTCAGCTTCAGTATTTGACCTTCCACTCAATAGCTTGAATTAATTTCTTTAAGTACTGATTTGATTTCTTTGTCGAGAATGTTGCCTGGAAGGCTGAGATTTCTACTGGGTCCTAGGGCCAGCCGAACTGCTGGAAGACTGAAGAAGTGTGACTGGGATAAGACTGTTTGTGACTTGGTTGATCCCTGAGTTCCCGGCAACAGAAGTGGTGAAGGTTTTGAGATGTGCTGGACCCTGTAAACGTCAGTGTGTAGCAAGAACTGCCCAGAGAATTGGACGAGGATCTGGGAGCTGTCTGCCTCTGAATCCAGGTGACTGGTGGATTCAAGTAGGAGCTGGGACCATGGAAAGGAATCCAAGGAATCTGAGAGACCACCCTCAGTCAAGAAGAAAAAAAAGGCCTCTCCTTGGATATTGGATGCATGATGAAATTGAAGTTTACTAGACACTGAAGGGTGGAGCATTTGTGTAATTTTCTCATGATTTTATTTAGTGATTAATGATACTTAGGACTGATAGCTAGATAAGTTAACTGATTTAAGTTAACCTATGATTGCCCCATGAGTGGAAGAGGACTTGTATTGTGAAATGACTGAATGATTAAGTAAGGAGGCAAATCTCCTTAGGGATATCGGATGATTATTCTTTTGTTCTTAATACTGTTATTACTTTGATGAAAAACAATGTGGCCATTCTAATGATAAGTTGTAGTGAACACTATATTGTGATTTTCTGTGATGAGATGTTATGAGGCCTTACTTATCTGTGGAAACCCTCATAAATTTAAATATGAAACTCCTGTTACCATCACAGGCCTTGGAGGGCCTGAAATAGCCAGACAAGTTAAAATAACAATGAAATCTGAACAGTTACCTAAGAAAGAATATACTTTGGTTATTGTACCCATTCCCGAATACATCATTGGAATAGGTGTGTTGAAAGGTATGACTCTGAATTGATGGGAAGGAAGATGCCAATTCACTGTAAGGAAGACAGGAATTAATACAGTTTTAGTGGGGAAAATAAAAATGGAGCCAGTTACTTTACCTGAACCTTCTGAATTAGTTGCCTTAAAGCAGTATCATATGCCAAGTAGGCAAGATGAAATTACCACTACCATAAAGGAATATGTTGCAGCAGGAGTGTTAGTCTCTACAACCACACCATGGAATAATCCTGTCTGGCCAGTATGGAAATCAGATGGAATGTGGAGAATAACCATGGATTACAGACAATTTAATAAGGTGACTAGATTTGTGGCTCATGCAAAATGACCCAGTGGAATTACAAGTGACAGTATAGGATGATTATGCAAACCAGAGTTTATGGTAAAAACAACAAAGCCAGAAGGAATCAAGACTGCAGTAGGTGGCTGTGTGTGCTTAGACCTGGTTATCACTGCCTTCACGGAGATAGTGAAGGGTGTTGCCTATTCCTTTTTTCTTCCTACAAGGGCCTGGGACCAACCAAGAAAAAGACCCCCGAGATTAACAAAATGAATAAAGATGCACAGATGAGAGCAACTATTAACCAGAAACTGATAACTGGTGAATGAATGACTTAAAGAGTTGCTAAGAGCCAAATTAATTGAATGTGGTTGGAAAGATCAATTAAAAGCTCATTGTAAAGATGTGATTAAAGAAAAAGGATTAGAATTTGTCACACTTGATGATGGCAGAGATACCAAAAGGCAAAGCACTTGTACCTGACAGTGTGAAGAAGAAACTTTTACAAGGAATAAGAACTTTCCTTACTCAGCATGTGAGCCTTTAAAATGGGTAATAGCATCATTACCGTCTACTTTAATTTCTTTATAAAAAAAGAATGCCATAATTTTGGAGTGCATTTTCTAAATTAGACCTTTTTTTGTAAGATTAATTTTACCTGTTTTGGTAATGATTTGTGTGTGGTATTGATATTTTTCTTGAAGATTATTTTAATAATAAAAATAAAATGTTAATGTTTGAAAATGAAAAAGCAACAACAAGAAAGCCGAAATGTACCCTTGGGATTTTGGAAACTCCCTTCATCTGGAATTCAGTATATACTTTTCAAAAAACAATTGTTAGCTGCACACTGGGCTTTGGTAGATACTCAACAATTAACCCTGGGCCATGAAGTGATATTAAGAGCTGTAATCCCAATTATGACCTGGGTAATGAGTGCCGCAGCTTCTCACAGAATTGGACATGCCCAAGAGGCTAGCATCATCAAATGGAAACAGTGTATTCAAAATAGAGTTAAAACAGGCAAAAGCGGAGTCTCTGCTCTACATAAATCCATAGCAAACACAAACAGTAAACAGAATGATACAACCCCTGAGCCAAAGCAGTTGATACAGTAGTCTGTAAAATAGAATGAGGGATATGATGGATTAACTGAAGAACAAAAGAGACATACGTTGTTTACTGATGGGACAGCAAAATATTTGGGCCAAAAAAAAGATATTGGAAAGCAGTAGCCTATGAACCATGTACTAGAAAGACTTTGGAGAGTGCTGGGATAGATGGAAGTAGTCAATATGCTGAACTTATGGCAGTGCATCAAGCTATCAAAATAGAGCAAGGAGGACGGTGTCATATATTCACATTCATGGGCAGTAGCTAATGAGTTAGCTACATGGATGCCCATGTGGAAAAGTCAAAATTGGGAAATTCATGGCAAACAAGTCTGGGGCAAAGAATTATGGGAAGATATCTGGAACATGTCTTTGGTTACTGATGTATCAGTTTTTCCTGTAGATACTCACATGGCCCTCACCACACCAGAAAGTGAGTACAGTGTTCATGCTGATAGACTGGCAAAGATTGCTACTGAACATGTCCCTACTTTGACAACAACTGATGATCCAGTATTAACAAAATGGGTCCACCAAATGGCCGGCCATTTAGGGGTCCAGGCCCCACACCAGTGGGCAGAAGATCAAGGTATTAGTATCTCATTCACTGTTAAAACAGCAGAAGAATGTCATATATGTCAGTTGGAAAAGGAGTGAACTGTTCCTCGGGTAGTAACTGGGGAGATAGCAAGAGGAAAAGTCCCAGCCCAAATATGGCAAATAGATTATATTGGTCCACTACCACAAGATAAAAGATGCAAATTTATATGTACTTCTCTTGACCTCTATTCAGGTGTATTAGTGGCTTGTCCTCATAAGAATGCAACCTAGAAAAACACCTGTAAAATTGTAGATCTCATAAGTCTGTATTATGGAACCCCAATGCAGATTCAAACTGACAATGAGTCACATTTCAAAGGTAATGAAATGAAGATGTATACTAAACAACGTAAAATGGATACATCATGTTCCATATTATCCACAAGCATCTGGGTAATTGAAAGAATGAATAAGATTATTGAAAGAACAGTTAAGGAAGTTAAGTTCCAATAATTCGTATCAACATTGAAAGGATAATTCATTCATGATTTATGTAATTTGAATAATAGGCCATTGGGAGGAAGTACACCTCTAGCCAAGATGATAACCCCAAATCTGCAAATTAGAAAACAACAAACATGTAAGATTCTAAATATCGAGTATTGGACTTTGAGGCCAGATGTCCCAGCATCTTATCCAGGAACACCTGGTTTGGCAGGGTATGATATACATTGTTTAGAGGACTTTTGGTTGGACAGGAAAAAAAATTAAAATCCTCACTGGAATATGCATAAGAATCCCTAAAAATCACTTTGGACAGATTTCACCTAAATCAGGATTAGCAGCTATGGGACTACATGTATGGGCTGGCACTAGGACTCAGTAGAAATCTCAGCCTTCCAGGTGGCCTTCTCAGCAGCAACTTCAGCCTTCACCAGATTCTGGTCTCATAGAAAACTCCAACACAGTTCTCAGTCCAGCAAGTAGCAGCCCAGCTTCCAGATGCTGGGAAAATTCTGCCTCCTCTACCAGGAGAAAGTTCAAAAACATGCCCTGTGTAACATCTGTGGACCACTCTCCTCTACTGAGGGGTAGGTTAGAGCGATTTTCTCATGTCTTCATTTGAGAACCACTTGATTTTTATCATTTTATTACATTTCTTTTTGGTTCTTTGGTATGTCATTGTTCTATCCATCCATGTCTTCTGGAAATCAACTTCCTCATTCTTGCATTTTCAAAACTCAAATAGATCCCTAAGCATCTTCTTTTACTCATCTGTGGATTGTCTGTGTATCTTATGCTGACCTCCCCTAGCATGCATTACATTGCCTGACTTTCAAACCAAGACAAATTTCTCCCTGCTCCCAAAGTGAGGTCCATTACAAACTTTCCCCCCAAACTCTCCCCTTTTCCTGACTTCCTTTTAACTGTCCAGGAGATGAATATACTTCCAGTCACCCTGGCTTGCTTGCTAAATGTATCACGATTGACTTGATTATGATTTCAGAGAAGGCAACAACAAGAATAGACTATGGTATGGTCAATACTAATCTTGCTGTTTGAGAGATGCAAAGGAAGTAGAGAGATAGCATCACATATTTATATCCTGATTTAAGGTTCACAAAACAGTTTCCTTGAAGAAACTGATAGGCCTTCATATTTCCACTTTATAGATAAGAAAACTGAGGCTTAGGGAGAAAGTGACTTTGCAAGTATTATACTGAGTGTGTTAAAGGCAGGAATCTAGAATGTCCACAAGTAATTTGAGCCTGTCCTGGTTTTAAACCTACAGGAAGACCAAAACTACTGCTTGAATTGGCTTGTCAGTGCTACAAGGAAGTCAAGATTAAGTTTCTAGGTCAATGCTTAGAGGCCATAAGCATTTAGAGAGAGGATATGTAAAACCTTGCTGTGGTTGCTAATTCTTTCCTTTGTTGTTTTGAGGGATAATTTATAGTGAAGTTTCCCCATTTGGAAAAATCCAATCTAGAATGGCTTCAGTATTCACTAGGCTTAGGTCACCTGACCTTCAAGTAGTTTGGGGCTTAGAGCAATGGAGACCCTCCCCCAGAGCCAACTCAGCAGAAGATATACCAAATAAGGTTAAGACTGCTTTCATTGGACACCCACACGTTTCTGGGTCCTTTGTCTCAGAGAGATTCCTGTGCTTAGGTTGTGGGTCAGCCCCCCTACCAATAAAAGTGGAGGCCATTTTGGGGGGAGGGGTTGGGTTTCTGTATTAGAAGATTATATAACCATGGGCTGGCTTCTACCTGTTGCTCTCTCCCTCCAGCTATTTGGGCAACAACGGCATAGTCCTTTCTCATGAGAAAGAATAAAGACCTTTTCTGACCTTAGATTCAGACTCTGAACCCTTTCATCTCACACAGTTATCAATTTATTCCTTTGGACAAGTTTCAGTCTTAATATGTGGGAAGACTCAAACTTTACTCTTGATTTTGGGGTTAAAGTCTTCCAGTCTTTACTCAGAATGCAAGCAATTCCTGGGAGAGGCAGCAGCTTATGGATCCCACTGTCATTTCATTGGGATCTAATTACAAAAAATTGCATCTGATATCTATAGCATAAAATGAAAAGGGAAAACCAAGCAGTTAGGCAGTTTTACAAGCTATGACTAATACCATATAAATAAAATTGCCTACAAGGAGCAAGTTAGACAGAGCATACTTCTTAGCTATGATATTGTATCAACTATGACATAGTGGAAAGCTGGACAAGCAGTTAGGAATAACTGGGTTCCCAGTATACACATCTTCAAATCCCATCATTATGATGGTAACTGTTAGCCTCATGTATTCAGTGACTTGCAACTTTTGCCCTTTCATGCTTTCCAGAATATTTGTATTCATTAGTTCGAGAATTTCAGCCTGATCTATGAAGTCATTATTTTATTTCTTTAGGCATTCATAAAATCATTACTGAGAAGCATCATTTGATCAGGTATTGCATAGGCTACAATTCTTTCTGTTAAAGTTCTTATATAATGGTTGGGGGAAAAAAAGAGGAAGGAAGGTATCTTAGACTGAGAGCTATATGCCAAGTGGTATGAGTGACCTGAGGCATTGCAAGGATTGTTCTAAAATCAAAGCAGATTATGTCTGTGATGGTATAGAAAGAGGTTGCTTGGAAAAAACAGACATCCCCTGCTGTAGGCCATAAGTATTCCGGGAACCTGCAGTCCACCCTTGAGGTCTAAGTGTACAGAATCCCTCAGTGGGGCCATGACCTTGTATACTTTAAGCATGTACACTCCTGACCTGAAAACCACCAGCTGTATCTCCAAGGTCATAAACTGAGAAGGGATTCCTTGTGGGTTGTCCAGATTTTCAAGCCAATGGCAGTGAATGAGGTCAGTATGTATGACCTGCATCTATCTGGTCATTGAGTGAGTGCTGACCTCAGAACATACTGTCCCATTTGCATGCACTGGTCTGTTTGATGATATCACTGATCTGTGATGAAAAGAGGATTCTCATATTTTTGCTTGGACTACATCCAGTGCAGAATTCTCACCTCGTACTGAAAGGGCTTTGCTGCACTGGTAAAAATGTCCATGATTCACAAAGACAGTAACTGTTCTACTGAATATATCACCATTGTATCTGATCTCTTGCTCTTGGTTTTCGATGAATGCTTTTTACAATATTCAAACAGATCCCTCTCTGCCTATATTTAGCAGGGCTTTTTTCTTTATTAGCATAAATAAGGCCTGTGCTTTGTCAAAAGGTTTTCCTATGTTTGTTAAGATAATTGAGTGGTTTGGGATGTTTTTGTTTTTAATATGGTTAATAATGTTACTTATTTTTATTGCTGAAGCATCCTTGTCTCCTTGTTATAAATCTAATCTTTGCATAATAAATTATTTCTTGAATAATTTGCTGTAATCTGTTTGAAAAGATTTTATCAAAAATTATTCAATTGGTATTCATTAATGATGATAGTTGATATTCTTTACTTTATCCTTCCCTGTTTTAGGGACTATATTTGCCACATTAAAAAAGTCTGATAATGTTTCTTATCAGATTTTTGCTTTTTTTTTTTGGAGGTCAATTGGGGTTAAGTGACTTGCCCAAGGTCACAGGCTAGTTTGTGTGTGTGTGTGTGTGTATATGTGTGTGTGTGTGTGTGTGTGTGTTAAGTGTCTGAGGCTGAATTTGAACTCAGGTCCTCCTGACTCCAGGACCAGTACTCTATTCACTGCGCCACCTAGTCGCCCTCTTATCAGATTTTGAGAATAATTTGTTAAGTATGTTAAGGAGTGTTTTCAGGAGTGTTTTCCTCCACTTTGCAGCTGGGATAGGGTACCAATTTTGGGGGCATGATGTTGATAGAATTAGAACCCAGCAGAATAGCTAATGGGAAGTGAAGTGTTAGCTGGAAAAGTGAGCCCTCATGTAAAGAAGGGATTTGGGAGGAATCTTTTACTTCACCCTCCAGCCCTCTAATCAGAGTGAAAAGGCAATTTAAAAAGAAGGAGGAAATTAAATTGTTGGTATTTAAAATGGAAAAAGTGAATTTAGAACAAATGAAAAAAGAAAATAAGTAACTGGAAACTATCCTTCCCAGTTGTATGGCAATAAATCTGACAATCTAAATAAAATATATGGATGTTTATAGCTCTGTGTGTGTGTGTGTGTGTGTGTAATACCTAGATTAACCAAACAGGAAGTCAGGAAATGAAAGAGTTAATCTTAGAAAAAAATTAAGTAAGGTGCAGATGAGTTCCCAAGAGGAATGAAAAGAAAAGAAAAAAACCAAACCTTGGAATCTGGTGGATTCAAAAGTGAATTTTATCAAAGATTTAATGAACCACTTATTTTTAATATTACATACGCTCTTGTTGAAAATAGAGAAAGAATGGCATGAAATTCTTTCTCCAAACAAATATGTTGTTACTTAACCCAGAGAGATATCGTAGCAACATATCATCAGGGTTATATAGTATGGCAGCTTGGATTTATAGTAGGCATTTAGAATTGGCTTTATATTAGGAAAACTACATAATAGATTAAATCATCTGGTTATAAATAGATGCAGACAAGGCTTTTAACAAGATTTTTGTTGTTGCGTGGTTCCTTTGTATCTGAACCTTCTGGACCCCTGTGGGGTTTCCTTGGTTAAGATACTAAAGTGGTTTATGATTTCCTCATCCAGTTGTCACCATTTTACAGTTAAAACTGAAGCAGACAGAGGTTAAATGACTGACCAGAGTCATACAAATAGTTAAGTGTCTGAGGGTGGATTTAAATTCTGGTCTTTCTAACTTCAGGCCCAGCAGTCTCTCCACTGAGCCACCTAGCTGCCCTTTGACAAGATACAATACCTATTCCTGTTTAAATATAATGGCAATTTAATGCCACTCTGAGTTTCCACCTCACTCATCAGATTGGCAGACTTGACAAAAAGTAAAAAAAATACCAAATGCTAGAAGGGCTGCAGGAAAATAGGCACATTTATGCACTTCTGATGGAGGTTCAAAGTGGGCCAGCCATTTTTGAAAGCAATTTGAAACTATACCGAGAAAATTACTAAACACTGCACATATCCCTTGAGCCAGCAATACCAGTACTAGGTGCAAAGAGATCAAAGAAAGAGGAAAGGGGCCCATATGTTCAAAAACAGTTATAGCAACTCTTTGTGCCAGCAATGAACTGTAACCTGAAGAGGTTACATTGTGGAATGGCTGAACATGTTATGGTATAGAAAGGTGATAGAAAACTACTGTAGTATAAGAAATGACAATGGGAAAATCTTCACAGAAGTCATGGAAGATTTGGATGAATTGATACAGAGTGAATTGAGTGGACCAGGAAAAAAAATTTATGCAATGACAGCCTTGTAAAGACAAACAACTTTAAAAGATTTAAGAATTCTGATCAGAGCAGTGACCAAAACCATTTTTCTAGAGGATTCATAATGAAATTTGCTACTCAACTTCTAACACTGATGTGGTTGAATTGTGGAGTATGGACTGAGATGCACATATTTTTGACATGACAAATATGGGAATTTCTTTTTCTTCTTTATGGATATTCATTCCAAGGATTTTGTTTATCTCTTTAACCCATTGTGGGAGGGGAAATCTGGGTGGTAAAATTACATTTTTGTGTACCTCCTTTCTGGGAGTGAAGGAGGTAAGATGAGAAGAATCCCTTTTGGTGTGGTTGGTCCTCCCCCCCTTGTACACTGATATGTCATATTTTTTAAATCTCATGTGTAATAGGGGTTTAAGCATGTTTGATTCAAATTTGCTATTTTGGGATGTGCTTTGTTAAGTGAATTGAATTAGAGTAAGAGGCAGCAAAGTATAAAGAAAAGACAGCTGTGTCAGAAGGGTTGTGTTTGAGACAGCTGTAATTTTTTTAAATGTTCTCATACTACATATTATTTTGTTTTCTAAGTTTTGAGATTCATTTTAAAGTTAAACTTAAATTTAAGCTGAAACTCAGCACAACATAAAAAGAGGAATCAATATAAAACCATGAATTTCCATTTCAAATTGTTTCTTTTATTTTTGGAAAAATGATAAATTCTACACATTGTTTTCAAAGCTGCCTTGCTTTCCTGTGCTTCTTCCTAAATTATCTTTGGTTCTTTGTTGTTCATATTTTACTATACTATTCTCTCTCCCTCTCCACCCTGCCCTAGTGATGGCTGCCATTAGAAATCCATGTGTATGTATATGTAAAACTACACTATCCATATTTCTATTTATCAGTTCTTTCTCTGTAGGTGGATGCCATTTTCCTTCATAGCTTCTTTGTAGTTGATTTGAGGATTTGTAATATTCAAAATGACTTACTCATTGAAAGTTGTTTTTAGAACAATATCACATAACTAAGTTAATTCACATATTCAGTGCCATAACAATTAAACTACTAAAAAATTATTTTGTAGAGCTAGAAAAAATAATTACAAAATTCACCTGGAAGAACAAAAGGTCAAGAACATCAAGGAATCACTGAAAACAAAATGCAAAGGAAGGCAGCCTACTAAGAAATAAAGTGGTAGATGAGTGTAATAGGTTAGGTACACAAGATACAATAATCAGTGACTGTACTAATCTACTGTTTGATAACCCAAAGACTTAAGCTTCTGTGATAAGAACTCAGTATTTGACCAAAACTGCTAGGAAAACTAGAATATAATATGGCAGAAACTAGGCATAGACCAACATCTCACAGCATATCCCAACATAAGGTCAAACGGGTACATGATTTAGACATAAAGGGTGGTATCATAAACAAATCAGAAGAGCAAGGAATAGTTTACCTGTCAGATCTATAGAGAAGGGAAGGGTTTATCACCAAACAAGAGAAAGAGAACATTATGAAATGTAAAAAGCATAGTTTTGATTACATTAAATTAAAAAGGGTTTACACCAACTAAACTAATGCAACCAAGATTAGAAGGAAAGCAGAAAGCTGGGAAACAATTTCTATAGCCAGTGTTTCTAATAAAGGCCTCATTTCTCAACTATATGGAGAAATGAAAAAATGTATAAGAATACAAGTCATTCCCCAAGTGATAAATGGTCAGATTGTATGAACAGGTAGTTTTCAGATGAAGAAACTAAAGCTATCTGTAGTCATAGGGAAAAATGTTCTAAATCGTTATTGATTAGAGAAACACATGTGAAACAATTCTGAGGTGCCTACCACCTCACACCTATCAGACTGGCTAATATGACAGAAAAGGAAAATGATAAATGTTGGAGAAGAGGTGGGAAAAAAAAGGGCACTAATGTGCTGTTGGTGGAGTTGTGAATTTAAATTGAACCAACTATTCTGGAGAGCAATTTGGAGGGGTTCCCAAAGGGCTATAAAACTGTGCATACAGTTTTGATCTAGCAATACTACTATTAAGTCTGTATCCCAAATAGATCATAAAAAAGGGAAAAGGACCCACATGTATCAAAATATTTATAGCAACTCTTTTTGTGCTGGCAAAGAAATGGAAATTGAGGGGATGCCCACCAATTAGGGAATGGCTGAACAAGTTGTTGCATATGAATGTAATAGAACACTATTGTGCTATAAGAAATAATGACCAGGTAGTTTTCAGAAAAACCTGGAAAGTCTTACATGAACTCATGCTGAGTAAAGTGAACAGAACCAGAACACTGTGCACAGTAAAAGCAACATTGTGTGATGATTAAGTATGATAGACTTAGCTCTTCTCAGCACTACAATGATCCAAGACAATTTGAAAAGACTCTCGATGGAAAATGCCTTCCACACCCAGAAAAAGAACTAGGGACTCTAAATGCAGATTGAAGCATACAATTTTCACTTTTGTTGTTGTTGTTTTAGTGTTTTTTCCCTTGTTCTGATTCTTCTTTCACAACATAACTGATGTGGAAATATATTTAACATAATTGTGCATATATAACGTATCAGATTGCTTGCTTCTTGGGGAGGAGGGTGGAGAGGGAAGAAGGGAGGAAAAATCTGGAATACAAAATCTTGTAAAAATGAGTGTTGAAAACTTTCTTTCTATGTAATTTGAAAAAATGAAGTATGATTAAGTAAAAAACAAAAAAGAACAACATTGCTATTACTGTGTACAGTGTTCTCTTAGTTCTGCTCATTTCACTCTTGATTATTTCATGCAAATCTTTCCAGGTTTTTCTAAAATCATTCAGCTCCTCAGTGCTTATCACACAGTAGTATTCCATCAAATAATATACCACAAGTTATCTAACCATTCCACAATTGATGGGCATGCCCTCAATTTCCAGTTCTTTGTCATCACAAAGAGAGTTGCTATAAAAATTTTAGAACGTAAAGGTTTTTTTCCTCTTGTTCCCTAATTACCTTGGAAAACAGGTCTAAGAGTAGCACTACTGGGTCAAATGGTATAGGCAGTTTTATACCTCCTTGGGCATAATTCCATATTGTTGAATCAGTTTGTTGATTGTTAACAGTTAGCTGATTGAATCACTTAGGAATTTCAATAACAGTGATTTAGTGTCCCAAATTTTTCCACATCTCCAACATTTGTGGCTTTCCCTTTCTATCACTTTAGTTGACCTGATAGGTGGGAGATAATATCTCAAAATTGTTTTAAGTTGCCCTTCTCTAATCAATAATGATTTAGAGCATTTTTTCATCTGATTATATATAGTTTTGAATTTTTCATAAAAAACTACTTATTTGTACCCTTTGATGATATATCTATTGAGGAATAACTCATACACTTATAGGTTTGATGGAGTTCTCTATATATTTGAGAGAAGAAACTTTTATCTGAGAAACTATAATTTTTTCCTCCATTTTCTGCGTTCCTTCTAGGTTATGCTAAATTTTTGTTTTTCCAAAACCTTTTAATGTCATTGAAATTATCCATTTTACACCTGACAGTGCTCTCTGTCTCTTTTTTGTGAATATACTGTTCGCCTGTTTATAAGTTTGATAGGTTTATATGCTCCATGTTTTTCTGATTTTCTTGTAATATCTCCCTTTATATCTAGGTCATAAATCCATCTTGACCTTATTTTGGTAAATGCTATAATATATTATTCTAAGCTGAATTTCTGTCAGACTGCTTTCCAGCTTCCCCAACATTTTTTTAATCAGGTAGTGTATTCTCATCCCCAAAGCTTAAATCTTTACATTTGTGTAACACAAGGTTACTATATTCGTTTGATACTGTGTATTGTGTGTCTTCTCTATCTCACTGAACTACCTTTCGCTTTCTTAGCCAGTACCAATTAGTTTTGATAATTACTGCCTTGTAGTATTATTATTGTCCTTCATTCTTGAAGAGGGCCAAAATGACATCACTATACCAGAGTCAGGGTTCACTGTGTCCTTCTATGGCTGATCAAATCAATATGAATGCTCTGGCACAGGTTGGGCACAAAAAATCCACTTGAACATGTGGGGTGGATTCTCTAAATTTGTGCATCCTGTGTGTCCTTTGAGCCACTTCAATTCTGCTTTGTTCATGGAGCACAGCACCTTCTCTGATGTGGGTTGAATGTTCCTGTGCCTGTGTCTCTTATGTCACACAATCACCTCCAACATTCATAAGACAGACTTTGAGAGTGTCCTTGTATCTCCTCTTCTGACCACCATGTAAATGCTTGCCCTGTGTGAGTTCTCCCTAAAATAGCCCTTTTGGCAAGCATATGTTTGCATTCAAACAATGTGGCCAGCCCATCAGTGTTATGCTCTCTGAAGCAGAGTTTGAATGCTTGGCAGTTCAGTTCAAGTAAGGACCTCAGTGTCTGGTGCCTTATCCTGCCAAGTGATCTTCAGAATCTTTCTAAGACAATTCAAGTGGAAGCAGTTCAGTTTCCTGGCATGGTGCTTGTATAACTGTCCAGGTTTGACAGGCATACAACAATGAGGTCAATATAATGGCTCTTCAGTTTGGTAGTCAGTCTAATATGTCTTCTCTCCCATACCTTCTTTCAGAGCCTTCCAAACACTGAGCTAGCTTTGGCAACACGTGCATCAATTTCATTATCGATGTGTGTGTCCCTGGAAAGTATACTACCAAGGTAAGTGAACTTATCCACAGCTTTCAAAACTTTTCCATTTGCTGTAACTAATGGTTCCATGTATGGATGTTGTGGTGGTGACTGATGGAGCACCTGTGTTTTCTTGGTGTTAATTGTTAGGGCAAAATTGGCACAAGCAGCTGAAAATTGATCCATGCTTTGTTGCATCTCAGCTTCAGAGGCTACATTGAGCACAATCATCTGCAAATAGAAAATCATGCACCAATACTCCCTATACTTTGGTCTTAGCTTGTAGCCTTTTCAGACTGAAGAATTTATCTTCTGTGTAGTAGCTGACTGTGTTCATCCTGAAAACATGGTTGAAAACATCATGCTAAAAAGCAGGGGAGCAAGCACAAAGCCTTGTTTCACTCCACTGGTGACTGGGCAGGCATGACAGCATTGTTCATTATCTAGAACCCGGGAAAGAATGCTGTCATGAAATTGATACAAGCAACCAATTTGACATAATTGACATAATTTTCCATAAGCCCTCATGACTGACAGTAATAAGGGCCTCGGTCAAAGCTATAGATATTATGTGCAGACCTCTGTTTGGCTCCTGCCACTTATCCTGGAGTTATCTGCCAGTAAACGCTATATTCACTGCTCCTTGGCCCTTCCTGAAGCCTCACTGACTCTCAAGTAGAAGACTGTCTTCTAGGTGAAGGATCAGCCTATTAAGGAGGACTCTGGAAAGAATCTTTTTTTTTCCTGGAAAGAATCTTGACAGCAAAGACAAAGAGAGAAACACCCTTGTGATTGTCAGAGGATGATCTATTTCCTTTACCTTTACAGAGATGGATAGTGTAGGCATCCTTGAACTCTTGCCACATAATCTGGAAAATTTCAGTCAGCTCTTATATGAGAAATGGACCTTGTAAATCTCAGCTGGAAGAGAATCAGCACCAGGTACTTTGCCACGTGAAAGGAGCCTAATGGTCTTCAAAACCTCTTCTTCAGTTGGAACTTCAACTTGGGAGGGATTGACTTTAACCTGAGGGAAATGGTGAGTGGCCTCAGCACTGACTGATGATTGTCTGTTGATAACACTGGAAATGTTTATCCTATCTCTCTAGGATCATAATACTTATCACTAATCAATGTGGCTCCATCAGCAGTGAGGAATATCAAGTGTCTGAGACCAGATTTGAATGCAGGTCCTCCTGACTCCAGGCCTAATACTCTGTCTACCACGCCAACTAGTTACCCTCCAATTAATTTTTAATCTGTGTTTCCATCATCCCTTACTGAATCTAATTTTTAATGTATTGTGATCTAAAAAGGATACATTTGATATTTCTGCTTTTCTACATTTAACTATAAAGTCTATATGCCCTTTGGTGCCTGTGTCTCTTATGTCACACAATCACCTCCAACATTCATAAGACAGACCTTGAGAGTGTCCTTGTATCTCCTCTTCTGATCACCATGTAAATGCTTGCCCTGTGTGAGTTCTCCCTAAAATAGTCTTTTTGGCAAACATATGTTTGCATTCAAACAATGTGGCCAGCCCATCAGTGTTGTGCTCTCTGAAGCAGAGTTTGAATACTTGGCAGTTCAGTTCAAGTAAGGACTATTTTTGTAAATATTTTTTTGGTAAAGGCACTGAGGACATTTTTCTATGTCCATTTTTGTAAAGGTACTGAGGACAAAGGGTATTCCTTTGTATTCCCATTCAGTTTACTCTTATTTATCTATGATATTGAAGATTCTGTTTATCTCTGTTTATTGACTTTTTTATCAGTTTTATACAGTTCTGACCAGAGATGGTCAAAGTCCCCCACTATTATAATATTATTATGTACATCTACAAGTAATTTCTTTAACTTTTCCTTTAAAAATGTAGATTCTATCTTATTTGGTACACATAGGTTTAGTATTTATACTACTTCATTATCTATGGTACTTTTTTATCATAATGTAGTTTTCTATTTATCTTTTAATTAAATCTACTTTAGGTTTAATTTTGAGATCATATTTGCTACACCTGCTTTTTTTATACTAGTTGAAGCAAAATCATTCTACTCCAGCCCTTTATTTGAACTCTGTGTGTATCTCTCATTTTTAAATGTTTCTCATAAGTGACATATTGTCTGATTCTGATTTTCATCCATTCTGCCATTTGTTATCACTAATCAATGTGGCTCCATTTGTTACTGTTTTGTGGATGAGTTCCCTTTGAGTGAAGTTTCCCATTGCAACCTCCTTCTGAAGAGGTACAGGCTCTGGGAACCCCCTTGAACTCTGATGGAATCTTCACATTTGATGAGGTATTTGCCTGACTTCATAAGCCTTTCATTATAGCTAGGCCCAAATCTCTGTTACTAGCCCAGCCCTTCTTTGTCCAGCTACTTCTTTCCCATGATCCTCCCAAATCCTCCATAGGCTCTCATCTCCAGGTAGTCTCCAGCTACATATCACCCTTAATCCCTTATTACTAGAGTCTGGCCTCATTTGACTCCTCCTGAAGACCCTCCCCAAACTTCTCTAGATTCTTCCCACAGGCTTTTTAAGACCCCATCTTGCCTCCATGAGAGAGAGAAGGCTGGAGACTGATCTAGAGCAGACTTATGCTGTGATCGATTATTCTGGCCTGCTTGTCCAGTACAAATGTCACAGAAACTGAGGCTCCTTAAGAATCCACCCAACATGGCAAACTTTTGATAAACTTTGCTTTTCTTTGGCTGAGAGAAGACTTGAGTTGAAATCATTCAGCAGAACCCAGCGTGTTGGTACTTTGGAATCTTGAGCACCCGTAACCCTAGACCTCTACATTTTATGGTTTCCCTGAAACCTCAGCAGATCCAGACATGAAATCCTGCTATGAATCAAATTTGTCATGTTGTTGCTGTTGCTTATCATAGACCTGAGTTCAAATCCATCCTCAAATATTTGCTAGCTGTGTGACCCTGGGCAAGCGAAGGGACAATTCACGTACCTATAGTGAGTGTTTATTTTGCCCCTAAGATGACCTATCAAGGACATGTGCTGCTATTTATCACGTCCCAGGAAGTAGCCATTCCTGGTGCTGAAGCATGCTTGGAGGAACTGGCTATTCCCACAAGCTTGCCATAAATCAACTCTTGCAGCAGCACGAAGACTTTCCTTGGTAGGGGGAAATATGAAGAGTCAGGTGCCAAACTTCTTGGCTCAGAGCCACCTTTGTTCAGAAAGCATATAAAATTCTCCGATCCCTTAGTCTCTTTGGAATCTCATCCCCAGGGGAGACGTCCTGCCTGGAACTTTTCCCAATCGAAAAATTCGAAGGCTGAATCCCAGGATTCCCCAGCCTCTGAGACACAAGTTAGCGCTCCTCAATTGGTGATGCTCTCTTTCTCTTTCTCTGTTTACCTCATAATTATCTTTATAGTTATAGTCTTCCTGTTTCTGTGTATATAGGGACTTTGTCTTTGCTTTTCTAAGACTTCTTGTATTATTCTATGTATATAATTAAAATAGATATTATTTCCCAATTGTACAGTGTGTCATTTGTGGGAACGAATTTGAACCAAAAATTCTACTCAGGACAGCAAGTCACTTCACCCTAGTTTCCACATCTATTAAAATGGCTGCTGTAACAGCACTAACAGCTTCCCAGGGTTGTTATAAGGACCCCATGAGAGAGTCAGTGTAAAGTGCCTAACAGGGTCTAGAACAGGGGAAGCCCCAGGTAAATGCTGGCCCTTAGTTTTATTTAGTCCATCTACCAAAAGACTGGCATTTTCCAACCTTAGCTAAAAGCCCTCACGTTCTACTGGTTTCCCTTGGGTGCATCAACTTGACAGAGGAAACACACAGAGTGGGCAAAGCCTTCTCCCCTAGGCTATGCTCCTCGTCCCACAAACCCCACACAGGGCCCAGCCCTTCTTGGATCCCTGGCTTTTCCCCAACATCACTTACCCCAAAACACAGCTCAGGCCACAGCAAAGCCTTCCATTGTCCCGGGGTCACATGCAGCCTAATTCTATCTAAGAACTAACTTAGTAATGGTTGATATAAAAATAAATCAAAACAATATATTACCAATAGATAAAGATTTTTTTAATAAACATCAAGTATTTCTATTAAAAACTCAAGAAAATATATGAAAAAATGTACCTTTTCTTAATATAGTTAATAGTATACCATTTGGAGACATAGATATCTGTGTGTATTATGTGTGTGTGTATATTGTATATGTGTACAAAAGGTATAATATTAATAACATACAAGCACAAATGTACACACACACACATATCCAAAGACAAGAGTGAGCATTTTATTTAATGGGTATAAATTAAATTCCTCTCCAACAAAATCAGGGGTGAAAATTCATTGTTGTCACATCTATCTGACATATTGCTAGAAATAATGGCAATAGAAATAAGAAAAGAAAAAGTAATAGAATGAACAAAAATTTTTAAAAAAGAAATAAAATCATCACTTTTTACAGATGATGGGATGATGTATTTAAAGACCCTGGAGAGACTGCTAAAAGTTAAATGAAATAATTATTAATTTTAGCAATACTACAAATTCACACAAAGCATGATCATTTCTATGTCACACCAAATTCAACAAGAGATAGAAAACAAAATTAGTTTTGTAAAAACTGTAGAATGTATAAAATACTTGAGACCTTACCTACCAAGATACACAAATTTTATAAATAAAACTATAAGCCATTATTTAAAGAAATAAAGCAAATGTAAATATGTGGGGAAATATTATTTGGTCATAGATAACATGAGCCTTTATTATCAAAATGATGACACTTTAAATTAATTTTCATTTTAATGCCCTATCATTCAAACTATCAAAGGGTTATCTTATAAAATGAGAGAAAATATTAACAAAATTCTGGTGGAGGAATAAATATCAAGAATCTCAGGGGAAATAAAGGAGGGAAAAAAGCCCAAGGGAGGTTTAGCATTACTAAATCTCAAGCTATACTATAAAGCAGTATTTTTCAAAATATTGTGCTCCTGGTTTTAAAAAAAAGATCATTCAGGGAACATTAGGAATACAACACACAGAGACATAACTAATAGCCTAGTATTCAGTGAGCACAAAGGCTCAAGTTAGTGGGTTAAAGACTCAGTATTTGATAAACCTTGCTAGCAAGATAGTACAGCAATACGAAAGAAATGAGCTTTAGACCCGAACCTCCCACCTTATACAAAGATAAGCTGTGAATAAGCATGGGTTCTAGATATACAAGATCACATCATAAACACAGAAAAAATGACCTATAAAATATATAGATAAGAGAAAAACTTATGACCAAAGAAGGAATGGAAACAATCACAGATGACAGTGGGTAATTTTGATTAACATTGAAAAGTTTTGTGCAAATATTGAATAAAGCTTAGATGAAAAGGGCAACACTGGAGGGGGGAGGAATGACACCAGAATCTTTGTGGCCAGATTCTCAAATAAAATGTAACATCCAACATGTGGAAAGAACTGATTCAAATTTATAGGGATCAGAACCATTCCCCAATCTGTAAGTGGCCTGAGAATATGAACATCAGTTTCACAAGGGAAAAACTCACACTATATATAATCATGTGAAACAATGCTCTGAATTATTGCTATCTGAAGATGCAAATTCAAGCAGTTTTAAGGCACTATCTCACAAAACCATAAGATTAACAATGATGACAAAAAAAACAAAGAACATGAAAAAACTGGAGGGGTTACAAAAAAAGGCACATGTATGAACTATTCGAGGAGCTACAAATGGATCCAAGCATTCTGAAAAGAAATGTGGAAAATATCTTCCCAAAGTTACTATACAGTACATGCCTTTTGGCTCAGAAATCCCACTACTAGGTCTGTATCCCAAGGAGATCAGAAAAGGAAGAAAAAGCAGTATATATTTTAAAAAATGTTTATAGCACTGCTTTTTGGGACAGCAAAAAAAAAATTGAAACTCCAGGGTTGTTCATTATTTGGAGAATGATTGAACAAACTGCAGGATTTGTATATAATAGCATACATTTGTGTTGTAAGAAATGAGGAAATAAATTATTTAAAAGACACATGGAAAGATCTGTATGAATTGATGCAGGATAGAGTGAGCAGAGCCAGAGAAACAATGATAAATTAACAATAACAGTATGAAAAGAAACAACTTTTAAAGCTGTCAGAATTCTAAGCAAGTGAATGACCATCTATAATTCCTGAGGACTGATTATTCACAGTATGGATTTGAGAGGAAAAAACAGATTTTGCTTAATTAAAAAAACAATCCCGTTAAGGGGCCACTGAGACCAAAGCCCTCATTTTATAGATGAGGAAACAAAAGGGAGAGAGAGAGGATGACTTGCCCAGAATCACATAGCTACAAAGTTTCTGAGGTGACATTTGAAAGGAGGCCTTACTTATTCCAATCCAGTACTGTAAGAATTACTGGGCTGACTCTCAGATGCAGGACCAAATATTCCCAGGCAACCTCCTATCCACATGTTATCTAAGTGTGACCTTGCTTAGCTTCAGAGATAATGTGGTATCCGACACTTTGAAGGAGGCATAGTCACGTGTTTAGGACACATTCAGGATGACAGAAACAGGTGGAAGACACCCACAGGAAAGTAGTTTGAACTCAGGAGTGCAGAGCACAGTGGATTAGCATCCATCACCTTAACCTCTCTTCCATCTGTAACAGTGTTCCTTGTCATCTAGAATGTGTAACATGACATGCTTCAATTCTCCAAGTATTCCCCTCTCTCCAGATCAGAGGATTTAGGATGTCCCACAGTGATGATGCCCGCCAAGTCATTCATTTAACAAATGAAGAAACTGAAGCCAGAGATGTGTATTAACAGGGCCAAGATCACATACTTAATCCCTCCTTAGGATTTATTGGTTTCTGCTTGAGTGGGATAAAGACCCCAAAGACCCTTACCCAAATAAATTCAGAGATTTCTCCGGGTAGAAACAGAAGCTCTTTATTCTAAAGACAAGTCTCGCTAGAATTCGGCGTCACCATCCTAGATAGGTCTGGTATAGGGAGGCACCCAACAAGAGGCAAGCAAGCAGTTTTATATCCTTGTACAAACAATTCTATGAAAAAAAAAATTTCCAGATAAACCCAAAACCCCCTCCTACCAAAAATCCCCTAATGCTGGATCATTACCCCATTGGTGGGGTGACATGACCTCCCAGTCTACACAGGACCCTGGAAAGCCCTCTTGCCCAATACAAAGACATGATTATCCATATGTAACAAAAGGAGACCATCACAAAAAGTCCGTTACGGAAAAAGGGAGGGGGAGTAGGGGCACACCATCTGATTTCCGCGAAATCAGGTGATTTACAGGAACTTGAAACTTAGACCTATAGAGATCTAAGACCTAGGTCAAGTTTGGTGACTGTTTTTTCTTTCATGAGAATGCTATCACTTTTCTCATTCATGCTTATATTGAGAAGATCTTTCCCCCATGTAGACCCTATGACCAAATAGGGAGCGGGTTCTAGACGATCATTTTATGACCCAGATCTAGCCCAGCTCCAGTTAATTCCACCACCATCCACCAAATTACATGGAATTCTGAGAGGGAGGGGCAGAGGTGTGGGTGGAGGTGTTGTCCCTGGGGAAAAGTGGTCTTATGTACTAGGCTTGTTGGCAGAGTGAATAGAACACCACACCTGGAGCCAGAAAAACCTGAGTTCAAATCCAGTCTTAGACACTTGCACTAGCTCTATCATCTTGGGCAAGTCACTTAATCTCTACCCCAGCTTCCCCATCTATGCAATGGAAATTATCATAGCACATATCTCCCTGGGTTGGTATTGAATGAGATAAGTGAAAGCATTCTCATAAAATGAAAGAGACAGTCACCAAACTTGAGCTAGGTCCTAGATTTCTTTAGGTCTGTTTTATGTTCCTGTAAATCACCTGATTTCGGGCAAATCAGATGGTGTGCCCGTACTCCCCCTCCCTTTTTCCTTTAAGGGGCTTTTTGTGATGATCTCCTTTTGTTAAATATGGATAATCATGTCTTTGTACTGGGTAAGAGGGCTTTCCAGGGTCCTGTGTAAACTGGGAGGTCATGTCACCCCACCAATGGGGTAATGATCCAGCATTAGGGGATTTTGGTAGGAGGGGGTTTTGGGTTTATCTGGAAATTTGGGGTTTTTTCATAGAATTGTTTGTACAAGGGTATAAAACTGCTTGCTTGCCTCTTGTTGGGTGCCTCCCTATACCAGACTTATCTAGGATGGTGACACCCAATTCTAGTGAGACTTGTCTTTAGAATAAAGAGCTTCTGTTTCTACCTGGAGAAACCTCTGAATTTATTTGGGTAAGGCTCTTTGGGGTCTTTATCCCATACAGTATGAGGATAAAATGAGATTTTAGTTGTAAAGTACTTAGTACAGTGTCTGGTATATACTAGGTACCACATCCACGTTGGCTATGACTATTTGTGTTTATTAGTTTGTGGTCTACTTAGACCAAACAGAACATTCTTGTGCACACTTCTTTTACCTGGGGAGGGGGGTATGTTGATAATAAAAGGAAAATATTGCTTCTACTGTGCCCAGTCTTCTAATTCTGCTTCATTTTCTTAGTTATATATTTTATTTTTAATTTATGGAATAAAACATGCATTTCCATAACATACTGTATGGAATATAGACCCGAAGACCATTCCCCAAATAAAACACAGAAGTTTCTGTAGGTAAAAACAGAAGCTATTTATTCCTATACAAGTCTCGGGAGAGTTGGACATCACCTACCCAGAACATATACCAGTGTAGGGAGGCAAAGGACAAAAATCAAATGAGCAGTTTTATACCCTTGCACAAACAATTCTAGGACCACCCAAAAAACACCCAAATCCCCTCCCCAGTAACCAGACCTTCATTCCCACTGGTGGGAAGCTGTGTCCTTGCAATCCTTTTACCCAATACAAAATTATTTATCAGAAGTAAGCTTATCACATTTTTTTCTTGCTTACCAAAAAGCAGACAATGTACAGAAACACCTGGCAGACATATTATTTGTTGCAAAAAGTAGACAATCTATAGATCACTTGTTGCTTTTCTTGTTTACCAAAGACACATTATCGAAAAACAAAATTTGGGCCCTATCAAGACTAAATCCTAGCTCAAGTTTGGTGACTGTCTCCTTTACTTGATGG
>CM053595.1:163382743-163455732 GCA_028646575.1 Pseudocheirus occidentalis | reverse complement strand
ACATACAACTGGGAATTAAGATATATAGGCACTGGGGTAGGGAGACCCATCTTGCTCTATTGTAAAATTAGAGGGATGATGGGGGAGGACATAGGAGAGAAGAGATTGGGGAAGGGGCTATCCAGTGGGTTCGCTGTTTTGGGGTGGTGGATAGGAGAAAGATGGTGAGAAAATTTGTAACTCAAAATCTTGTGGAAATGAGTGATGCAAACAAGAAAATAAATTAATTCAAATTGGAAAAAAAAAATTGAATGGTTGACATAATGGCATTTAGTAGACCTGGCATCTAGTTCCACTTCTATCATGGACTAGTTTTGTGGGTTTGATAGGCCATGGTATAGCAGAAAAAGCCCTAGATTTGGAGTTAGAGGACCTGGGCTTTAATCATAGTTCTGCTGCTATCATCTACCTTCGTGACTTTGGGCAAATCACCTCTCTGAGCCTCAGTTTCCTCATAATGAGGGGGAGGATTAGATGAATCTCTGCTCATGAAATCAATATGTTAATACCAGCCATAATCACAGCATTTTTTATGTTCAGTAAATGTTAAGTGCTTACTATATGCCTGACAGTGATGGACGCTGAGGATACAGACTCAAGAACTAATCAATCCCTGCCCTCCAAGGCAGTAACTTCTGCTGGGAGGGGAAACAACATACACAGATATGTAAATATTAAATATAAATGTCTCAAGGGAATGAGAAAAGCCCATGGGAAGGCCTTTTATAGATTTGGCAAATGAGCTAAACCTTGAAGGGAGCTGAGAATTCAGATATTCTAGGCATAGAGCACAGCCAGAAGATGGAATGGCTAGAATGGGAACCAGCAAATGGGCTAATTTAGGTGGAGTGTATTAGTATGTGAGAGGGGATAATGTGAAATTAATCTAGAAAGACAGGTTGGAGCCAGATTCTACCTGGAGGACACTCATTGACAAACAGGATTTTATATTTATCCTAAGGGTACAGAGCCATTTAAGCTTCTTGATGATGAGGCTGTGGCATGATATGTACTGTGTTTAGGAATATCAGTTTAGCAGCTTTATGGAAGATGGAACAGAGTATTTGGAAACAGGAAGACTAGTTAAAAATGATATTAAAATAATCCAAATGGGAGTCGATAAGTGTCTGAACCAGGGTAGGAACCATGCAAATGCAGAGAAAGCTATGGGTGTGAGATGTTATGAAGGTAGAGGGATCTGCAGACTGCAACTTATTGGGAGCACTGGGGAGAAAAGGGGATGAGTTGAGGATGAGAATAGTGGTACTGTGGTTTTAACAAAAATGGGAAAGTTTGGCAAAGAGGTGGGTTTCAGAGGAATTCATATTGAATTCCATTTTAGACATGCTTATGGGATATCCAGGTGGATATGGACAGTACAGTTGGTATTATAGGATTAGGACTTATGAGGGAGGTACAACTAAATATATAGATTTGAGAGTCATCTACAAGGAGATTTTTCCTTTTCTCATTTCTCATTGAACCGGTGGGTACTTGATGAGATCACTAAGACTGTAAAGGGGAAGGCCAGTTCAGAGCTTAGAGGTTTTCTGCACAGTTTCATGATTGCACATTTATAGAATAAAAGAATTCTAGAATTGGAAGGCATTTCAGCAGACATCCAGTCCAATTTATATCTAAAAGTGGACCACCACCAGAACATACTTAAAAAGTGATATCTGCTTCTGTTCCAACGAGGTGGAGAGTACCAAGGAAGCACATTGCACTTTGGACAGCTTCAGTCAAGCCTAAATTTGCTTCTTCACTATTTTCACCCACTAGTCCTCATTCTGCTTCCTGGGGTTAAGCAGAGTAAGTCCAGTTCCCCCAACATTATGACAGCTTTTCAGATACTGAAAATTCTCATGTGATGGAGACTCAAGGTCTTTCACTACCCTGGTTGCCCTCCTATGGATGCTTGAAGCCTGAAGATACTGCTAAAATATGGTATCCAGAATAGAACAAAATTGCATGTGTAAAATGGAGAACAAGGTACAGCTGGAATGTCAGCTAACTTACTATTCCTGCAAGCTATGCCTCATGATGTAGCTCAGAATCTCATTAGTTTTTGGTCCCTGTGTCACAAAAGGGACTCAAGCTTGTTGTCCACAAAAATGATGTTCTTCTTTCTGAAAAAACTTGTCTAACCATGCCTCTTTTTACTTCTGAAGTACATTTTGTAAACTCGGGTTTTACTTTTAAACAGTATTATACCCTGTTATGTTATATTTTCCTAGATTCAGCCCAGTGTTGTAGCTTGTCAGGATGTTTTTAAAATCCTGATTGTCACCTATTTTGTTAGCTATCCATTACAAGTTTGTGTTATCTACAAATTTGATAAATATACAATTTATGCCTTTACCTGATCATTAATAGAAATGTCCAACCATAGGACCAATATCCACCTAATTGCAAACCTCATTCTAAGGTGATATCAAAACAACTCCTTCCCTGTGACCATTCAGCCAGTTCCTAATCCATATAAATATACCATAATCTAACTTGTATCTCCACCTTTTCCACAAGAGTAGTGTAAGGTATTTGAATATGTAGTTTGCTGAAAATCCAAGTAAACTATATCTTTAGTATTCCTTGAATCCACTGTGTTGGTAACTGGGTCAAAAAATAGTTACTTGGGCTTAAGATGGTCTTGATAAAGCCAACCTGACTCTTCTGAGTTCCTTTTCTAGGTGTTTCCCAACCATTTCTTTAGTATTTCATTCTGTGTCAGGACTCCAGTCAAGGCTATTAGCCTTATTTTGCAGCCCATATTCTTTTCCCTTTTTTTGAAGGGACTTTTGTCCTGTCGTCCCTCCCATTTATGATCTTTCAGATATCACTGAAAGTGTTTGTTAGCAATCACATTTGCTGGCTTTCAGTACCCAAGGCAGTAGTGTGTCCAAATTAGGTGACTTGAATTTATAAGAGGCAGCCAGTTGCCTTTTTATCTCTTTTCTTATATTGGGGTATAAAGTTGTTATTAGCCATTTTTGTTCTGCCATTTCTAGTCCAAACAATCATTTCGCATTTAAAGTTACTCTCATTATTAACCAAAAACAGGCAGCATAAGATTTGAACAGCCGTCTTCTCTGTTTTCAGTTACAAATGTCCCATCCACTCTCAGCCAGGGACTTGATCCTTCTTTGATCCTCTTTGACTATACCATAGCTTATTGTCCTTAACATTCCTCACCAGCCTCAACTCATTCTATCAGCAAGCATTTATTAAATATTTTCTAGATGTGTGGAACAGAAAATACAAATACAGACAAGCAAGCTCTACTCTCTAGGCGTTTGAGTTCCAACTGAGAGAATACAAGTGTAAAGTGAACATTGTAAGCCTCTTGTGACTTAGCCCCACCTACCTTTCCAGGCTCCTTACACTTCACTCTTCTACCTAGCCTGGCCTCCTGGCTGTTCTTTGAACAAAACGCTCTGGGCCTTTTCTCTGGCCTTCTCCCATGCCTGGAATGCTCTCCCTCTTCCACTTAACTCACTTCTCTGGCTTCCTTTATATTCCATCTAAAATTCTGTCTTTTCCTGGAAGCCTTCCCCAACTCCTTTTAATTCTAATGCTTCCCTCCGTTTATCATTTCCTGTTTATCCTGTATATAGTTTGCTTTGTATATGTTTTTATGTTTTCTCTGCTATTAGATTGTAAGCCCCTTGAGGAAAGGGACTGATTGATTGTTTATGCCATAATATTTGATTATCAGACTTTGTTGAGAGTGGAATCAATTTTAGATAAAATTACACTCTGTCTTCAAGAGACATGTAGTATAATATTAAATTTACATTATGCTTATTCTTTTTACTCTAGTAAGTTCATGAGTAAGAGGATGGAAGGAAACTACTTATTCTAGAAGAAACATTTGTATTTGAATGCAAAGACTTCTAAATTCACAATAATGGGGCACTGGGTAGCCGAAAAATTGTGTTTTGTAAATTTGTTTAAGGTAGTATATTTTCCTAGTGGCATTTTAAAAATATTTCTCTGCAAAATGGTTAGAAATTTTTTGTACTTGCAATACTTTGTATAATTACCTATTAGATAGAAAATTCATTCATTGAAGGTCCTGTGTTGTAAAAACTGAGATCTAAGCTTTTCCAGCTTGAAATAATATTGGTGGTGCTGGTGGTGCTAGTGATTGTAGTTGACATTTATGTTGTGCTTACTATGTTCCAATGCTTTTGAATTATTAGTTTATTTGATCCTCAACAATTGTTGGTGTTTTTATCTCCATTTTATAGATGACAAAACTGAGGCAGAGTTTAAATTACTTGCCCAGGGTTGCATAGCTGATTTCTGAGGCTGGATTAAGGTTTTCCTGACTCCAGTACTCTAACCACTTAGCTGACCTGTATGAACTGGTGCCTTACTGACACATCAGCCTTCTCAGAATGCTTAGATAGAACTAGAAATCACCTCCTTGTCAGGAATGGGAAGAGCACTTCAATGAAAGCATAAGATTATATCCACATATTAATATTTGTGTTTTTGTCATTTTAATATTGACTAATTAGCAAAAAAACACTAGTGATAACTTTAACTTTGTGGGTATTATAACCAAACCATCTTAATAAAGCTAATAAGATCCATTAAGCTTAATTTAAAAGTTACTCCCAATTGCTGGGGTAAATTTAAATATTTGCTTAAATTCTGCTTTGGAAATGTAGTCTAGCATCAATTTTGTAACTTTTAGATTTTTATGAGGTGTAGTTTTACAGGTTACCTATAGTTCTTGCTTTTCTTATGGCTGATAATTTCTCAATTGTGATTTTAACATTTTTTGTTTGAAGGGACATATTTGGGGAAGATTGTGTAAGTGTTAAAGAAGGATCCATTCTAAGTGTCACAGTGGATGGAAAGACTGCCAATATATCCTTGGAAACACGAGTATGTATATTTGCTGAAAGCAGCCAATCTCTTGCAGGTGATATTCAAATAGTTTCTTAAGCACAAATAAGATCCTTTGGACATGTAGGTTCTCATGGTCTCTGCAAATTGAGAACAGATTTTAATCTATGAATATAAGAGCAGTTTATGATTTAATATATATTTGAGGGGAGGATATCTATTGTTTTATCTGAGCAGTGAGATTTAAATTACTTTGCTAACAAAAAAAGTATCATGTTTTTCTTCAGAAACATCTACATGGATATTGATTTGAAATCAGATTTAGTATAAACAGGTGCTGATTGGATTATCGCATCGATTTCTCACTAAAATAATATATTATCATCCTTGTGAGAATACAAACTAAAATAAATTCCTAATGTGCCATTTGCATCAGCACTTTGAAAAAGTAGTCATTCTCATGGGATTTTCGATTTCTTATTTAGCTTTTCCAAAATTGATCTCTTTTGACACATTCATTATTTCTTAGCAGGATTTTAATAACTCTCTTACTGAACTTCTTTATACAGAATGCCCAAAAGTTTACAGTGAAGCTGAAGTCTCTCTGTTGATAACTGGTCTTAAAATTATCTTTACCCATATAGGAAATGTTTGCTACTTAAGCTGATATTGATTTTTCTTCTCTTATTAACTATAGACTCTAACGTAGGTTGTTGTGTCCATTAAATTTCAGACAGTAGAATGTGAAGAAGGAAGCGAAGAGGATGAGTCCCTTCGTGAAATGGTAGAGCTTGCTGCACAAAGACTCTTTGAGGCCCTTACACCAGTTCATTGAAAATTATATTTCCATGTACATAAAAATATTTGTAATCCTTGATTCTGTTTCCATTGCTTTAAAGAAATAAAGTACTTTCATTTCCCTGGAGTAGCACACATCCTTTCTCATAGGAAAAATTCACGTCTACTCTTTGAATATCACTAATACATTATACTTCAAGGTTTTGTGGTATCAGTGCAAATAGCAACCTCTCTCTACCTTCTGTGTTCACCCAGTCTGTTTTGCCAAAAACAGACTGGCCAACTTTGTGGCCAACCTTTAGATGGTGCATTATTTTAGACAATTAGAAGTTCTTCTTCCAACCAAGTAGCTTCTCCTAAAGTTATTAGAATCTGCCTAGATCCAAATGACTAAAAAGTTTATCTTACTGTGTGGCCTCTTGAGGAAAGAAAATATATATGATATATGGTTTTTATATATGAGCATGCAAAACTTAATTTGTTCTAGTAGTTAACTGTAAATAATTGTTTATCTTCTTCATTCCCTCTTCTCCTTGTTACTTTGCAAATATTCTTAACTGTGATCTTAAAAAAAAATTTGATTACTATTTCAGTATAGTTTCCTCTGTTGAGCTTTGTATATTTATGTTTTTAAAAACATTATTTTGAGAAGGGGTCCTTAGACTTCACTAGACTATAAAAGGGGTCCATGACACAAAAAATATTAAGAACTCTTGCTCTAGGCAAATCTGAGGCAGCTAGATGGTACAGTGAACAAAAGCACTGGACCTACAAGAAAACCTGAGTTCAAATTCTGTTTGAAACACAAGTTTTGTGACCTTGGGTAAGTCACTTAACCTAAATTTGCCTCAGCTTCCTCAACTACAAAAATAGGGATAATAATAGCAACTGCCTGCCAGGGTTGTTTTGAGGATAAAATGAAATAATCATTGTAAAGCAACTTAGCACAGTGCCTGGCATGTAATGAACGCTCTGTGGATAAGTACTATTAACAATAATGAATCTTCTTGTTCATTTCGACATATGTAAGATGGCTCTCTTGAAATATCTCCAAGTGATGTTTAAAAAGGAATGTTTGTTTAGCTCACTGAAACAGGATAAAAGAGGAATAAAGTACAAATACTTCTGTGGAGTTCAATGCAATTACCTTGATCCTTTACTGGTCAGTCTGTTTTGTAGCAGTGATGGATGTGACACATAAGACATGGAAAAAAAAAACCATACAAAAAACGGGGGAGGGGAAGGGGAACTCAAGAAAAGCAAGAACATTGGTTGTGGCTTTCGTGTTTTTAAGGTGCTTTTGTATGTTTGGTCGCAAGCTCGTTTGTCTGTTGTGTTTTGGCTCTTTTTAGCAAAACTAAGTATTTAAGAGTGAAGGTGTGCCGTAGTAGATACCTTTTTGGTCCAAACAAGCAGACTCTAATGCAGGCCCTGCTTCTTCAATTGGAAGCAGACAAATGTATCTGAATGGCCCCTCTATTTCCAAATAATGTTCTATACTTAAAAACCTGAGTTCATATCCAGCCTCCTAGCTGTGACCCTGGACAAGTCACTTAACCTCTGCATTAGTTTTCTCAACTGAAAAATGAGTATTAATAGCATTGACCTTTCAGGGTTGTTGTGAGGATTAACACTTGCAAAGAGTGTAGCAAAGTTCTGTACACGTAGTAAATTCTTTAGTTTTTTAAGTGTTTATTCTATTTTATATATTCTGTAAAGGCCTTGCTCAAAATCCAGAATAGGATTTTGGAAGAGATGGAGAAAGGCCTATAAAAATCACCCTCAACGGTGTTCATTCACCTCTTGTTACGGGTTTTTTATTCAAGTGAGGGTTATCTTTTTGGGTCAGGATGTATACGGCTTACCTATACCCACCTCAACAGGCCTTGGGTGTCCCTGGCTCCGGCTGCACAGAAAAACTCAGGACACAGGACTTGCTTCTAGCTTTTATTGAGAGTTCATCCTCTATGCTGGGTGTGGCTGGACTGCCTCTGCCTCCGGGTCGCCTGTATTTAAGTCCTTTCTCCAGGGCCCCTCCCCTGGCCACAACCCGAATAACAACGACCCTCTTTAGGAGTCTCCACCCCACGTGAGGTATCAGAGACCTAACAACCTCTCAAACAGACTTGGGAAATTTTGTCTCCCATGTGGTATGGTATTGTGAACAATGGATTTAGGAAGCCTCCGTTCAGGTCTCAACACCTCCACTCAACAGCTTCATGATCTTGGGAAGGTCATTTCATTTTTCTGTGAAGTACAAATTTGGATTACAGTAACATTTCAAAGGCCTACACCTTTGGTTTTAAAGAGGTAATAAAAAACAAAGCAAAGTCACTGATAACTCATTTGAACTTAACATTTCTGTTTTGTTTTATTCAGTAGAGGAAGTAAAGAGTATGCATCTTAGAGTCAGGAAGACCTGAGTTCAGATCCTGCCTGATAGTAGCTTGTATTCTTAGGTAGGACAGGAGAAGGGAAAGAAGCAATCAAGTTTCCCAAGCTGATTGTTGGCTATATAATCAGCCTTAGGTGCCTACTTCAATGCTGGGTTATTACTATTCAGTATTGGTGTGTTAGGCACTGACAATACAACATAAAAAATTCATTTCTGTAGCACTTTTCCCTCAAGGTGATGCGGCCTGTGCAAGAACATGTATTTTGATACATTTTATATATTTTAAGGCATAGGTTTTCTTCATACCAATCCTATAACTCTGTGGTATATAGTAGAGTGGAAGGAGCAATTAGTTTTGTCACTGCCTGGATGGGGACACAGCCTGTCCTCTCCCCAAAGGAAGGTAAATCTTGATGGCCAATAGCTACCCAGTTAACTTGGGGTTTCCGGTCTAGATTCTCTGTCTCCCCCTTCCTTTGGGGGTCATCCCTTGACCTAATCACAATTCAAGATGTCCAAGAAGCAGTTGGAGACGTGACTAGAGATAAACATGCACATGATAGTTGTGGCAGTTACGACACAGGACTGAAGAAGACTGAAAGCGAGAGAAGGCATCTGGGAGATGATGGATAAAGGGGGAAAGAGGCAATAGCCAATGGCCACAATTTTTTTTAGTGCAACTATCGAGGAAAGGTTTTCAGCTGAGGGCCTCGGGGATGGAAAATGTTTAATATACAAACTTTTTAATATGCATGTTTAATATATAGACAAGAACAAGAGCTTAAGTCATTTTCATCCTCCCTAAATTTGTTTTCAAAAATGGGCGCCAATTGGATCTGAACTGTCCCTACAGTGACATTTTATTTTTAAAGTCACTAAGTGCTCCCGTTAAAAATCATTAAACAGATTCCTCACCTAACATCTGTGGAAACGCCTAAGGAAACAGGTTCTAAACCTTTCCCACGCGGCGGGGACATACAGTACAGAAACATCACGCTGTGCGCTGCGCGTTACACAGAGTGAGCGGGGATTTGCTGATATTAACAGATAAGCTCAGGTTGGCTCGCACTTTATCCCTCCCTTTCTGCCTCCGCCCTCCATCGAACCTCTGTAACTTGGCAGAGGGTACCCCCGCCCCAGCCCCGACCTCGGCCTAGCCAGAGCCTGGCCCGAGCCTGGGCCGATGGCCGCTAGTATCAGGCCGAGGTCCAGCCGACGAAGACTAGAATTCAGGCTTCAGATCGGGAGAGGGCGGGGCTCAGAGGAGGGGGCGGGACTCAAAGGCTCAGACTGGGCGGGGCTCAGATTGGGCAAAAAGCGGGGAGCCGCTACACTTGACGCATATCCGGGTTCGTGTACTGTGTAGGAGAAGGATGTCGGTGTCGGGCTTTCGGGTTCAGGCTGTCGGAAGTGCTCTGCGCTGGCCTCAAGTGCTGCTTTTCGGGGACTCCATCACCCAGGTACCTCCTAGGACAGCTCCCCCTTCCCAAGATCCCGCCCTCCTGAGCCATTTCTCTTCTTTGTCTTTAGATCACCTCCATGTTCCGTGGTTTCCCTCCCCCGACTCTCCCAAGAGCTGCCCCCTTCCAAGAATTTAAAAAAGCCACGCCGACCTGTCGAAAAAAAAAATTGATGTTAAATGTAGTGCTCCACACCCATGGTCCTTTTGTAGTTCAGTTGTTTACTCAGTCGGGGTTTTCTTGACAAAGTGGTTTGCCATTTCCTTCTCCAGTTCATTTCTCTGATGAGGATCTGGGACAAACAGGGTTAAGTGACTTGTCCAGAGTCACGTAGCTAGTAAGTGTCTGAAGCTGAATTTTAACTCGGGTCTTCTGACTCCAGATCCAGTACTCCATCCCCTCGGACACCTCTCTGTCCCAGGTTCTGCACCTCCACAAAGACGAGGGGAGGTGTCTTCTCTTGTCTTGGGTCATTGAAATGTTGCATTCTTCAGTTTGGGTTGTGTCATTCTACTCTCATCTCTTGGGTCCCTCCATGACTTCTGTAATCGCTTTCCTTCATCCCCATTACCTTCATCGGACTACTTTTCTTAACTCTTCCTTGGATCTCATGTTCATTTTTTACTCACTCATAATTCTTGTATTCATCCTTGACCCCATTCCCTTCCCTATGGCTCTTTGTTCTCCCCAGTTTGATCCCATAGGCTTCCCTCAACATCTTATTTTGCCCATAAGACCAGATTTACAGCTGGAAGGGGCCTTAGAAGTAGTCCCACTGTTTTGAGTAATAATAATGGTTGACATTTGTGTAGCCCAGGAGGTTTAGAAGACTCTTCAAATACATTTCATCCTCACAACTGGGGATGGACCAGGATAGATCCTACAGACATTCTTATCTTTGTTTTACACATGAGCAGACAGACTGTTTGAAGCCTTGCCTATAGTCACAAAGTAGTGTCCTAGGCAGAATGCGAAGCCAGATCTTCGCTGACTGCAAATCCAGCATAATCCACACTACTCATTCCCAGTCCCCCATTCCCACCCTCACCCCATTTTTGTAGATAAATATTAAGTAACTTGTCAGAAGATACTTGGTTATGTCCCCATCTGCCTCTTGAACTTTCTGCCCCAGCAATAATTCCTATGTTCTTTAACATCTTTGCCTGAAGTAGGATTGCATTTCTGAGCTGGGTCATAAAAATCAGAAGGCAGAAATTATCTCAGATCAGAAGTTTATTGATTGTCACATTCAGGAGCCAGAATGCATATACGTAGGCCATTTACATGCATGCCGATAAACTGCACAAGAGACCAAAAAAATCCCCCTAAATTGCCTCAATTTTTATATTTTTGATCAAATAACTCTGGCTTCTTCTCTTGACCGATGGTTGCTCCCCAGTTGACATAGTAACTTTTTTTTCTTATCTTTAATACATTCTGTTTTCAAAACCATCCAGAGGTCTCCTGTACAGACAATCCTGCAGTTTATCAGCAAATCTGTCGCCTCCTTTTCCTGTTTGTAACCTTGTGGGTCAGCCTGAATTATTTCCCCTTATTACAGCATTCTGCTCTAGTCACAGAAAACAAATTAACCCCTCAGTTTCTGTTCAATTTTCCTCCTTTATTGTCAGACCACTCCGCCTCTCTTGGATTTGGATTCTCACTTTAAGCATCTGTAGAAGCAGAGCGACTTCTTGAATTTCTCTTAAAAGCTACAAGCTCCTAATCTATAAATATTTTGTGTGCTGCCCCCTTACACACACACACACAGACACACACACACACACACACACACAATTTGTTTACTGTTACTCCTAGGAGTCCTTGGTAGTCTGGGCATTTAGCATCTGAACCTCCAGAACACTTTATTTTTTTGATAAAATACTAACTACATCTATCCTTTCAAAGTTATCCACAGTTATGTTGATTACATTTTTGGTGTCTTCTGTCATGGGTAGAATTGATTGGTCTGGAACACATTTTGGTCTCCCACACTTAGTGCTTAACAAGGCCATTTATAAGTATGCTTCAGATGATTGTGAAGAATATGGAGCACAGAGGTGATTGAAGGCCATCTGAACTATTTCTTGCAATATAATTCTCTGTACAGTGTGTTCCTTTTACATTAGGAAAGGTTTTGTACCTTTTTAGCTTTGGGCATTCACCGATATTAAAGAGTGCTGGGGCCTTCCTGAGTCAGGAAGACTTGAATTCAAATCTAGCCTCAGACAATTAAATTATATGATTGGGTAAGTCACTTAATCCCTCATTGTCTCAGTTTCCTGGTCTGAAAAATGGGGGTAATAGTAGGACCTACCTCCCAGGGTTGTTGTGAAGATCAAATGAAGTAATAGTTTTTGTTTGTTTGTTTTTTAGAGGATAGAACTGAAACATTTATTTAGACACCAAAAAACTGAATCCCAAAACAAGTAAGCCAATTCCACCACAGTACCAAAGATATTCAGAAGCCATAATAATGCTGAGAGCCACAACGTCCTTCAGCCTTTCCACAAACCAATAGAAGATCAATATTTACTCACAAAACTTTCTATCTCCTTGCCTGAGCTCTTCTATCCATGGCCATCTGGATAGTTCTGAATCAGCTTCCCGTGGGCTCTGCTTCCCTTCAGCAAAACTTCTCCTACCACAGGCTCCATGTGACTACATTCGGGCTATCAGGGGGCAGAGTTTATCTTCATAGCAAGGAAGCTTTTTTATTATTATTATTTTTATTTGTTTTCTTGTTTACATCATTCATTTTCATGAGATTTTTGAATTACAAATTTTCTCTCCATCTTTCCCCTACCCCAACCCTAAAACAGCCATCCCACTGTAAAGCCCCTCCCCTGCTCTGCTCTCTTACCTTCTGGTAGAGCAGGGAGGGTCTCCCTACCCCAGCCTCTGGCTAGTTGCAGGTATTGCAGAGCTTTAAATTCTAGAGTCTTTCGAAGTAATAGTTTTAAAGTGCTAAACACAGTGCCAGACACTGCTATGTAAGCCTTAGCTGTTGTTATAGAGCTGTTATCACTTAATCTTTATAGCCTGTGGCACTTGTTACACTTCCTGACTTATAAATAAAATGGCCCAGAAGGAAATTTATATAATTTTTCTTTGACACTGTAAATTCAGTATCTGTTGATTTTTTTAACTAAAATTTAGGAAAAGTGAAAATTGCAAGTTCTTAAAATTCATCTGGAAGAACGAAAGGTTCAGAACATCGAGGGAATTAGTGAAAAGAAATGCTAGGGAAGGTGGCCTAACCACACAAGATTTTAAACTGTATTATATAGCAGAAGGCATCAAAACTACTTGATACTGGCTGAGGAACAGAGGAGTGGATCAATGGAATAGATTAGGTACATGAGACACAGCAGTCAGTGACTATAGTAATCTGTTGTTTGATGAACCCAAAGACTCCAGCTTCTGGGATAATAACTCACTATTTGACAAAAACTGACAAAAATCGATTACCAAAATCAAGTCTAAATGGGTTCACAATCTAGATATTAAGGCTGATACTGTAAGCAACCTGGGAGAGCAAGGAATAGTTTACCTGTCAGATTTATGGAGAAGGGAAGAATTTATGACCAAACAAAATATAGAGAGCATTATAAAATGTGAAATGGGTAATTTTGATTACATTAAACTGAAAAGGTTTTGTACATACAAAGCCAATGTAACCAAGATTAGGAGGCAAGTAGAAAATTAAGAATTTTTACAACCAGTGTCTCTGATAAAGGCCTTGTTTCTAAAATATACAAAGAACTGAGTCAAATTTGTAAGGATACAAGTCATTCCCCAGTTGGTAAACAGTCAAAGGATATGAAGAGGCAATTTTCAGAGGAAGAAAATTAAAGATATCTATAAGCATATGAAAAAATGCTCTAAATCACTACTGATTAGAGAAATGCAAATCAAAACAACTCTGAGGTACCACATCTCATTGATCAGACTAGCTAAGATGACGAAACAGGAAAATAATAAATGCTGGAGAATATGTGGGAAAATTGGAACACTAATGCATTGTTGGTGGAGTTGTGAACTGATCTAACCATTCTGGAGAGAAATTTGGAACTATGCCCAAAGGGCTATAAAAATGTACATCCTTTGATTCAGCAATACCACTTCCAGGGCTGTATCCCAAAGAGATCACACAAGTAGAAAAGGGACCTACCTGTATGTACAAAAATATATATAGCAGCTCTTTTTGTGGTGGCATGGAATTGGAAATCAAGGGGATGCCCATCAGTTGGGGAATGACTAAACAAGTTTTGGCATATGAATGTAATGGAATATTATTGTGCTATAAGAAATGAGCCAACAGATTTCATAATAACCTGGAAAGACATAAACTGATGCTGAGTGAGGAGAGCAGAACCAGGAGAACTTTGTACACAATTACAGACACATCGTATGTGTGATGACTAACTTTGATAGACTGGGCTTCTCTCAGCAGTGCAAGGTTATAAAATAACTCATAAAGACTCATGATGGAAAGGGCTATCCACATCCAGAGAAAGAACTACAGAGCCTGAATGCAGATTGAAGCAAACTACATACTTTCTCTTTTTTGTTTGGTTTGGTTCTTTCTTTCTTTTGTTCATTCCATTGGTTGTAATTCTTCTTTACAACTTGACTAATGTTTAATGTGAAGGTATTTGTAGAACCTATATTGGATTGCATGCCTCCATGGGTGGGGGGGGTGAAGGGGAAAGAGAGGGAAGGGGAGAAAATTTGGAACTCAAGGGACTGTGGAATTGAATGTTGTAAACTAAAAGTAAATAAATAATTTTTAAAAAAGAAAATGACAACTTTTTTTTTCTTATTTACGTATTAAACATTTACTGGTATCCTCAGACTGACAAGGGAAAACAAGTTAGACCGCCACTACATTTGTTAAGCTTCTTGCGGCCTCCCCCCAGCTCATGAGAGAATGTGGCTACAGGTGTTTCTGGATCCCTGTCAGTACTTTCCCATTTAGCCTGTTTATAGCTTGTTTGTTCATATGTTTGCTTGTTGTCTCCCCCATTAGTCTTGAAGCTCTTTGAAGGCAGGGGTATTTTTGCCTTTTTGCTTCCCCAGCACTTGGCACAGTGCCTAGCACATAGTGAAAGGCTTATGAAATGTTTATTGTCTGAGTGAGGACGGGCAGAAATGGATAGATTTCGATCTCTCTCATTGGAGGGGCCATCCATATGGATGAGTTCATAGACTGACAAACCTAAATCAATGCTGTTATGGCCAGTGATCAGTAAATTAAATCTCAAGCATGGGAAGTGAAGAAAGAAAAAGCCTGTAAATCAAAGGTGTAGAATCAGCTTTAATGTAGGTTCTCTCCTCGCCGCTAATGCTTTCAATTTTAGTGTTACATCCACATAGTCTTTGGAGTTGTCTGCTTTCCCACTAAACTTACAGGCAATCTCTATGGATAGAGAATATCGATTTTAAAGTTGCTTTTCAAGATAAGTAACACTTTTATTTGCCCTCATGAAATGTAGACAAGCTAAAATCTCTTCATTATCATGGGAAAGAAAATCACAGGGGTGGCTAGGTGGTGCAGTGAATATAACACCTGCCTGGAGTCAGGAGGACCTGAGTTCAAATCTGGCCTCAGACACCTAACACAAAAAAAACCTAGCTGGGTGACCTTGGGCTTAACCCCAATTGCCCTGCCTTTCCCCCTCCAAAAAACAAAACAAAAAAAGAAAATCACATCATAACTGAGATTAATGCTAAGGTGTTACTACGGCAACCAAAAATGACTTTTAAATGAAGTTCAAAGGAATCTTATGAATTGCCAATCAAAATTCCCCTCACTAAAATTTTAAACTAAATATATAAATAACTGAAAAATGGTTAAAGTAATAACTTGTTCTTCAGTTTTCTTTCCAGCAGGGTGGATGGGGAGCATCACTGGCTGACAAGCTAGCCAGGTGAGAGTAGTTTCTATGGTGTTTATTACTTTAAAATAGGATTACATCTTAGTGAAAACTGTAAAAACATACATAGTATTTTCATTAAGGCACTGGGTACATGGGAGAGTGAAAAATGTGCTCGTTTTGGAGTTTTTGTGTAGTCCCAGGTTCCAATCCTGACTCTGTTAATACCTGTGTAAAAGGCAACAAAGTGTCACAACTCATATTCAAGCCCCACCTTTGACACACACACTGCCTTGGAGAGGCAGTGTGTGTGTCATTTGACCTCTCCATGAATCAGGCAGTTCACTGATCCTGGAAGTTGCAGAACAGCTGAAGATCTGCTTTGATAGAGGGAGCTTTCTAACCAAGGAGTTCCTTTCACCCATAAAATTACAGATACTAAAACCCCCAGGTCACTTCATCCGTCTGAGGCTCACTTTCTTCTGTGAAAGAGAGAGGTTGGACAAAATGACTCCTCAGGATCTTTTAGTTCTTGGTACATGGTACTATATCTTTGCTTATTAAAACTGGAAAGGATTGAGTTGGATAAAGGGCAGACAACTTAGTTTGGCAAAAGGTTTTTCTTGTTACTTTGTGTAAAAGCAAAACTAAAAAGTTGTGAAGAATAAGTTTTAAGATTGTATAAGATAACAAAAAATGCAGTTAAAAGGGGAGTTTGAGGATTGTCTGCACAAAGAAGCCAAGAAACTGGATCTGAGGACTGATCTCCTTTTTTGAATGACTGTTAGAGTTTGATTAGTAAACTAAGTTTCAATATTACCATTTTAAAAAATCAGAAATCCACTTTTGTCATTTAAAATAACCCTAATAAATATTCTCAACAATTCAGAGATAGTTGTAATTGTCATCTCTAGTAGTTCATAGAGTAGATATTATTATGCTTATGTTTATATAGCATTTTAAGGTTTACAAAGTATTTTCCTCATAACAGTCTTGTCAGGCGAGTTATCCAAGTAAACTTAAGTTACATGTCCGTGATTGTATTGCTAATAAGTATCAGTCAGGATTGGAAGTCTTATCTCGAATATATAAACTGAGACCCATAAAGGTTAAATGACTTTGCCAAGATCATATCCATAGCAAGTGACAGGGCCCAAGATTCAAGCCCAACTTATCGACTTACAAAAAAATATGCTTTTCCCACTAAATCACTATTATGTATCTCACTATAGGACAGCTTGTAAAAAAAAAAATATAGATATTTTTGTCTCCTAGTATATTTTAGTGGGAATCTACCCTGGCCTTTAAACTACTTCTTCAAATGCCCTGTATTCATTTTATTACTCGGCTCATATTGAGCCGTATCTAGCCAGGTAATGGGATGTCAGTAAGAGCATTTTGAAGATTTGCTAAATGGATTAGTAATTTTTTTTTCTTACTCAAACTTTTTTCTTTTCTTTTTTATTAACTTTATTTCAGAAAATGTGATGTTCTAAATCGTGGATTTTCAGGTTACAATACCAGATGGGGTAAAATCATTCTTCCAAGATTAATCAGGAAAAGTAGTAATGCTGAAGACACTGTTGCTGTTACAATTTTCTTTGGAGCCAATGACAGTGCTTTAAAAGGTAATGACTTTTTTCTCTTTTCTTTCCAGGTTCTTTTCTACCTATTTTTATCTCACAGTGAAAGTATCTGTAAACATTTTTTTTTCAGGGCAGGGAGGAGGAGGAAAAAGAAGTGGTTGCTTAGTATGTTAGTATATAAGTTTGTATGTAAACCATCTTGAGTTTCCAATATTTTGTGCTTCTCTTTTGGCTTTAGTGTGAATTTTTTCCAGTACATTTCTGCCGACCCTGTTTGTTGGCAGAACTGGTATTTCCCTGACTCAAGGCTTTCCCCTCTCCAGTTTATTCTCCACTCAGCTGCCAAAGTGAGGTCTGACAGTGCCACACTACTGCTCATAAAAGTCATGTGTCCCACTTGTCTCTAGTATAAAATGCAACCAATTCTTTTGGGGGGGAGGGAGGGTTGTTTTGTTTTGGTTTCTGGAAGCAAGGCAATTGGGATTAAGTGACTTGCCCAAGGTCACACAGCTAGCAAGTGTCTGAGATTTGAACTTAGGCCCTTCTGACTCCAGGGACGGTGCTCTATTCACTGCACCACCTAGCTGCCTGCAACAGATTCATTTTTGGCATTTAAAACCTTTTATAACTTGGCTCCATTCTTGTTATTACACTCTCTCTTTCTCTCTCTTTCTATACTATATACTCTTTCTCTGTGTGTGCATACATACATATATATACATACATACACACACATACTATATACATATATACACACACACACACACACACACACACACACACACACACAGAGACACTTCTCATTCACTCTGCAACTCAGCCACACTGGTCTTCTCACTGGTCTTCACAAGTGACACTCATTTCTCATCCCCATCCATACCTCCGCACAAGTAGTCTCCCACACCTGGATTGTGCTCCCTTTCCTCCACCTCTGCCTCTTATAGTCCTTAGTTTGCTTCAAAGCTGAAATCAGATGGTCTCTTACAGGCGGCCCGTCCTGATCTCTCCTACTGGTGCTAATTTTCTCTACCCCCTCCCCCCCCTCTACATTTTGTATGTATCCTCTTGCAGTTATACTCATTGTATATGTTGTCTCCCCCTATAAAATGTAAACTCTGAAGCATGTATTCAGGCATAAAAACTTCATGAAAAATGTAGAAAAGCAGAGCATCTAACACTGACTAATGATGTAATAAAGTCATGTTCAGTAAAGATCTGTTAAAGAAAGAATTTAAAAGGAATTGTAGACTTAGCCTAATGCACCAAATTAGAGAAACAAAGGGAAATTTCATCAAAGAAAATATTTATAAACAGGAAGCAAAACAACCATTGAATTCATAAATAAAACTAGGATCTGTTTTTTCTAAAAACTAATAACCAATTTGCTAAGCTGATTTAAAAACATGAGACAAAAACCAAATTGTTAATATCAAAAAATTTACAAAGAACTTATGATATTTGAAGAGAAAATAGAGGAAATTATCAGAAATTTTTTCCTAATTATGTGCTAATAAAACTGGTAACTTGGAAGAATGTTTGTAAAATATAAAATATCCACATTAAGAAAAGAATCCATAAAAACTACTGATGAGGAAAAGAAATTGAACAAACCATAAGTGAACTCCCAAATTAAAAAAAGGTTTGGACCAGATAATTTACAAGTGAATTTTATCATTTAAAGAACAATTAATTACTGTGTAAATTGTTATCAACAAGAAAATAATGTACCCTTCAAAATCTCTTTCTATAATATACATTTGATCTTGATACCTGTTACAAAAATTTCTAATAAAATAGTAGCAAGTAAACTAAAACAACATATCAGAAAGATTGTCCACTATGACTAGGAATGCCTGGTTTATATCAGGAATGCAGAGGTGGATCAATATAAGGAAGATAGTAAGCCATGTTTGTATTATAATAAAAATTATATGATACTAATCCATGCTGAAAAGGCTTTTGACAAAATCTAATACTTATTTCTTTTGAAAAGTAAAAAAACATAGAAATAAGTGGCTCCTCAGTATAGTAAATAGTATTTATTTAAATCCAAGAGCAAGCATTATATGTGATAGAAAAACATTAGAGATCTTTATAACAAGATCAGGTATAAAGCAAGGACGTCCATTATCACTCCTGTTGTTTAACAGTGATAGAAATTCTACCTATAACAGTAAGTCAAGAACAAGAAATAGAAAGACTAAACAAGGGCAAGGAGGGAAAAAAAAATCACTTTTTGCAGATGGTGTGATTGTGTGTTTAGAGAATGTTAAGAGAGTTAACTAAAAATTAATGGAAATAATATAGATTAAGTACCTAATATACAAAAGCAAATACGGTAGCATAATATTTTATTAAACCCAAAGAATTCACTTACTGGGGAAAGACTCACTATTTACCAAAAAAAACTGCTAGGAGAAACGGACAACAGTCTGGATATTAGGTTTAGAATAAGACCTCACACCATACACTAAGATAAGCTCCGAACAGATACTTGATCTTGATGGAACAGGTCACATCATAGATAAATCAGAGGTACAAGGAAGAAATCAGAAATTATCTTTTGAATCTATGAATAAGGGAAGAGTTCATTGACCAAACAAGCAACAGAGAGGATCCAAAAAATAAAAGATAGTTTTGATCATATAAAATTTAAATGTTTTTGCTCAAATCAATCTAATGTAAAAATTAGAAAGGAAGCAGATAACTGGAAAAATATTTGCCATAAGTTTTTCTGATAAAGATAATAAGATTATAAGATTAAGAGCCCTTTTCCATGACAAAAAAAAATAGGCAGAATTCAAAGAGATCCAAATGGTTAATAATCATATTAAAAATCCTCTAAATCACTAATAATTAGAGAAATGCTTAAGTTAGTTCTACTTCACACTCTATTAGTCTGGTAAAGATGACAAAAGAATCTGACAAATATTGAAGGGGTTGAGAGAAAACAGGTACAGAGGGTATGCAGTGATGGATTAGGGACAAGGTGAGCTCTGATTGAAGGGGATGAGGAGGGGGGCAAGGGGCAATTTTAGTTTAAGATGTCACTGATAATTATTACAGGGATAGAGAAAGTGAGTAGCAAATGGAGAGAGAAGCTTAGTCTCCAAAGTGTTACAGAGAAGTGAGCTAGGTTTTCATTTGTTCCCTTCCTCTTGAGTCCAATTAAATGGGGGTGAGGTCTTGGGACTGGGTCTAGGTTTGGCTAAGATCTTCCTAGCACAGGTGTCCCTGTTCTTCTCCAGGGTGACTGGAATGGGCAAGGTAGTCCTACCCCTAGCAGTGGCCACCAGGAGGGTTACAGGTATGGCCTGAGGTGACCTGTCAGGTGCAAGGGCCTTTCCTTCTTCAGCATGACTGGTGAAATGGTCTAGAGGAGAGAGCCCTGAGTGACTTGCTTAGGCATTCACAGGTAGTAAATAGAGCTGAGATTCAAACCTACATGTTCTGACTCCAAGTGTTATTTCTGCTATACTCTTGCTACCTTTTCCCCCTTTCACCTCCCACCCCCACTCTCAGAATAGAGGTAACTGCTCGATACAGTGAGGGACTTCAGCCCATTTTGATATTTAGCCCTTCCCCCCCACTTAGCTTGTTTTGCTTTTTTTGGAGGGGGGAGGAGAGGGCAATTGGGGTTAAGAGACTTGGCCAAGGTCACATGGCTAGTTTTGTGTGTGTTAAGTGTCTGAGGCTGGATTTGAATTCAGGTCCACCTGACTCCAGGGCCCCAGTTAGCTTTTAAGAATACTTTTTCTATATCTTCAACTAGCACAGGCAAGGTGTCCCAGCTGACTTGGTGAAAGTACTTTTTATATTGAAAGAATTCATAAAAGTGTTTGCAGATCCCATACATGATTGTACACCACCATGGTGGGGGGAGGGGAGAAGGGAGGGGAGAAAATCTGAAACTCAGGTGATTCTGTAGCTGAATCTTGAAAACTAAAAGTAAATAAGTCAATAAATTTTTTAAAAAAGGAAGAATTCATAGAACTCCAGAAGTTTAAGCTCAATTTATCTGACATTTCATACACGAAATGAGTTATTCTTTTTCTTTTTATTCCCTTTTTCTTAAATCATACAATATGCTACACAAAGACTAAAAACAATTCCTGTTCACAGAGAGCTTATGTCCTAATGGGGGAGACAGAACCGTATGCAAATATATACAGTATAAATAAATATAAAGTTAACAATCACAAATATATACAAAGTAGTTTGGGAGGAAGGGCACTAGCAGTTGAGAGGATGGTTTTGTGTTCGTTTTGGAAGAATGGTATATAGATCTTTTCAGTGACTGAGTCAATCAGACTCATCTGCATGAAGACATGAATAGTTTGGCTTTGGTCAATAATCATTTAACATTTCTCTTGAACAGATGAAAATCCTGAGCAACACATTCCACTGGACGAGTATGTTGAGAATTTAAAGAACATGATACAGTATCTAAAGTCTGTAGATGTTCCTGAAAGTAGAATTATTCTTATAACACCACCTCCTCTTTGTGAATCAGCTTGGGAAAAGGAGTGTATTGCTAAAGGTAAAAAAAAAAATATGTGTGTGTGTATATATATATGTGTGTGTGTATGTGTGTGTACATATATGTGTGTGCATGCATATATGTATATATATATATATGTTTGGTTTTTTTTTTATAAGCCTTAAGTTACACCATGGCTATGCTGAATGTTTGGTAACATGAATAAAATTCACAAAAATGTTATGTAATTGTAAAGAGATGCATAAACTTCACTTACTGTGACTTTTAGTCGTCTGAAATTTTGCTGAATCATTCTTTCCCACATCTCTTTGTGGCAAAACAAAGGAATTCGTTTGCCCTTTAACATCAAGGTCCTTGATCCCCGTGCATTTGCTGACTCCAGCTGCATTTGGATTCTTCTGTTGAGGTTTGGTTGCCTATTTTAATCCAGTTTTGCCTAAAAAGCAAACAAAAATCTTACAAAACCTCCATCTTGCTCTCTGTTGGCACAGGGGCAGGGACCACATCTTGGGAAGCTATCTGGTGGTAAAGGACGATGTATTTGAAATCAGGTTTTCATGCTGGCTCTGCAGTTTATTACCCGTGTGACAATGAATGAATCATTTAGCCTTTCTGGCCCTTAGTTTGCTAATGTATAAAAGAAGGAGTCTTGTATGAGAAGTCTAAGATCTCTTCCAGCTCTAATATAAATGAGGAAACTAGCTCAGCAAGAATGAATGAACTGCCCAAGGATAACATCGCGAGGAAGAGCTTACATCCAAGGTTTCTAACTCTTAAGGTCAGAGTGCTCTTTTTTCTTCTAATCAATGTGCCTTTCAAAGGTGGACATTAGTTATATTTGCCACTATAAAATATAACATGGTGAGCAGATACTATTTCAGCTTATGACCATATTTCCTCATTTCTAACAATCCGGTGGTCCAATAACACGTGTTCAGCAAAACATACAGCCTATTTTCAATGATCTATGAGAGCATAGATCATAAAAAAACCAAAGGTGGTTTAGTTTACTTTAAAATGTTTAGCTTTAGGGGGTGGCTAGGTGGCGCAGTGAGTAGAGCACCGGCCCTGGAGTCAGGAGGACCTGAGTTCAAATCCGGCCTCAGACACTTAACACAAAAACTAGCCGTGTGACCTTGGGCAAGTCACTTAACCCCCAACTACCCTCCAAAAAGCAAAAAAAAAAAAAATGTTCAGCTTTCTCCTCCCCTTCCCTTGACAGAGACACTCTATTAATAAGCATCACAGTTCAAGATGGCAGAGAAATGGCAGGAAGTTGCCGGAGCTCTCCCCACTATCCCTAAAACAACTTTAAGCCCCAAAACAAATTCAGAGTGACAGACCCCACGAAAACATGGGGTGAGACAATTTTCCAGCCAAAGATAACTTAGGACTGCAGGAAAGGTCTGTCTTACTTGGGCAAAAAGGGAGCACAACCCACAGCAACTGGTATGTGGGCAAGCCAGTGGGAACCTCCTAGCCCCAGCACACGTCAGCAGCCAAGACCCAGTGGTCCCGGTTCAGTGGGTCAACTGTGAGGCCTCCAGCCCCAACACAGCAGGGAAACCGCCAAGCCAATGACTAGGCCCCTGACTCCAGGTACAACGGACAGTGCCTCCTGTATCCTAGGAGCAGAACTCAACCTTAAAAGTTGTGAAATAGGCTGGAAAATGAGCCAAAAAACAAAAACAAAAACCCAGCCCAGATCACAGAAACCCACTATGGTGACAGGGAAGATAAAAAGAGATCAGGGATGCAGGTTTCACTACCTCTGTTCAGAAACATACTTCACATGCTTAAAACAGCGACATGGTTACTACATGAACAATGGAAGCAAAAAAAGCCCAAATCCTAGAACCCGAGGGGTCCTTTACGTATGTACCCAGAGTTCTTTTAGCCAAAATAGACATATCTGTAGTTTTCTATTGATTCATTAATATGAAATACAGATTTGGAAAAAAATGTGTTGGGTTCAGGTCTTGCAGAGCTCAGGCCTAGAACTCTCCTGTTCTCCTTCCAGCCCTATTTTATCAAGCAGACCCCACTGAGATCTCTCACACAGGCCTCTTCTGCTTAGTCACTGCCCCCTCACCTCACCCTTATTGCCACCATGTACTCCTCAACGCTAGTTCTCACCTTGCCTTTCAACACAGCAATCAACTACTTTGACAGACTTTTTGTACTAAGGCGGAAAGCTATTGGACATCCTTAGGGCCTTCCCTTCTTATAATGACCTTCTGCAGAAAAGTAATCATTGCATAATCTTTCTATTGTATTGTATTAACTTGTATAAAATAGTAAAAATGTATAAAGCATTGCAGATGAGGTTAATATAAAATATCTGGCACCAGCTGAAAAATTCTATACATTATTTCAGTAAATGAAGGATTGGTAATTTCATCAATTATGTGTGCCTTTTCTACCCTCACAGGATGAAACACCTCTATAACTTCTAAGAGAGTCTTCAGAGGCAGCTAGGTGGTGCAGTGAACAAAGCACTGGCCCTGGAGTCAGGAGGACCTGAGTTCAAATCAGTCCTCAGACACCTGAAACACTTATTAGCTGTATGACCTTGGACAAGTCACTTAACCCCAATTGCTTTGCCTTCCCCATCCCCCCAAAAAGATAGTCTTCAGAAATTGTCCCTGAAAAATTCATCACCGTGTAGCCAGGATGCTGAGTCTTGAGCTTTGTTAACAGATGCAATCTGTCACTGGGCCCAAAGTTTTTCTAGCTTGGCAGGTAGCTGAGCAGGTGGCCAGCTGACATTGCCTTTAATAAGCCAGGGATGTCTCTGTACTACTTAAGAGGTATAGTACAATGTGATTCTTCAGAAAATTATATTCTAATACTATTACAAAAATTTTGAAATATTATCAAAGCCTGCTAAATTATTCACAAACTGGGATCAGTGTCCAAGTATTGAGAGTTAACTCTTATGACTACGTGACTAAGAAAGTCAGTAGGTATGCTCTGACTCCCGTTTGAATTTCTGCAGAAAAAAGCACCTCATTGGCCATGTTAGTCATATGCTAGTGAAGACTATTTTCTTAGACAAAAGTAAAGTTATTCTTGAACATAGCTGTCATTTAACAGGTGGTTTGAATTTTGAGATCTGAATTTTCCTATTTCAGGCAGCAAATTAAATCGAATGAATCTGGTTGTTGGTGAGTATGCCAAAGCCTGTATGGAAGTGGGCCAAAACTGTGGGACAGATGTCCTTGACCTATGGACACTAATGCAAAAAGATAACAAGGTAGGATAACTTGTTTATACTTACTTGACAGACATTCAGATCCTGTTCTCCATAATCTATTAAGAAACATTTGTGATACAGAAATGAAATAAAACAGGCATTTTCACTGGAAAATTTGGAATATTAAATTATTATCCTATAGAAAAGACAAGACCTAGTTTCTTGAGGCAGCATACTTCAGTGGATAGAACCCTTGGTTTGGAGTCAAGAGCTACGTTGAATTTTGACTCTTCATTACTGACTGTAAACTTTAAACTTTTTCTTCCCATAGCTTCTTTGACAGCGTGTATATATACATATGCTGTATATATGTATACACACATATACATAGATACACGCAAAAACACACACACACATATATATTCTTCTATATAAGTACTATGAAGTATATAGTATGAAGTTCAAGGAACTCCAACTGATCCCTGTCCACTTGGAAGTGGTCACTCATGGTCGGGTGTAAGGCAGAGAACCAATTTGACTCACAACATGCCCTCAACTGCCTATGTCCCAACAATAGGCCGAGAGAGCAAAGAAGGATTAGCTAGATTTCCACCAGGCCCCAAAGGGTTACTTCAAGATAAATGTAGCCAAACTAATGACAGTGACTGACCATGGTGCTGTCATATCATATACCTCTATTTTTCATATTTGTTTCCCTTCATTTCCATGTAAAAGTATGTAACTGTGTATATACACATACATGCATACTTACATACTAATCATACTGATATATTTATAAGTGTGCACGTGTACACTACACAGTAAATGTTATTTTAATGACTGCTGGGAGCTTTCCTCCATCTGGCTCTAATGTTTGTGCTGCAGCTGATTCTGGGTACAGGCCTCCTATACTATATTATCTTATGTTCTACTATATACTGTGATATGTTATTATTTTGCCAATATGATACCTGCAGCAGCTGCTATGACTATGCAGGTGTATTTCCAGGTTTGAATCTCAAGATATAACGGACTATCTTCCTTGAAGATGAAACCAAAACATTTATTCAAACACCAGAAAGCCAAATCCATCATAGTAACAAAGAAGTCTATACGCATTGTCAGTGCAGAGGGCATGACATCCCCAAGTCTCCACAAACAAATTTCCCCAGGCAGAAATCCTCCCTCTCTCCCTCACACTAGCTGTTCTGTTCTGTTCTGCTCTGCCTGCTCCCTCGCTCCTAGCTGTCTCTTCCTGCTTTACCCTTCCTGCAAGCTGCTCCCACCCTAGGCATTACATGGGCTTATTAAGGGGCAAGGAAGATCTTCAAATTCCCTGAACATTACAGTCATTCATACTATATACAGTATATCCCATTTAATATACCATAGCATAGTGTGGCACATTATCATACGACATTTAAGCCAGGGTGATGGAACATAATGCCAGCCTAATAAAGCATAGCATTTTATAACATATTAAAGCATAGTGTAACAGCAGTTTGTCACTGAGAATAACATATGGTAGAGTACAGTATGTGATACAGGAATAGTACAGCAAAATAAAGTATTGGACAGCCTTAAAGATCATACATCACGTATCTGGTATGCTGCAGTCTAGGACAGGATGGGACACCAGAGTATGGTGTAATACAGTGCAATTTAGTGACAGTTGGGTGTAGAGTAATTCAGGATACATACAGTGCAGGTTAGTGTTGTGGGGCAGTGTCAGGGAAAGTGAGAGCCGTTCTCACCATTAGAACAGATGAGGTTTACAAATATATAGCAGCAAATGCAAATGAACGTAACAGTCTAGATAAATACAAAGATTCCAGTTATTGGGACAAAAATCTCACTGTTCAGCAGAAAAGGAAAACTGGAAAGTAGTCTGGCAGAAATAGAGTAGAGACCCACAGCTCACACTGTATTCCAAAACAAGCTCCAAATGGGTATGACTTACATAAAGGGTAATATCATAAACGAATTAGAGGAACAAGGAAATTACTTGTCAGATCTATGGACAGAACATGATAAAACGAAACAAGAGATATGAAAACAAAAAAGGTAAAATGGACTGTTTTGATTACATAAAACTTCAAACCAATTCACCAAAATTAGAAGAGAAGCTGATAAATTAAAGTCTTTATAGTAGGCTTCTTCATTGTTTCATTTTTAAGATCTATAAGGAATTGATTCAAGTTTATAAGAACAAGCACCATTCCCCAACTGATAAATGGTCAAAGGATATGAATAAGGTTTTAGAGGAAGGAATTCAAGTCATATGAAAAACCACAAGAAAAAAATAATAAAATGTTCTAAATCATTGATAATTTGAGAAATGTAAATTAAAACAACCCTGAGGTTCCACCTTACACCCAGATTGACAAAGTGAACAAAAACAGAAAATGAGAAATGCTGTGGGAAAACAGGCAGACTAATGTGCAGCTTTTAGAGCTGTGAACTGCTTCAAGCTAGACTAGAAGCCAGTTAGGAACTACCCCAAAGTTATGTAACTGTTGGTACTTTTATCCCAATGATCCCTTCACTAGCTCTATGCCTTAAAGAGATTAAAGAAAGAAGAAAAAGATACATTATGTACAAAAAATTTTATAGCAGTAAAGAAATGGAAACAGGGTATTTATCAGTTGGGAAACTGGTGAACAAGTTTTGTATGTATGTAATCGAATGCTGTTGTGCTATAAGAAACAACTCATATGGTTTCAAAGAAACATGGGAAAACTTGTAATGAACTAATACAGAGGGAAGTGAATAGAACCAGTGAAACACTTTATACAATAGCAATGTCATCAAGACAAATAGCTTCAAAAGACTCAGGAACCTCAAGCAACACAATGACCAAGCACAATTCCAGGTATTCAAGATGCTACCCACCCGCTGAAAAGGGGATGGACTCAGCAGAGCAGCCATTTTTTTTTTTTTTTTGGACATAGCTAGTAAGAGAATTTGTTTTCCTTAACTATCACAGGGGTTTCTTGATTTCTTAATGGGGAATAGAGGGTGCAGGGAGGTAAATGGGAGAGAATACAGATCTGAAAATAAAATTTAAATAGAGTGGGGGGAAAAAAGTAAGTGAGTGATGATAACGAAGAACTAGTAAGGCTTCGTCATACTGTCATGCCAGATCAAAAAGAATTAGTAAACTGGTACGGGACAGTGTCAATGTCTTTTGCTCTTCCTGTGGAAAGATGTAGGCTAGACATTAGTAGTTAGATGGATCTGGATCTCACTGAATGGCTGGATTTAGAGTGGTCAGCGGTGTCTGGCCCTTTGTAGTTTAACATTTTAATAGGGCAACCCAGTAAAGCAACTTGGAGAGTGGGGTAAGTACAGCTGCAGCAGCATGGAATGGAAACGGCGAGTGTTTGGAAGCCTGGTTCTGGGCAAGATGAAAGCTTGACTGTTGGAACCTAGTGTCCCAGGGGAAGAGTTCAAGATTACACTGGAGAGGAGAGTGGAATGAAGGCTAGAATGCAGACAACATGGTGTGGAAATGGCTGCGAAATGGCATGAAGGGAAATGGCTCAGGGCAAGATGAGGGTATTTTAGTAAGAATGGGGAGATGGGGATGACAGCCAGAGTGGAGAAAATTTTAAATTAACAGGGATAAATCTGAAAGGAAGGGGAAAAATTTTTTTTAAATCCATTTCACAAGTATAACAGGGAGGAAAGTATGTTTACATAGCAATATAACTGAAAAATATTGGAGTTCTTTAGAGGTCTTCAAGCTCAACATGAATTAACAGTGTCGTAGAACAACCAATTAGCCAATGAGGAGGTATGCAGTAGGGAGGCAGTTTCCAGGAGTAGCAAAATGACACCCTGTACTCTACTTTAGGTAGACCACATCTTCAGTACCCTCTTGAGTTTGGGGTGCCACATTTTAGGAGGGATACTGATAGCAACACAACAACATAATTTGCCATGCAAATTAGGGTTTATAGAGTTTAAAATATACCATCCAGGGGTGGCTAGGTGGTGCAGTGAATAGAGCACCGGCCCTGGAGTCATAATGACATTAGTTCAAATCCACCCTAAGACACTTAACGTTTAGTTAACTAGCCCTTATGAGCTTGGGCAAGTCACTGAAACCCAATTCCCCTGCCCTCCCTCTCCAAGAAAAAAAACAAACCAGGAATGTACGAGTAAAAAAGACATTTACAACAAGAGAGACCTCAATAACTGATATAATCAGTGTGATACAGTGGTATCCAGGCAATATAGAGAACAAAGTCCCCAGTACATTAAGTAGATCCCTTTAGCAAACTTACTGGAAAATACAGTACCCACAGTGATAAGGTCACAGGTCCAATGGAGTATGATTGAGTGGCATTTGGGAAAAGATGGGTGAGGAACAAAGAGGCTTACATAGTTAGAAAAACCGGACCCATTCTGCCCTGTCCCCACAGCTGCAAGCTAGAACTAACAAAAAATAACTAATGCTCTAAGTGTTTTCTATACGGTGTAGTCTGAAGGCCATGATAGGAACAGGTCCTTTGTTTCTAGAACAAAAAATCTCTCTGACTGTCAGAATTAGAATCTTTGTAGATCAGAGATCACTACTGTAAACAGTAGCTTTTAAAATGTTAGCAAGAGCAAAACATTACATAGGTCAATGTCATACAACTTGTTTTTCCCCCTTCTCTTCATTATAGGACTTTTCTTCGTATTTATCAGACGGGCTGCATTTATCACCAAAAGGAAATGAATTTCTATCATCACATCTTTGGCCTTTGCTAGAGAAGAAAGTAGCCTCATTGCCTTTCATTCTTCCTTACTGGAGGGATATCGGTGAACTGAAAGCTGATTATAATCTCCTTGAACAAGTTCTTCTAGGGGATGGTGACCATTAATTAATTACATAAAATATGAACATTAAAGTGCTAGTGACATTCTAGAACTCTAGTGCTTGGTTATTATATTCTTGGACAAATTTATTACCATTGCCACTTGCAGTTTCTTATGTAAATTAAAAGGTATAGGGAATTAGGAACACTGTTTTGATGTTATTAAATATTTATTAACAATTTAAGGCAAGTAGTACCAGTTCCAAAACTACAAATTCCATGCGGAGGATCTTGTTAATTCTATACATGGGGGAAAGGCAAAGACAATTTTGTTTTTAAAAAAGTCATAAAACTTTATAAAAAATGGTTATATTTTTCTGGAAATTATATGGATCTCTCACACTTTCATACACACACGCGCACCCCAGTGTTCAAATTCCAAAAGTGTAACTAAAAATATAACATGATGAACAGTTAACAATAACAATACCATAAGGCAACAAGTTTCAAGTATTAGTGTAACAAGAATCCATGTAACAAATATATTCTTCAAAAAACACATTTTGTCACAGGTTTGGTTAATTCCCATCGATTTTATAAATACAAGCTGAATCAAAATATCTTGGCTGGTAAGCACTTTCTCAGTACTTAGAAATGCTTTTAACTCCATAATTCTGTGTAAATCAAAATTAACTGTACATGATTTATCCTTCACATAGCAATTGGTGATTTTTCAGGATCCTGGGACACTTCCAAAAGCAACAAGTAATGCAAGCATCTATTTGCCAATCTATCAAAAAAAAAAAACTTTACAGTGAAAACTGTGACAGGTCAAAAAGCTCAAAAAGAAAGACTGCTATTTATCAGCTTGATAAATTGACTGATCTACAACCACATTTTAAGTTACTTTTGGTTACTTCTTCATACTTTGTATTTGTATTGCTTTCTGTGTCAGGATTCCTGCCCAATGCAGACTTCTTTAAATAAGCGACTTTTTAATAAAATTCTTGGCAACAGGAATTCACAAAGATAACCAGCAGATGAGGTCTAAGCATCTGGAGACTCCAAAAACGGGGTGTTTTTAAAAAACATAACTATGTTCCTTCCCCTGCAACTGTGAACCTATCTTATCTCCTGCCCCATTTAAGGGTGTAAATGCCACCACGATTATTTCTAAGATTATACGAAGCCCCTATCTGCTCTTGGTAGCACCTGAGACCCACATTTAGATCACTTAAAACAAGATTTTGGTTCAGCTCAATCTTCATTTGAAAACAAATGATGATTTTGTAGTTTTCTTAACAACTTCTACATGTCTCCCAATATACAAAGGACCATATAATCCTTTTATTTTATTTTTAAAAAATTCTCACCTCTCTAATCAGTGCTGTTATGAATAAAAAGTTAAATTACAAAAAGCAAACATACACAGTCTGATTCAGCTAGATTTTCTGCTTTTTGTACCACAGGTTAAAGTACATTTTAAAGATTCAAAAAAATTAAATCAAACCAAAAAGCTTCAAAACAAGCTTACCTCCTTGAAAGGAAAAAGGCCTAAGACAGAAGGATTATTTCAATAAAGGAAGGTCAAACACATGTCCAGCATCTGCTGTTAAGTCACTTCCTTATTTGTCCCATTTCCTAACTAGCCCCTTGAAATAATGTAATGATTTTAGATTAAGCCCATAAAAAATTATTTTGAACAGGCAAGTCAAAAAAGCTAGAGACAAAACCCCTAAACTAGCACTCTGTTTCTTTGCTGTCCACACGACTTTGGCGCTGTAATTTAAAAGAGGATGCCTTTTCACTCCTTGTGACAGGATGGTCTGTAAGATCCTCAAAAGACTTTGCAGCTGAGCTGCTATTTGGGAAAGGATCCTTCTCAAAGGATCCTTCATCAAGGATTGAATCAGTGCTCGGGTCTTCCTGAATGGTGTCCATCCTTTGGTGGTCTAGTTTTGGAGCCACTGAGGGTATCACTGGAGCAGACTGGAGTGGCTGAAGTCTACCAGGGGGTTGAGGCACAGGAAATGGTTTGATGATACGAACAGATGCTGAATCCATGCTACTCAGCATTTCCACATTCTGAAAAGATAGGTTTAAAAAGGTTTTATTTTTAAAATTTTTCCTTACTCTCATTCAACCTAAGAAGAGCATAGACTCTTAAGAAAAATTTTCCTCTTTAAACTTCCATTCACCATTTTAACATGAGAGAAAAAAAAACTCATGGTAGAATAAAGTCATTGTGGGGAATTCCTATTATCTTATGGATGATCATACCCTCGCTTGTGCACTACGATGGATCTGAAGCTGCCTTTTGTCATTCAAGTCACAGGAAAATTTTGAGGATTATAGATTTCAAAGTGTAAGGGACCTAGTTCATTTAGTCAAACCCTCTTTGTTTCACAGATAAGGAAACTGAGGCTCAGAGAGGTTAAGTGACTTGCCTAAGTACTATAAGACTGCATAAGATCACATAAGTAGTTATACTCCTCCAAATCTAAATCTGGTACTTTTCCCACAGTACTATGCTTCTATATGATAGTGTCTGATGTCTTCACTCACATTTAAGCAAGATTTAGTAGAATTTCAACAGGTAGAGATTGGGGAAGGGGAGGGGATAGAATGCATTTTCACCATGCAGCATTGTAAGCAAAGGCACAGAGAATCATAGACACTAACTGACATAAGTTAAAAGTTATGTAAAAAGTTTTACATAAATAAAAAGAGAGAAAGGTAAGAGGGCACCAAAGATGTATTATCTGTTCATGTACATGGCATACTTACACTGGGGTGAAACAAAGACAAAGATTCATACTGTTTATCCAATTTCTTGTCCTAGAAAATAAATTTAAGCTAAGAAAAAATTTCTTCAAACAAAACCAAGCAATACGTGCAATCTCTCTGCCCGCCCCCAAATTAGGTCATTTCCATGACACTAAAAAGAGTCCTTGGGACTATAAAACCACCAGCAGGTGAATGGCTCTCCAGAGGAAGATGTAAATCATTTGTCACTAGCAAATGTGAAGTATTTCAACAAAAAAACTTCTGTACCATTATCTTGGCAGGACCAAGTGTGACCAGAAGTAAGATTTCATGGCAGTATTTAAACCCACCTTTTTACTCTCCAGACAAGAAAATGACAAAAGCCTCTAGAGGCTCCATTGATGTCTTGTTCTCTAGTACAGCAACATAATTGTGCAAGGCACTATTGGAATGGAGAAATTAACAGGGAGATGGAGAAAAGAAAATGCAGGGCATTTCCTCAAGTGTTTTCTCAGTGGGATTAGTTAAGTGTATTAAGAGCACAAGACAGTTCAAATGTTAACAGCAAAGGTCATTTATTTTATAGAGTATACACATTCCCAAAGAGTCCCCAAAATACAGCTATACCTGCATACCCTTGCCCACTACCACTTCCTTCCCATTCCTGTCCCTACACCTTCCTGCTTCTAGCTTCTCCCACAGCCTTTTCAATGAGCAGACAGCCCTGTGCTGAGTGAACCACAGAGAAGAACTGGGCTATATCAGTGCATATGCCCAAAGCAAGTCTTTCCAAAATACAAAAACATAAAAAGCTTTTCCTGAACTATGCTGTATTTTAATGGAACTAAGAACCAGGACCTATGCTCTTACTGGTGGTTGGCTGGATTCTTCTTTATGGAATCTGCACCACTTAAAAAGTGATGATCATACTGAAAACTACTATATGAAGGGTAAACGAAAGAACTGCAGGAGTTTCAAGGTGGGCCCAAGTCACGAGATTTGGGTCTCTGTAAAAATGGAGAAAATACTGCCTCCCTACCTGCTACCCCACATAGAAAGCAATCTGAAAAGCATTTTGAGTTCCTCAAAGTCTTACTGCAACAGGTACAAGATGCACTTATTATTAGATTGACTTACTGCATCCAGAATTAGATGGATATCTTTGCTTATACTTAAGTGGCCTTTAAAATGTTTCTTTGGACCACCTTATCAGGGTGCCCTAATGCTTAAGGGCTATATTTTAAAACTAAACAAAGATGTACAATCATCTACTGTTAATACAACTTCTGCAAAATAAGAGTAGTCTAACTGGATTCTTACTAAGATTTACTCTTAAAAGAAATCTATATTTTGATTAAAATAAGATCAGAGGGATGAGAAGCAATGTCCCAATAACATTCAAGGTTCATTGGGGGAAAAGTCTGGCACAATATTTTGCCAAGATCAAATTCTACCCATATCCTTCATTAAGTATAGTAGATAACTGTATTCAAAATTAAATTCATAATCACTTAAAGACTTGTGACTTACCACACAATGGACAAGAATGCTGAGGGGAATCCACAAAATCAAGGAAAAGACAAGGACTGAACCAACAATGTTGTCTGCTAAAAACTTTCCTGTGAATAATTTGAAAAACTGTAAATGTCCTATGTCAGTATTTGACAAATCTAAATCTTTTTTCCTTATCAACAGCAGTATCAGACCTATAATCTTCTGCTATAGAAATACTTCACTGAGAAGATACATGTGAAGAATGTGATGAATTGAAAATCTCATTGCAAATAAGCACTTTTAAAGTTCTTTGTGGCACCCGCTGAAGACAGCATATGTAGCACTAAAGGGCTGGTGCTCATTCAGACTGGTACTGGTACCAACTGCTCAAGAAGCCAATTCTTAGTGGCTCTTGATCAGATTACACATTGTCCTAGAACCAATAGGATTATATTATGTTTGTAGGGATATATTCTTTTAGAAAGGAAAACAATGTTTTAGCCCTTGATCCACAGAGAATGACAAAATTACTGCAGTTTTATTTGAAGTGATCAAACTGATTTGTGATAAATGTGCATAAAAGGCTTCCACTTCTTCAATCTTGTGAGTCTAGTTAGCAAGTCTGAAAAAAAAAACCAACCCACTTTTTCTGAATTATTCTACATATATACAATGAATTTTTGATTGTCTACAAAAGGATATATCAAAAATATATCGTATGTCAGGTTTTTAAATGACACATCAAGTAGAATAGGTGAATAATTTTTTCTTCCTATATTAGATTAAAAAAATTTTTAAAGCACTTAACCCTCTCCTCATAATTAGTCTTCCAAGAATAGTCTAAGTTTTCCAATGTTCTAAATGAAAACAGAATCCAAGAAAGAACCTACCAAAAGTATTGATGCTCAGCTGATCAATGAAATCCCAAAATCGCTCTATCACATCCTGCACTCGTTTCTCACATTTACCCTTTAAAGGAAAACATTAATATGATTAACTGATGCCATAAACACTGAAAAACAGAATCTTCAAAGGCCAGCTAGGCAGCACAGTGGATACCACGATTGCTGCGCCTGGAGTCAAGAAGACGCTATATTCAAAAGCAACTTCAGACACTAGGTGTGTGACTCTGAGGAAGTCACCTTTTATCTGTTTACTCATCTGTAAAATGGGGATAATAATAGTGCCTACTCCTCAGGGTTATTCTGAGGATCAAAAGAAATAATAATTTTAAAGTTAACAATCTAACTTTATAGACCACCTAAATTTAGCACATAGAAGGAGACAACTAACCAGAAATGTATTCAATGACAATAATGATTCACGGACTCATAGACAGGATCAAGAGCTGGAACGAATCTTTTAACCAAAGAAAAAGTGTTGTTTGAGAAATTCAGCTGCTGCCCTAGAAAGAGACAGCCTGCTACTACAGTGGAAATACTTCCTGATCAATCTCTATGCATTTTAAAATTTGCTTCCATTATATGTATAAGTGTGTATGTATATACATTCATATATGTATGTGTGTATGAGAAAATGTGTGTGTGTGTGTGTGTGTGTGTGTGTGTGTTCGCATACGAAAGTATCCATGGAAAATGAAGGGTTTTTTCCTGGCTTAAGTAAACAGAATCTTGATTCCAGAGGACCAGTGATAAAGCATGCTACCCCATTCCTGACAAGATGGTAGATTCTGTGGGCAGAATGAGACATACTTTGGCCATGAAAAATGCAGGAAATTTGTTTTACTCAACTATGCAGATATGGTATGAGGGTTTTGCTTTTCTTTCTTTTTCAATGGGAGCAAGAGAGGTAGGAGAGAGAAAACAGATGTTTGTTAAATGAAAAAAATTAGATCTATAAAAACAAAAACTAAGTTCATGGACACCATGCTAATGAAAAAAGAAAATTAGGCCACCAATCCACTTCTACTTCACTTTAAATAAGCCATTTTATGTTATGCTATATTATATAAAATATATAGCATACAGTACACATAACATATAATGAAATATACTATATAACAAAGCACAGTCTAGCATATACCATATAGTATAGAAGAGTGGTTCCCAACCTTCCTAATGCTGTGACCGTTTAATACAGTTCCTCATGTTGTGGTGACCCCCCAACCATAAAATTATTTCCATTGCTATTTCGTAACTATAATTTCTCTATTATTCTGAATCATAATGTAGATATCTGATATGTAGGATGTATTTAAATTGAACATAACCCACAGGTTGAGAACCGCTGGTATAGAACAATATATGGTAGCATAAGGTAATATCATATCCATACAGTATGGTATGACATAATAAAGTATATCACAGCACAGCAGAGCAAAGCATATGGCATGTATTAAGCCAGTATGGTAAATGACATTACTCTGTCATGTTGGTCAGTTATTTTCAGTAGTGCCTGCTTCTTTGTGACCCCAATTGAGATTTTCTTGGCAAAGATACTGGAATGGTTTGCCATTTCCTTTTCCAGCTCATTTTACATGAGGACACTGAGGCAAACAAGGTGAAGTGATCTGCCCAGGGTCACAAAGCTAATAAGTGTCAAACTCCAGATTTGAATTCAGAAAGATGGAATATTCCTGACTTCAGGCCCAGAACTGTCTTCACTGCATCACTTAGCTCCCATTACTTTGTCAGAATGAATGATATTATGACAGCTTAATATGTCATTTCCCGCACTATTGTTATATGTTCACTTAATTTGCTATAACATCTACAATATATAATGAGTAACTGAAAACAGAAAACATCTATCCTATATTATATAATGTTATCGTGCATGCAGAATGTCAATTAGCACACCAGTGTAGAGCATAGCTTATTACCTAAGCATAACAAATCAGACTACATTTTTAAGAAATGAATATTTTCAGCCTCATTTGGGCCACCAGATTGTTTAAGGACATGTGCAGGACATACATACTTACATTCATGTCACAAAATCCCACAGTACAGGGCTTTCCTTTCCTCAAAAACAAGAAGTTATTGTCAGCATCAAGATATGGAACACATCGGCCAGATTCATCCCTACAGCACACTTTGCAAGAGTGGTCAGTTTCTAAAAGAGAAGACAGTACCTGTCATCAACTGGAGTTTCCAAATAGTACCAATTTCTTCCTCCTTCCCTTTCCCTTATTAACCAACCACATAACACTCTAAGAAAGGTGAGTTACTATGTCTTTAAAAAAACAAAGGGAAAGGAGAGGAATAGTTAATACCCATTCCACCTCTCAGCTAATTAAGTTTCTCAAAGTCTCCTGCTCATCTCTTAAGAGACAAATGTATAACATCTGTAGCAGAACAATGCCTTTGTAAATTTAAAAAAAAAATTGTAACTTTGTGACCCTCACGGCAAAAAAAAGGTCCATAGAAAAGTATCTTCCCACGTTCAGTACAAAACTTGCACTGAAACCAAAATTTCCTTTAGGATTCAATACGCCATTAAGTATTTTCAGACTGCAAGTTTTCTCATAAGTGATCATGTATTTTCTCAATACCAATATAATAACTAAAACTACTAATTTTGTCAATTTAAATCTTTGGCATCTTGGTTTAAAGTCAATCCAAAGTATTATTACTTTAAGCTACCAATGTAATGAAGACTTTTGAAGACACAAGTAGACCATGAGGGGTAGGGCTCTGCATTCTCAGGTGTGATTACTTCCTGACAGGTGCCTTTTATATAGATAGCACTTCCCCCCACTGTAGAGTTTTCCTCAAAACAACTCTATGAGGGCAGGATTGCTGTGTGAACGTGGGCCAGCTACTTCACCTGAGTTTCTTCACCTATAAAATGATACTTGTGGTACCTATCTCACAGGTCTGAGGATTAAATTGTAATTCTAGACATTATCCATGTAAAACGCTTTGTAAACTATAAATAAAGCACTATTACAGCTGTTATTACAGCAACTTCGTTTTACAAATGGGGAAACTGAGGTTGTCAAACATAAAGTGACTTGTGAGGATCCCCCAGGAAGGAGCAAAGCTGGAATTTATTCCCAAATTCCAGCTCTACACAAAGACTTGTTCTACATGTGACATAACCCCTACCATATTGAGGATGGTCTAACAGCAACCAGTTGTTGTTTCTCAATTCCCTCTATTATGTTTACCCGAAATTTTGGAAGTTTTAAGATCATAGCCAGGACATTGAATTCCAATACGAAACTGGAATATGTAAAATGAAATCAGAAAGGAATCTACCCCTACAAACTGAAACAGAGAACACTGAAAGTGAAAAACTTCAGCTAGGAAAACTACTTGGCTGACAAGCACATAATTCTGTATATAATACAAGTTACAGAAAGGCTGTTGTGCTATGAGCATTAATTCTTATATTTATAAAACACCAAGCTTCCTTTAAGTTCAGAGCTCTTTGAATCCTTCACTTACACATTAGGAGCTCCAGTGAGTATGAAAGGACTAATTATTTCCATTTTACAGATGCAAATACTGAAGCTTAAGGTTAGGAGCGACTAAATCACTATAAATTAGAGAAATGCAAGTCAAAACAACTCTGAGATACCATATCTCACTGATACGCGGAAAAACTGGAACACTAATACATTATTGATGGAGTTGTGAACTAATTCAACCATTCTGGATAGCAATCTGGAACTATGAGCAAAGGGCTATAAATAATTGCACATACCCTTTGACCCAGCAATACCACTTCTGGGACTGTATCCCAAAGAAATCACAGAAGTGGGAGGAAGACCCATATGTACAAAAATATTTATAATAGCAGCTCTTTTTGTGGTGGCAAAGAACTGGAAATCAAGGGGATGCCCATCAATTGGGGAATGGCTAAACGAGTTGTGGTATATGAATGTAATGGAATACTACTGTGCTATAAGAAATGAGGAGCACACAAACTTCATAATAACTTGGAGAGACGTATATATAAATTGATGCTGAGTGAGGAGAGCAGAACCAGGAGAACTTTGTACACAATTACAGACACATTGTATGTGTGATGACTAACTTTGATAGACTGGGCTCCTCTCAGAAATACAAGGTCAGAAGACAACCACAAAAGACTCATGATGGAAAGGGATATATCCACCTCCAGAGAAAGAACTACAGAGTTTCAGATTGAAGCAAACTATTTTCTCTCCTTCTCGTTTGTGTTTTGCTTTGTTTTATCCCTTCTTTCTCATTGTTTAGCCCATTGGTTATAATCCTTTACAACATGACTAATGTTTAACGTGAAGGTATTAGTAGAACCTATATTTGATCACATGCCACTGTAAGGGAGGATGAGAGGGAGGGGGAGAAAATCTGAAACTTAACAGATTGCAACTGAATGTTGCGAAAAAGTAAATAAATAAATTTATAAAAAGGAAAAATAAAACCCAGTTAGGAGTCAGTCAGTCAATAGGTTAGTAAGATCATGGTTTGGTCCTCAGGCCAAAGCTCTATACTGTTTCATCATAATGCACTCATTAATCAACTGAGGTTTTTGCTTCCAGGAGCATTGAGACAAGTTGTGTGGCAATCCTACTCCGGAGAGGGGAATACACTGTAAACTCTCTTTCCCATATCTGAGTTTGATGGCATGCTACCATTCTGTAGCAACTGGTGAAGCCAAGCATTTTCAATCTGAAGATCTGATGATTTAGTGCTGGAATCCTGGCCATATGTGAAGACAATCTAGGCTCAGGGAAGATGACTTTTCCCCTAGGCAATGAGTAGCAGATTTTATGTCAGGTTCTAGTACTTCAGATTCAATATTCCTTCCACTAATACGAGCCACCTTTCAGAACAATTTATCAGATCAGCTATTTCTTGACCTCACCTGGCATGAAGCCTTAAAGTTAGAACCAGAAGATGTTGCTCTAAATCCCAGCAAACACTTAATAACCATGTAACCTTGGATATGTCATTTCTCTGTGGCCTCATCTGTAATATGACAAGACTGTATTAGCTGAGCTCTTGAGTTCCTTTTAGTTCCAAATCCTATAATGTTAAATCATATCCAAAGAACAAAGCAAGGAAGTTCTGAAGAGCGCTGCTGAAATGCTATTTTATAATTAACAGTCTTTGGCTTTGATGATCTTGACAACTCATATCCTTCGTTTCTCCTTCCTCACTGCCTCCAAAGAAAGGGTCTGCTGAGTCAGAACCACTTTTACGCTGTTTTTAATGGCAAGAACAATCAATTGTTTAACTCACCATTACAGGCACAAGACTGGAGATTCTTCTCCCTCTCACAGAAGGGAATACATTCTCCATCTTTACATTTTCCTAAATCTAAGCAAACAGTGTCATCTGCAGCATTTCCAGGAGGTGGACATTCACTGCTGTTACCTAGAAACAATGGATCAGAGAACAGATTATAGTGGAATAAAATATTTCTTTCATCTTCCTACAAGTCCATCCTACAAGTACATGATCTCCAGGTACATGATGTATTTTCTCTCATGAGAAGTGAAATCCTACAAAAGGCATGATTTGGTTTATCAAATGCTCTAATACTTACTTGATTTCTTCATTTGTATAAAAATAAAGATATCTGCACTTCCTCTGCCTTATTGGGGGAGGAAAGTACTTCACAAACCTTAAGTGCTACAAAAATGGGAGCTGTTATTGTTCCAAAAAGCTAATCCATGAATTGTACAGAGCAGCAGCATAGAAAAGTGAGCTTCTCATAATTCAGCATGATCCACCATACAAACAGTAGTTAACTATTTAAGAAGGGATCAATTGTGCTATTCCCAGGGTTTGGTTGGGCCACGTTTTCAATATAACAGTAAAACCAGTCAGGAATATTTTCTTATAATGCTCTGTGGAAAGATATCAGACTTTAATGAACTGGACCCTGTTTCAAAGAAGACACTCTGAGGTTGATTTTAAAAGTCTGAATACTCATATTGATTTCTCCTCCTTTCTGAACTGTGTTCCATTCATTTGGCATTTTACAACACAAAGCTGCAAAAACTCTTTTTCCATAAGTGATCTATCTCTTCTACTAGACTTATGCAATGCTTCTTGAGGGTTGAAACTCTGTCATGTCTGTTTTGTATCCCCAGTGCCTAAGCACAGGGCCTTAGATGTGGCAGGTATGAGGTATAAATTTGTTGTCATTAATAATGAAAAGCAATGAAATAAAATCAAATGAGACCAAGACCACAGAATCAGACAGATACAAGGGGATTCAAACAACTGAGAATGAAGAAGATGACAAGAATCACTTTAGGCTGTGCTATACTGCCTAGAGTGACAACAATAAAAACTCATACCCCACTTTTGTCCAGTATCCTTGACAAAACCCTTGACTCAAAGCAGCTCTGCACAGTGGTAGATGGGGAAATGTTATTTCACAGACATGTAACAGGGACTCCAAAGACTCTAAGAGGGTCAGGTCAGAAGCTGAACTAACATTGCACAGAAGGAAAAGTGGTAGAGACAGAACTAGAACCCAAGTTTCCTGACTCCAAATCAAATGCTCTTTCCACAATACCATGTGGCTTTCTTACATACAAGACGGAAATTAAAGTGCCTGAATTAACCAAGTTCAATTGTTACAGATGTTTGGTTTAGGAAATAATGTTTTTCATCTACAGATCCCCTTTTAAAGAGGAAGTCCCTCATCATTAAGAATTCCTAGAACAGACTGACATCTCTCAAAGTCATAATCATGAACCTCTTCCAGCTCATATGAAAGAGAACGTATTCCTCAGCTCACATCTATGAGTAATGCCAGTACTTAGCACAGTGCCTTGCATGTAGTCGGTGCTTAACATTTTACTGACTAATATAAACCTTTTCCAAAAATTATTTTCATTAACAAAGGAAAAAAATCCATAACCATATAAAATTATGAATCCTAACCAACCTCAAGAGCTATTCACAATTTACCAAAAATGGTGACTGAAGGGATGTCCATCAATTGGGTAATGGCCAAACAAGGTGTGGTATATAAATATAATGGAATAGCATTGTGCTGTAAGAAATGATGAACAGACTTCAGAAAATCCTGGAAAGACTTATATGAACCAATGCTGAATGAAGTGAACAGAATCAGGAAAACATTATAAACACTGTGCAATGACTAACTTTGATAGACTTGTCTCTGTTCATATCCAGAAAAAAAACTAGGGTCTAAATGCAAATCAAAGCAGACTATTTGCTCTCTCTCTTTTGTTTCTTCTTTCTTATGGTTTCTCCTATTAGTTCTAATTCTTCTTTATAACATGACTAATGTGAAAATATGTTTAATATGAATATATGTAGAGTTTGTATCAGACTGCATGCAGTCTTGGAGTGGGGAGAGGGGAGGGATGGAGAAAATTTGCAACTCAAAATCTTATGGAAGTGAATGGTAAAAACTAAAAGTAAATAAATTTTTTTTAAAAGTTCAAAAGCTGGGCAAGTAACAATTCCCTCCTCCTTTTAAAGTGTACTCTCTGAATCTGGTGGAAACATTTATGCATGGATTAGACAACTGAAGACAGGGTACAAAAGTCCTACGGCTGCAAGGGCCCTGGACAAGGAATTCCATTTTACTCTAAATGAGGCAGGCATAGAATCATACAGTCCAAAAATAAAATTTTCGTATTTGTTGTTTTGCTGTAAAGCTGAATTATATATATGAAGTTCATTAAAGTACTAAGGAAAAAGAGTTGTTGCATGCATTTGTACCCATGAATTCTTTTATAAAACTGGATGAGGGAGGGACAGAGAGATTATATGACTTGCAAAGTAAACTGTCTTCTATATAAAGTGACACTAAGTAGCTTTTTCAAAAGAATAGGCTCAGAAAATTAGAAAACTATCTTAGAAGTAGTTTTGTAATCCTTGATAGAATATCAGTGTATATATATATAAACCATTTTTTAAGTGAAGAACTGACCTAAGAAGTTTTGGCACACATTGTTTGGTAATCAAACCAAAAGAAAACCATTGTGATGAAATACCTGTACAGTAGGATACACCTTTGCAGGTAGCATTAATGGCCTCCTGGCACTTCTTCTCAGCTGTCTCAAACTGACAATTTTTACAGCAAGGACTATTTCTGTCACTGGGAGAAGAGGATTCAATCAGAAAGTTAAAACATGAATAACAGTACATTTTCAATATTAAAATAATTTCTTTATTACCTGAACCTTCTACAACCAAGGTGCTCTGTCTTTTACAGACCATCTCCCCAAATCCCTGCACTCCATGAACAATCATTTCTGCAACGTTTCAGTTCACCTGTCTAGAGATTTGGCCTGACTGTGGCTACATCACTCTTTACACCTCTCTGCCAATGAAGAATGGAGCAGAAAGGCAGTGTGATAGCTATGAAGTAGATAGCTTAATGTAGGATCAACACAGTCACTTGTTACTTTTATTTGTGCCTCAGCAAAAATCTCCTCACTAAGAGTCTCCTATATGAAATCATACATCCATTTGAAAAATATGCATCAGCATCAAAGACATCATATAACAGCAAAATCATATAGAACATATAACATATCTTTCCATATAGTACAGCATTCTTAATTTTTACTAGCTTAACAAAATGATTAAAAGATCAAATCTTATGAAATTTCATTTGTAGATGCTCATTACCTAATATATAAGGCTGCTGTTTTTTCATCACAATGGTTTATTTAGAGGGCTTTACATATGGTTAGTCATCAATTCATTCATTTATAGAGAGCTACAGAATTTGTAATCAAACTATATGGTTTAACAATGCTTACCTACACTGAACTCCTTTTTTCAAGGTACAGTTTGTATTGCAACAGGTGTCATTGTTCAGATACATAATGCCAGGATCACATTCTTCTCCTTCATCCACCCTGGAATTCCCACACACATTGTTGTTGCGTTCTTGAAAACATTCTCGAGCCTTACTTTCGATAGTCTTGAAGATGGATTGTTTACTGCAGTTTGAAAACATCTTAAAGAACACACAAAAAAAATGCCACATAGGCCAAAATCACATTATAAAAGTTCATTCCCATTTTAAAATATATCTTCTTTTAATTTTTTTTTTTTTTTTTGCAGGGCAGTTGGGGTTAAGTAACTTGCCCAAGGTCACACGGCTAGTTTTTGTTTTTTTTTTTTGTGTTAAGTGTCTGAGGCCAGATTTGAACTCAGGTACTCCTGACTCCAGGGCCGGTGCTCTATTCACTGCACCACCTAGCCGCCCCTAAAATATATCTTCTTTAACTCATGACAAGAAATAGGCTTTATTGTGAAACTTGTAATAAGATACTGTCCCAGATGTACCAAGAAGCTACTAAAGTTACTTCTAAGTGCCATCTGTTTGGAATCCCAAACTCTTCCTTGATCCCAGAGATGTTGAAAGGTTAGGTAAGTGCTTCTTTAAGAGCTTCAGAGGAAGGCAAACTATCATTATGAAAAGTAAATATGTCTTGCCCCTGCTGGCCAACTACCAAGAGGAGGAAGTACATAGTTCAGATATAGGTGGAACTAGATCAGGGCATCTAAACCTGGGATTCATGAACTTGTATTTATATATTTATACATATACACACATATTGCATTATATGTGTATATACATACTTATAACATATATTAATATATTTTTATATTTCAATATAATTGGTTCCCTTTGTAATCCTATGTATTTTTATTTTATATATTTAAAAATATTACTCTGAGAAAGGATCTATAGGTTTTACGAGAATACCTAAAGGTTCCGTAACACAAAAAAACTCTGGACTAAATGGTCTGTGATTCTGTGATACTATGTACACAGAACTATGAGTCTATGCCCTCAGGATCAATAGAAAGACCTTTATCACCATATAATCAAGATCCCTAGAAATCACCTAAAATTAAAGAGTTAGATTATAGTTGAGGAAACTAAAACCTAGAAAAGTGAAGTGACTCAGTAAAATATCAGATAGTGGGTAAAAATGCTGCAGTGTGAAACCTGGGTCTCTGACACCATACCCACACTAGGATACTGTATGAAAAACATCACCACCTGAAAAAGTCTTTGGAATGTGCTGGCGCAGTTGATTACTGGCAACACAACATTAACCAAAGTTACTCCATGAGGCTGCCGTTTTTCTACCTTATTTCTTTTCTTTTCACTGTTTCCATTACAACATTGAAACATTACATGTTGAAACATTAAAGTGCTTTAATTTGTCAAAGTAAAGGCATTACAAGCTGCATACATATCTAAAAACTAATCACAAAGCACTGAATTCTTCAGTAACTGAACAAAATATGAACTTCCTCATTTTGCTACAGAAAACCAGCCAGAATATTTTTTCTTCTTTTCTTCACCTTCTTCCTCCCTTACTTTGAAAATTTTATGTTTGTCAATTATAAAAGCATTAATTTTTTTCTTCTTTCTTCCCTGCTGCTTTCCAACGAATAAAAGGTAAAACAAAACTCTTTCAACACATATGCGTAGTCTGACAAAACAAAATGTCACAATGCCTAATATTTTAAAAAAAAGTCTCATTCTATACCCTAAGTAACCACCTCTCTTTGCAAGGAGGTGGATAGAATGCTTCATTGTTGGACCTATGGAACTTTGGTTGGTCAGTGGGTTGATCATAATTCTTAAATCTTTACTTCAGCTCAAACATCACAGATTTTGCTTAGGTCCTTTATTTTAACTGCGGGAATCTTGACTTTTCATGTTTTTTTATAAACACAACATCATACTGTTGGATTCTGCATCCTCTTCTCTTTTATGGGTAAGTTTATACTTTTCACATTCACAATTATGAGGGCAAAGTACATGTATATTTTCCTCCATCCTGTTCTCTCAAGCTATTCCTTCCCTGCTTCTGTTCCCCTCTCTTCTCTTTCCCTCACTGAAAACCCAATTCACAGTTTCTTATCCTTTCTTTTCTTAGAAACCACTTTTTTTTTTACTTTTGTAAAAAATGTGTAATTTTATTTAATCAGTTTTCATATTCTAGATCCTTGAGGGATAGAACATGACTCAGATCCTGTGTCCAATGGCCTTGACAGGAAGATTGTTTCTGAACTTGGTTCGAGCCATTCCACTATTTCCATGGGCCTGAGTAACTTTCCCCCAGATAACTCTTGTTCTGTTTGGTTTCCCACCAGGAGTCACTGTGTTGTTTTTGGCTTTGTATACATAAACACATTTCTTTCCCAAACAGAATTCAGTTTCATCTTGTGAATAGACACCTTCAATTTTCAGAAGAGCTGTTCCCTCTGTTTCATAGGCCTCGCTTGTAGCCAGCAAAAATGGCTTTGGACCACAGTCTTCCAGACATTTTGCTATTCTAGAAATTGTGTTTCCAGCAGGCCTCCCCAGTTCCAAGATGGAGGAAAAAGCTTAAAACTCTCTTTGACAGTCACCCTGCTTAAGAGTCTTTCACAGAAGTAATCCCTTAGGGGCGGCTAGGTGGTGCAGTGAATAGAGCACTGGCCCTGCAGTCAGGAGTACCTGAGTTCAAATCTGGCCTCAGACACTGAACACAAACACACACACACACACAAAAAACTAGCCGTGTGACCTTGGGCAAGTCACTTAACCCCAACTGCCCTCCAAAAAAACCAACAACAAAAAAAGAAGTAATCCCTTAATCTACCCTTCCCTCTTATTTTACTCTCCCATCTCTTCTTTTCCTCCATTTTCTCTGTTGAGTGAAATATAATTCTGTACCCAATGCATGTATGAATTGTCTCCTCCTCTACTTTTGTTTTGGAGGGGGGAAGGCAAGGCAATTGGGGTTAAGTGACTTGTCCAAGGTCACACAGCTGGTAAGTGTGTCAAGTGTCTGAGGTCCTCAGGTCCTGAGGACTCATTTGACCTCAGGTCCTCCTGACTCCAGGGCCTGTGCTCTATTCACTGTGCCACCTGGCTGCCCCTTCTCTCCTATACCAGTTTAGATAAGAAAGCGAGATTCAAGATCAACCGCCCACCTCCCCATTCTGCTCCCTGTTTTATATCATCTTTTATGAGAGTACCCCTGATTATGTGAGAATTTTCCCCACCTTTCCTCTTTCTTCTTCTTAGTCTATTCTTTTTCTCCTCTTTCCATACTTCTTTTGAGATCATCAAAACCTAATAAAACCACTCCTCTCTCTTAAGACTGTCTTCTTAGACTCCCTTCATAACACCTGATAGGGTTTTGAGAGGATAAAGTATCACCTCCCAATATTAAAATGTACAGTTTTTCTTTTCTTTTTTTAGTCTCTTAGGATTGCTTGCTCATACTTACCTTTTTGCTTCTCTTGACTCCTCTGAGTAAAACTGCTGCCAGTTGGCACCTGTTCCTTTACCCTACACAAGGTCAGGTCACTACACTGGACTGGGACTTCCTTTTGCTCTGATACACAGCCTCAGCCCTCTTTTAATCCAGGTACTGAAATCCTGTGCACAGCTGTTCCTAACTAGAGATTCTGTACTCAGTGTACATATACATTGTCTCTTTATGCCAAATTAGGCTGGAAAAATGACTCACTACAAATCTTTGATTTCCCAGCAAGGACTCGATCTGGCCTGTTTGCTGAAGGAGTATGGGTAAAATTTTGGGTATACTTCTTGATACATGGCCATCTTGGTTCTTCCCAATCACTTTTCCTAAGACTGTCCTAAGATTCTACCCAAGGTTTTCCAAACTCAGAGAGAAGACTGGTAGGCTTGAAGAATACATGCTATTTGAAGTATGATTCCTTTTAATGCTGGGACAATGCCAAGAATCTATGGAAAATGTTAACTGAATCCTGACTTTCAAAAGAGAAGGTAATAGGATTTCAGAAACCTTACTGAAGAGGCTGCAGAGTTGGCATCATCTTCACTCTGAACAAGAGCTGAAGAAATTAGGAAAAAGGAAAGATTTTGCTTTCCATAGACACTACAAAATGCTGATCATATATTGGAAACTGAGGAGATGCCCTTCAACTGTGAAATATCTGAACAAGTTGTGGTATATGATTGTAATGAAACATTACTATGCTATAAGAAACGAAAAGCAAGATAATTTCAGAAAAACCTAGAAAGATTTATATGAACTCATACAAAGTGAGGTGAACAGAACCAGGAGAACAATGTATACAGTAACAGCAATACTATACCATGAAAAACCGTGAATGACTTGGCTATTCTCAGCAATACAATGATCCAAGAAAATCCCAAAGGTCTCATGATGAAAAATGCTATCTACCTCCAAAGAAAGTTCGAACTGATAGTCTGAATACAGACTGAAGCACACTATTTTTCACTTTCTTCCTTTCTTTTTTTTTATTCAAGTCTCCTTGCACAAAATGACTAATACAGAAATGTTTTACATGACTGCATATGCATAACCTATGTCAAATTACTTACTATCTCAGGGAGGAGAGGATGGATGGAGGGACAGCATTTGGAACTCAAAACTTAAAAAAAAAGAAAAGAATGCTAAAAATTGTTTTTCCATGTAATTTGGGAGAAAATAAAATATTATTAGAGAACTTCCAGGAAAAAATTGGAGCTCACAACTCCAATCATAACTGTCTTACAGAAATATCCTTACATTTAAAAGAATCTTTCAATTTATTTACAGGAAAGAGAAAGAAGACAGACAGAGAGAGAAGAGAAGTGGCAGTCCCTCTGTACTCCTGGTTAGACCATGTCATACAGCCCATCTCACAAGGTATTAGTAAAACCTTTGAGGTTTCAGAGTTAGAAGGAATATAAAAGCAGCATTTAAAACTAAAAGGAACCTTCCTACACAGGCCCCAGAGGCCATTTAATTGAGTCATTTCATTTGGCACAAAAGGAAACTGAGGCCTAGAGAAGTTAAGTGACTTGTCCAAGGTCACAGAGATAGTAAATGTATGAACAAAGATTCTCTAACTACAAATTAAACCATACCAAGCAACCATTATTGTGAGCTTAACAGCAAGCCAACAGAGGAGGCAATACAGGAATTATACACCATTTTCAAAAATTAGAAAACTGTGGCTTAGATAGGCTTTGGGCTGAGGTAGAGAAAGATAAGAGACCAAGGGTGGTTCCTTGCATTCTGCTAAGGGTATATAAACCTTGTATTTTCCATATATCTTTGGCTCTGTATAAAACAGTTCTGTAATAAACAGACTATGGAACACATCCCCATCTCTCTCCCTCTTATTCACCTAAAAGCACGCGCTCTCTCTCTCTCTCTCTCTCTCTCTCTCTCTCTCTCTCTCTGTCCCTTTATTTCACTCAGCTGGTAGCTAGGCCCAGACTTGCTAGCCTCAGCACTTCTACAACTGTTTTTCTATAGAGCTTAAGTATAAAAACAGAGGAGAAAGAAAATTAAACCTTACTTTTGGTTACTCAAATGGTTCAAATGACACCTTTAACTAGATAACCATATATGACTACAACATGCACCACTCTTTTTTTTTTTTTTTAAGAGGGGAAAGGAAGTTGAAAAGTTGAGTCCCTTCCTTTTCCATCCTGAGGCATGGAATACAATTTTTGGATTCTTTCCTAATAATAAGGCAAGTTCTCTATCCTCATTAGCAATATGAAAAAATAAAGGGCTACATACCTTATTATTCTCATGGTCTCCGCTCACAGCTATTGGATACATAACATATTTTCCTCCTTGATCTTCATTTGGTGCACATTCTGCTAAGCCATCAGGATCATGTTCTGCTCCAAAATTGTGTCCCAGTTCATGAGTGGTAACCAAATCAGCTTCCTTAAGGACAGTGAAAAAAATATGCTATAATTTTCCAACAACAGACTGCATTTTGGCAATAAGGGCCAAGATTCATTGATAAAAGTCTGATTTATCTCATAAATGCACTGGGATAGAATCATAACAGAGTACAAATGCTGGTCATCATCAGTACTATATTCTATTCTATTAACAGATAATGCTAGTATTATAGTGCTTCTAATTAATGTAGCTGACTCATTTAGTGGAACTGTAAAAACTTAAGCAAAAAGATAAATAAACCTATAACTGCAGCTGAGTTGGAACAAATACGGAAACTCAGGAAGATTAAGTTTCAGGTAGGCTTCTTAAGGTCCTAGGGATTTATCATGTATTTATCAATTTAGAAGGTAATATATGATTATTATTATGGCCTATAATGTCATGATATATGAAATCAAGATTATTCCAGGAATAATTGTAAAAAATAACAATAGTAAAATTTCAGCTCACTTTCCCACAAGTAACATAATATAAAAAAAGGTTCTACTATACAACATGAAGATTTTAAAAAGTGATATAACATTAAAATAGAAAGTAGATTTAGAATCAGAAGACTTTTGTTCAAATCCTGGCTCTGCTACTTAATAGTTATATGACCTTGGGAAAGTCATTTCCCCTTCTCTAGATTTTAGGTTTCTCCTCTGTAAAACAAGGATGAGATTACTTACAAGTTCACTTTTATCTATATAGCCTATAATCCTAAGATTCTGAAAATCAACACCAAAAAAACTCAAAATAACAATTGTGTAGCAGGGACATGTCATTTGCTCTCCAATTCTTAAAAATAACTAATAGTTTCTTGACAAAGAAAACATTCATAACCTAAAGAGGTCATAGAATGATATGACTGTTAAGAGGCAGAGAGGGCGGGCCTGTGGAAAGAGAACTGAATAGGAGTCACGAAGATCTGGTCTTCAACCTATCAGCCCCCTCCAACACTTCTAGGTCATGGTGTAGTACAATTTATCAAGTACTTTATCAGCATTATTCTTTTTTTAAATCCTCACAGCTCCTTGTAATGAAGTTGAAAGAGACATTATAATCGTCACTCTACAGGTAAGGAATCTGAGAGCCAAGAAAGGCTACCACATGTTTGCTCAGGATCACATGAGCAGCACGCAGCAGAACTAGGACACGGCTCTTCAGATTCTCAGCCCAATGTTTTTTCTACTGTGTATGTGCACATTTCATACTGTGTATGTGCTGACAGAATATACGACAACACAGGATTCCAATCAAATGTTGTACTAAAGACTAGTGAGATGTCAAAATGCACTACCTAGAGCACATCGCTTGAAGACAGAAGTGAATCTGGAACACAAACCAGGCTTGAGCCCTTTGAAAACCACAAGTGTTGGGTTTATGAGTATCTATGACCTATAAAGAACAGCATTTATCATAGAGTATTTTAAAAGAACTAATAAGAAACATACCTTTGTAAGGATGGTTTTACCATAATTTTTTGTGCTGGTCAAACCACTGTTCAGAAAGATGTTCTTTCTTCCAACTGAACTATAATAAGCTAGAGAAAAAGGGGGTGGGGGTGGCAAAGAGAAGACAAATTGCTTATGAAATACATCTCCACACACCTTTCCTTTCTCTCTCCCTTCCTTTCCACTACCCCACTGCTTCCTTCACTTATGCTCCAGTCACCCTGGCTAGCAATACCAAAATCACATTTACCTGAAAACTGGCGGGGGGAGGAATCATACCTTTTGGACAAACACCTCCATGACTGTTTGCTCTGGGAGATCCAACATATGCTAAGCCAAGAGTTCCCATATCAAAATCTTGATATGTGAAAAGATGTGCAAGGCAAACTTTTGATGCATCCTCAGCTATATCAAAGCTGAATTGCTTTAAAAAAAAATTAGATGCAGAATAATATCAGACTAAAAGATACTAAGCATCCCCAAACAGTTTTTTACAGTCCAGCATCATAACCCACCAACTGCTCCAGTGCTTTGTAGCCAGATACCTCATCTACCTGTCTAAGCTTCAACCAGCTGTACAAAAGTGTAAGACAAAGTGTTCGATATGATGTCTGACAGGAAGAGATAATTAATTAGAGTAAAACAGTTCAGCAACTTTTTATAGATATTCAGTGCTGAAGCCATAAGGTCTAATGAAAGGAACCCAGATAGAAGAACCCAGTAGAAGACACTGTAATTCTGTATTTTAGAGTGTCTTTTAAAGCTGTCTCAGGGAACCTTTGCAAAAAAGATTCCTTGGGAAAAAACCTTATAACACTACTTTATCTCCTCCAGGCTATCTAGAAGACACATAATATTAGTACACCAAGAGTGACAGTCCTCAGGGGAAAAAAAACAACCCTGATAAATTTCCTACTATCAAAATATTTTAAAAATATGTTCTTATTGTCAAGGGATCAGGTTGCCAAACTCACAGTATAATCCCATGAATGTTATTAACTTGCATTGTTCCTTACTTTTAAAAAATCCACGAAGAGAGAAATCTGACCTTCAGTTCCCCTATTTCATTTACAAACAGGTTGTGAAATTTAGACTGGCTATAAATTCAAGTGCCCTAAAGAAAATTCTACATAAATGTTAAGTCATCCTTAGAGAGGCTTTCTCCTGATGAGGGACTCACCTAAAAATGACCAGATAAAAGGATTTAAAAGCAAGACACAGATAGCTCTTCTTTATCTCTAATATCTAATAGTTATATTTACAGTTTACAAAGGGCTTTTTCACTCAATAACTCTGGGATAAATAAGCAGCTATATGTAGATGGATTATATCTTTGATTTATACAACAACCCTGTAACAAAAGCTGGACAGATATTAAAAATCTCCATATCAAAGATGAGAAAACTGGGGCTCAAAGTTTTCATGCATGATATGGCTAGTAATGCTCGGTCTAGGACAAGAACTAAAGTAGACTTGAGGGAGAAAGGGACAATATCACAAGGAGTCCCCTCTATCCTCTAACTAGATCAATCCATCAATAAACAAGAATTTTTAAAAGTACCTCCTATGTATGACGTATGTAGCACTGTGCTAGGGATGAAGGTACCCACTCTTGCCCTCAAGGAATCAATAGGGAGAGACAACAGTCACCGTTATAGTTGTTTTCTGGGGTTCATACAGATACTGAGGCTCCCTCTACTGAAGTGTACCAATACCACAGCCCCCCCAAAATGGTACAGCACAAAGATGGTATTTCCTGAAAGCATTCTGTTCACACTTCTCAGTGAAAAAGCCACGAGAATCTGAAATATTTGCCAAAGCTGCTTTTCTTGCCACACAATACGGCATTATTGTTTCAAAATGCTAAACTCCTAGTTTTCAATGATCTGTCCTGATGCTCTATTTCATCAATATGTATAACTGAGTTATAGTCATATAAAGAATCCTTAAATGAATCACTGCATCTCAAACTGTGACCTACCTCTAGTAACATCTTCACATCCCAAGCATCCTTCTCTTCATGGGGGTAACTTTTTGCCATGTTAAAGTGCTTCTCACCAGGTTTTACCTCTTGAGGTGTCTTGAGGATACGAATCTATACTTCAAAAGAGGGCATAATTAAAGTAAAGCCATAGAAAGTAAACAGCAAAACTCTTAACAATTTTACAAATGCCAAAACACTATGCCACAATAGGAAAAATGATTTTTAATTAAACTCTATAAATCTTTAAAATTTAAAATTAAGTAGCTTAAAAAACAAGGAAGCACAATTAGAGAACAAAGCCCACTACAATAAAAAATGTACAGCTACCGATAAACTTAATTTTTTTATCTAGTAGTTCTCTTGCAGAAATTTCAGACTTAAAACTTAAAGAGATATGATATTGGAATATCATTAATTATAACTTAATATCCAGAAACATAAAAATAAGGGTAATAATGCTTTTCAAAACAGAGGTTTAAGATCATTATGAACCATAAAATGAAGACACTGTATTATATAATATCTGCTATTTCTTGCAACTAACAGAAAAGATTACAGAGAATACAATCCTTTTAAGTAGCTCATATAAATATGCTGCCTTTACTACTTCTCATAAAACATTTAACAAAGATCAAATTTATGTTTTATGTGAGGAGAAAAAAAAATTACCCAAGCCACAAACCTCCAAACTTTAAGAAAACAGTATTATTATAACTACTATTTTATTTTAAAAGGCTCTTTTTAGCCAAGACAACAATAACACCTCCGACTACACCACCACCACCACCACCTCCCTAAATTTAGAACAAATCCCCCTAATAAAAGTATTAATAAAAGGGACTCCCTATTGCCTTTGTGATAAAAAGGAGTGTATATTACTCTTTATGGGATTTAAAGTTCTTTAAAACCTTTTCCTGCCTCATTATACATTCCTTTCCTATAATCTACCATTGAGGCAAATTGTCCTTCTTGATGCTGCACTGCTGTCCCTCACTCCCTTCTTCCCCCACTCCTCTTGTTGAATCCTTTACATCCTTCAATACTCAGCTCAAGCTCCATCTTCTACACAAACTTTGCCTAAAGATCAATACCCTGGGACCTGGAACACAGTAAGCACTCAATAAATTCTTGTTCATTACTTAATATTCTTCCTTTCCTTCTTGTTTGCTTGTTTGAGGAGGCAATGAGGTTAAGTGATTTGCCCAGGGTCACAAAGCCAGTGTCAAATGGCTGAGGCTGCATTTGAGGTCATGTCCTCCTGACTCCAGGACCAGTGCTTTATCCCTGACACCACCTAGGTGCCCCTCACTAATTAATATCCCCAGTAGCTGGTATCCTCCCTCTTAAAACTACTCTGTAGTTTTGTTTTTTTTTCTGCAAGTATCCAACAATAAGCATGTGTTAAGCACGTAGTATATTACAGGCACTTAGTGAAAAGCCGAGGATGCAAAAGTAAGGGAAAAAAGCCCCTGCCTTCAAGAAGCTTATCTTCTACTGAAGAACACATTTATATGAAGAAGTACATATATAATACATGAAACATAAAAGAATTGATAGAAGATAATCTTGAAGGGGAAGGCTCTAGCAGTTAGGAGGGACTAGGAAAGTCCTCCAACAGAAAGTGGCATTTAATCTGAATCTTAAAGAAAGCCCTGGTGATGGTGGGTACAGAGAGCATTAAAGGTCTGGGGAACAGCCAGTGAAAAGGAACAAAGAAAAGTGGCATGTTGTTTATCAGGAACATCAAGCAGGCCAGTATGGGTGAGGGGAAGAATACAAGGAATAAACTGAAAAGCAGAAAGACTGGAAAGGAACCTGAGAGCTTTAAATATTAAACAAAAGACTCTGAATTTGATCCTGGTAGTAAGAGGAAGCCACTGAAGTTTGCTGAGTAGAGTGATGCCATAGTCAGATCTAAGCTTTGGAAAAATTATTTCAGCAGCTATGTGGAAGACAGGTTGAAATGGGACAAGATTTTAGGTAGGGAAAATGACTAGTGTAGGTAATTGTAATAATCTAGGCAAGGCATGATAGAATAGGGTGGTAGCTATGTGAGTAGAGAAAAGGGGTTATATGCAAGAGATGTTGTGGAGAAAGAAATCAGAAAATACATCAAATGACTGGATATCTGGGGTGAGAGAGTAAAGACCTGAGGATGACACCAAGGTTGTGAATGGGGCGAACTGGGAGGATAGAGGTGCTCTCAATGATAATATGGAAATTCAGAAGAGAGGAGAGTTTTGGGAGAAAGTTAATGAGTTCCATTTTGGACATGTTAAGTTTGAGATGCCTATAGGACATCCAGTCTGAAATATCCAAGAGGCACTTTGTAATGCAGGCCCAAAACTCAGGAAAAGACTAGGTCAGATATACAGAAATGGAAACCATCTACTTAGAAACACGAGTGTATTTGAAGACAGCACAGAAGGAACTAGTAGATAAAAAGTGAGGATGATTAAATGACCAATCTACTGGGAAAGAGAAGGGGATGAAAACATGGAAGCATTTACACACACACACACACACACACACACACACACACACACACACACACACACACGCACGCGCGCACATAGTCTTCTCCAATAAATGCAGGGTCCTTGAAGGCAAAGCATTTGATCACTTTTGTCTTTGTATCCAGTCTGGTATGTAGAATGGAGCTTGATGATTGACTGCTGAATAACTGTTCACTTATTCTGAATTTACTTTTGTGCATGGCACTGTTCTATATTTATATACTCCCAAGAAAAAAGCATCACAAATTTGTGTTTGGGAAAACAAAATATGAATATTTTGACATTTACAAGTCATTTATACATTTACAAATCTAATTTAATGCCTGAAACATCAGTAAGCATTTACCAAGCACATATTGATTATAAAGCACTGAGCTACATCATTTAAGAGAAAAAAGTGAGTATGAAACTTGGTTCCTGGCTGCAAAGATCTTACAATCAGGTGGGAGAACCAGTACGAATACAAAGGAAGAGTTAAACAATAATACAAGAGAAGATAAGTGCTATAAGCTCTGAGAAAAGAGGGAGTACTATAAGCTAAAGTGATGTGACAAAGCTTCATGCATAAGACTCTGCTAAAGTGAGCTTGGAGCAAAGAGGCAGTATGAGCAGGGGCAGTGGGTGGAGGCCTGGTCTTAGAGTTAGGAAGACCAGGTGTCAAAGTGCTGCCTTTGACATATGCTTGTGTGATTCTGGGCAAAAAATCATTTTAATTTAACTCTTAGTTAACTCTCTAAGTCTATAAATTATAGAACAACTGCTCATCTACATGAGTAGAGGGAATTTTCCTTTGGAACTCACCATCTCCAACAAGTCTAGAAGTATTCTCCATTTTGCCACAAAAGAGAAGCACCCTCTAATTCAATTGAAGAATCACTAATATAAACCTAATTCACTGATTTCACTATATATGAAAACAGGTTTTTTAAAAAAATTCTGATCATAATTCAGATCTGAATACAAATTAAGCAGCCATTTTCAAAAAGCACTGTAGTAAGACCTGTAGGAAATACAAAGATTAAATAAGATACTCCCCTGCCCTCATGAAAAATCAGTCTAGGAGTGGGGTATACTAGATAACAAATGTTTAAATAAAAGCACAATTCTGAGTCAGTAAACACAAGCCACATCCATTGATAAATACCTGTTCTATCTGTATGCCATAACCTTTAAAACCCGCATTGTCCCAGGATGTGTTCCGATAGATGTCATCAACTCTGTCAATCAGTTCAATCTGTGGATGAAAGGAAAGGAAATCATGTAGATCTTCACAAATCTGTATAATACAATATAAAACTAAAAGACTCCTTCTGGAGAGGAATCCAAAAAGTTTCTACTAATCATTAAAAATAAAATCAAGCCATGCATGGTAAATATAAGTAGGCTGCAACTACCATTGCTGATGATGCCTTGCTCATGAAAACAACATAAAACATTATCAAAATGTGACTAGGAAAAAAGAAAAGGCCACAGCAAATAAAACAAAAGTAAGGACAACAGATAAACAGCATGAGCTTTGTACTAATACCCACAAAATGTGAAAAGACTTAAGAGTAAGGCCTCAAAGAAGGCAACTGTGTACATTCTATATTGGAGTAGTTATGGGAGGAGGTGGACAGGAATGGCACAGGATAAGGAGGAAGAATGGGCTGTGATCTGCATCACTGGTAGGAATACCTACAATAATGAGACAATGGCTCCATGGAAATAATGAAGAATTAATATCTTATTATATTTAAAATATCAAAAGTTATCAGCAAATGAATAATAAGAACAGACTCCAAACAAAAAAAATAATATTCATTTCAAAATTTCACTAGAGAGAAGAATTATGGTGAAATACTACTTCCCTTGGTATTTGGCATAGTGATAGAAGAAAAATTTCTTGCAAATTGCCGCTACTTACATAATAAATTTATTCACTGGCCATAGGCTGGGAGAACAAAGTATGCGAGAAAGGTGAGGGCAAGGCTGTGAGGACTATGTCTTTACTGGGCCAGGCTAACAAATTAATAGCCTGAATTGTGGAAAATTCAATATGATGAATGAGATCATCCTATTAAAAATATCAATGTAATATACCACTCAATCATAAAAATCAAATGCTCAGGAATTAAAAATTAATTTCCATCCTTGATGTTATTTTAATTGTTCCTTCGTATCATTATCACCATTAAAAAAATCAAGTCTGATACACACAGCTATATTCCAACATAGAGCTCTTTCTGTATAGTCCTAATATATGAAATTCCAAGGTCACATTCTCTCTTTACACACACACACACACACACACACACACACACACACACACACACACACACACACACACACACACACCCTCATAAAGCTATATGCCTTTTCTTTTTTTGAACACACATACCTGTATATGTAGTAGTAATACTGTGAGCCCTCAGCAATGCAATCTATTGGGATAATTTTTTTTTTTTAATTTCAATAGGCAGTCTGGTTTATACAAAGAAATGAACTCTCTAAATTAAATAATAGAAAAATGAAATAATTCATTTAAAATACTATTTATCATTTCAATGTTATACACATTTTCATAAACCTGAAACTAAGCCTGCCTTGAAATAATCTTGAATCTCTTGGGTAAATGGCCCTCAGAAAGTTAAAATAAATCATATAATATCTAAACAGATTTTTATCTTGTTAGGCTTCAAATTACAGCAGCTCCAAAAGGAATCTGCTTCTCTGCATGAATTTTTCTCCCAGCCAATTATCTTATCTACTATCAGATACTTACTAAGTAATTTGTAGTTGTGCTCTCTTCCCCTCTGCCCATGTACTTGTAAAAACGATGGTCTGCTACCACCAGTAACTTGCATGTATTCTTCATTGGATTTGGAGGAGCTCTCTTCTCCCGATGAACATGCACTAATATGAATTTTTTACATACTATTAAATGTATCAAAATATGAACTCTTTGACAATAATGCTTTTAAAATGTATAGATTATAAATGTATTATTTGAACATTTAAAGTATCCTAAACCAATTTTTTTTTTAAGGAAGTAGAAAGTAAAAGAAAGTTTAAAAACTAATATGATACTCGAAGTCGAGAGAAAATAAAACATTTTCTTAACCTTAAAAATAAAGAATAAAATGCTTAAGAGTCTGACCACCACAAGCCCATTCTTAGAACTATGAGGTTCTTATCTCTCTCTGGCAGTGAACAAAACCTCAACAACAACTCTCATTTGGATCTCTCCTATGCAATTAAATTATAACTTGCATTATGGTTAATTCTGTGTGTCTTAAACCTCATCCTGCCTAAACAGCTGAGACTAAGTCTTATATCTTTGTATCCCCAGTGCCTATTACAATGCATTGCACATCAATAAGCAACAAGCAATTAAATATTGACAAACAAATGAATGAATGAACACATGTATGATAAAGTAAATGTTTGTGGAACTGAAATGGTCCAAAACAACTTCACAGAAATACAAACAAACATAATGCAGAACAATAATTTTTAAATCTTTGATAGTTATTTTTCTTTCCTAAAATCTGCAAGAGATTTTGAGAAATACTAAATTTGTACACAAACATGAGTGTTTATTTACTTTAGAAATATTTCTTTTGTACTAAAAAAAGATGGTCATGAAACAAAGCCCAGAGTTTCCTCAGAACTCCCCAACAGAACTCAATCTGTCTGACTCAATCTAGGCCATCTTGTGTCCAGAATAAGAGTAGTAATGTTGTCACTGCACTCTATGCTGTTAAAACCATTGTGTTTTGCTCTGTGTGCCATCTTCCTCCAGAAATATAGTTTTGCAACTGTATTTCACAAGCATCAATTAAAAGAATCTGCAATATTTTAACACAGAGAAAAAAATTCAGGAGGAGAATAGCAACTTGTTTCAAATATGTGAAAACAATTCTTAAATTTATGGATGTATATTTAAAAGGTAAGAGTAGTCAAAATTTTAAATTTAAATTAAATTAAACCTGGCACAAAATATGCATTTAATAAATGCTTAATTGACTGAAAATGAGGAAGAGGGATTAGACTTTGTCCCAGAGGTCTGTATTAAGATTACTGAGTGGAAGTTAGAAACAAAGAGATTTAAGCAGAATAGAATAACTCCTAATAGGGTTGATAAAAAAAAATAAAATAGTTTACTTCAAAAATCAATGGTTTTCCCAAAACTAAACTACTTTAACCAGAGATTAGATCTATTAGGAATCTTGTATAGGTGATTACAGGATGGGATAAAAAGTTGGCCTAGACGACCTAAGCTTTTTTCTGCAACCTTAATGTCTATCATTTAGGCTTTTTAATGCTTTCACAACTAATTTTAGTCATTCATTTCTTACAAACTATAATATTTAATTTCTGATAATTAATTCTCAAAGATTATTTCTCCTCAGGTATTTCCATTTTACTTTTTTCAATACTGAAATTTTACTTGCCAAAGAGATATAACATGTTAGCACCAGAATGCTTGGCATACAGTAGGCTCCTAATAAATTCTTGGTGGACAGTGAACTAGAGATATGGCTTCTAGTTCTGACTCTACTATGAGCTAGGTAAGTGACCTGACCAAAGAGTTAAGTCTAGATGGTCTATAAAAAGGCCATTCCAACACTAAAACTGTAATTTATAGTGTTCTTTGCCTTCACTAGTGCTTTCAACACTAAGCATAAATCCAATAATTCCTGTGTCAGACATCTGTTTCTAAACCAATAGGTCTAAGATATTAAAGTTACCCTGGCAATTATATTATATTATTAGCTATTATTCAATTTCCAACACTAGATGCTAAACAACAGTCTAGCATTAGACTAGATTTTAGTCCTTATGTGAAATAGGTTTTAATTCTCACCTGTATGTTGTTCTCTGTCTTCCAGTCCTTTAGGGAGCAGTTCTTCCTTTTCAATCTTCAAATAACCACATACTTTTGGAGACTGGAAACGTGAAACATTCTTAATATCTTCAGATTTATAAACCAACATCCTCTTGTCCTGGGTATCATTAATAAATCTCCAGAGTGGCTAAAATAATATAAAATGTGAATATCTGAGACACAATATAAATATGATCTATTATGTAGATAAGAATCTTCAGCAAACACAAAATGCCTACAACATTTGGGGATATTTCTTTTCTTATGTACCTAGATCTGACTTTTAAAATTTAATAAATCACTTTATGACATAAATCTATCTAAGATACTTAATTTTATTTGGGGGAGATTTCTAATGCTGACAACATCAATTTTAAAAATGAAAAATCAAAGACCCAAACAGGTAAAATGACTGTAAGGCTAGCAGATTGGAGGCAAAGCAAGGACCAGAATCTGAATTACCAGACTCCTGATGTGAGCTTTACTTTCTTTTCAGGATCAAACATTTTTGGAGTCTTATCAATAACATTAATAAGGCTAGAAGCTTTTTGTTCCATTAAAAAAACAAATTTCTTCCTCTATATATACAAAAAAATTTATGGATGTATATTTAAAAGGTAAAAGCAACCAAAATTTTAAATGGCTAGTGATGAATTGTACTAACATATTAGATATATAGATCTTACTGAATTTGAACCTAAGCGCATGCTTATTCACACAGTTATGGGGTTGTTTTGTTTTTTACAATACTAGATTGATATCAAAATCATTATTAGAGAAAATAATATGATGAAATGTAGGAAAAAACCTACCATTTTCAGAAGAAAAAACATGATTTTACACTGGGAAGGTTTAAAAAGTCTTATCACTCACAAGTGACTCAATACACAATTTAAATCTGCTTTATAAAAAGATGTGCCAGCTACCACACAATGAATGTTGACTACAGCCACTTCTGGAAAATACAATCTCTAATTCTACTGCTTTAATGGCTAGTCTAAAAAGATCAATTTTTAAAAAGGAAAAAGAGTTCCTTCAACATGAATCTTATTGTCATAAATTTCAGAATAGGCATCTATAATTTCCTTTAGCTACAGAGATCATAATTATTAAGCAACACCACATACGAACATAAAATGTAACTTTTACATAAACAAGTACCATTTATATATTCTTTCCTAATTCAAAGTCAAACTTTAAAATATTCAAGATTAACCTTAGCTTTATATTTCAGTTCTAACATCTTTTAAAACGGGGCAGTTAGGTAGCTCAGTGAATAGAGTGCCAGTGCTTGAGTCAGGACCTGAGTTCAAACCTCAAGACACCCTGACACTTACTAGCTGTGTGACCTTGGGCAAGTCACTTAACCCCAATTGCCTTGCCTTCTCGCCTTCATAAAAATAAGAGACAAAAAACCCCACTAGAATGATAACAAAAACTGGAGACAGTTGAACTATAAGGGGGAAAGTAAATTGTTTTCAAGTACATTAGCCACAAGAATGATAAGCCTGTGGCCTAGAGATCAATGAAATCTATAGTCACTTGCCCCAAAAAGGCATTGCTGAGTAAGTATTTGTTGATTTTATTTTGATTGGCCTTCATTTCAGTTTTCCCACTGCATGATTTTTGAAGATGATATCAGCATTCATACAGAGCACCTCTAAGTTTCTAGAATAGCACATCAATGCGCAAATTGGAGCAAACAAATATTTGGTATTCTTGGCTAATAAATGAACTATCTATATCTTAGGTGTCTTAAATGTAATTAAGTAGTTCTGTCTTAGCTTTCACTAACCATACTTTAGTAGCAAAGAAACTATCAAAACAATGAAATTCTTATAGTTCTTACTTTAGCTGCTCTGGTCACCATATATTACTTATATTCATAATATCTCCAGAAGGATGACTTTGGAGGTTAGATGGGAATTAATTCTTCTTTGACCTTCAAGAAAATGACATACCCTTTCAATGAGGATATCTGGATTTTTAAAAATTTATTCTTATTTTTATTTTTTTGCTTTTTGGAGGGGGGAGGTAGGGCAACTGGGGTTAAGTGACTTGCCCAAGGTCACAAGGCTAGTTTGTGTGTGTGTGTGTGTGTGTGTGTGTGTGTGTGTGTGTGTGTGTGTGTATTAAGTTTCTGAGTCCGCATTTGAACTCAGGTCCTCCTGACTTCACAGCCGGTGCTCTATTCACTGGGTCACCTAGCCTCCCGTATCTGTATTATTACAAAGAGGAACAGGGAATGAGCCAGAAAAGAGAAAGAAAAGAGGAAAGTCTCTCCTGCCACATGTTCTACCTGTGATTTCTCAAAGCACTAAGGAAAAATAGGATATATCTTACTGACATTATTTCATGTATAAAAAAGAAAATTAAAATACCCTCCACCTTATTCTGCTTCCTATCTTCCTATAAAAAAAAAAAAAGATGAATATGTTAGCTTTGGTTAATTACACAAAGAAAAAATGGTATAAGTAAAAGTGACATTAGCTTCTACATTACTAAACAAGTGGATGGAAAGCACCATTCTTAAAACGCCATAAGTATATAATATCAAAAATTAAGACTATAAAAAATTACCTCTATGTTATATTCTGCCCCATCTGTATTGATTCTTACTGTAAAGTCATCATCACCTATATGGGCTAGAACCCTGGAATTGTGTTCACCTTAAAGCCAAGAAACAGAACAAGACTAATTATTATTAGAAAACATACTAAACCAAACCTTATTCCATCAAATTTCAGTAAAAAAAAAAAAATTTAGTGTCAAAGGGCAACTGATAACCACTGCTTCGTTGGGATTTGCCTGGAAAGTATATGAAAAATCTGCAGCAAAGAGATGCCTGAGAAAGAGCTAGGTTGATTCTCATCATCCAATGAGTAGCCTGAAATTCACTCAACTTAAACTCAACCCCATTCTTTCAAGTCAAGTGAGAGCTTCATCTCTGAGGAAGTGTAAGTCCTAGTATTTACCTGCTTTATGAGGGAGGCAGGAAAGACAAATGTTGTTTCACCAATAACACATCTATGCTAAGGAACTAAGTATAATCTGGACATTTCACTGCACTTCCTTTATCTCAATGCAGATATGTTTCCAATGGAAAATTTGAACTAAGGTCACAAGTGAAATGGTCGTTGTATCCTACCTTCTATCTATAATCACACAAGGCAAGCTTAAAATGCACTAACTGGATGCACAGAATTAGAATCATCTTTACTTAAAAAGAAATTCACTTCAATGAACATTCTTGTAGGATGAAAAAGATAACCCTATACCCATTTTTCTCTACCATGTGTTCTAGTGATTTGCTAAATGTATAAAAAAAAATTTTCTATATAAAGAAAATACAGAAGGAAGAAATGCCATTTCTTCTCTTGAAAAAGAAAATAAACCTTGATTTAGTCATCTTGAGCAAAGGCCCAAAGCTTGCGTGGCAGCTTTGTTCACACTCACCCACTACATGACCCGTGAAAAAATCTTGCCATTTTACAGGATATTCTTGTTCTTCTTTCCCATCCACAACCAACACTTTGAAATTTTGTGAAAAGCGTTCAGCACTTGATGTTAGATATACCTTAAAATGCCTGAAAAAAAAAGGGGTTTTTTAATTCTAAGCAAACATCAAAATATAAATCTATGAAGTATTTATGGGCCATGAGCTACTGACAAGGGAAAATTTCACCAAAAAGTCTTGCATATTTACCTTCCCTGAATTATCTAAAGAGTAAGTAACATCAAAGGTCTTGGAATAATTTAGGTCCAAATCTTAATAAGATATCAGGGTGGTCATAAACATTAAATACACATACCAACTACACCCTCATGTTTATTAGCACTGCTAGACGTCCCTCTCCTTCTAGAACTTAGTTTATATAATGCTTCTTGAAACATGGCAATCCAGAGCTATCACTGAGTAAATAAACATATGAAAGATACTCAGTGTAAATGCTAAAACAGTCATGTCTATGGTACAGTAGACTTTCCAACTCTCCCCTAACAACTCTAGTCCTCTCAAGAAGGGGTGAGTATATGGGGATATAGTTGTTAAATTTTCAGAGGTTATCATTTGCAGAAAAGATCCATCAGAAGGAGGATGAAACTAGAAACAATAAAAAGTCCCTTCATTTCCTGTCTCAATGAATAGCAGGAAAAATTTTTGCTAGCTGTGATAGTGGTAATATATTGTTTCCATATTTACTTACATAATTGCTAGGAAAAGAATGGACTGGGACCATCACCATGGCAATAAGTATTTTTAATTTTTGAAGCATTTTAATTGTTCTTTTGGAAATGCATTTGTGGTCAGAGGGAAAGCCAGACAATAGAAAACTATTTTATAAAATCTGTGAACATTTTTCTCCCTGCTCTTCTAAGCCTCTCTTCTTACATATTCATAATTATGCTTTTTTTCTTTAACTATGATGAAGGGTACAATAAAAAAGAAAGAAAAAAAAGCATTATTTGAAATAGGTTACTTAACATTTTCACAGACCTTTAAAAGTGTTTTAGTATCATTTTAATTCACTATTCCTTGAACAATGGTAAAGCAGTCCTCATTTTATAGATGAAGAGCTATACTTTTGGTAGCTAAAAATCATCTCTCAAAGTTACATAGAAAGTTGGTAGACACATAGAAGTCATACTTCTGAGTTTCCAAATTTAGCCTAAGTCATACCTTCTGGCTGGATCATGTATCGTTAAGAGATAATAATTTATATTAATTACATTTAAAATATTTTCTAAAGTGTCATAGTCCTATGTGCAATTGCTCCACCATTCTCTTGCTTTTTCCTGATGTGAAGTTTTAATGAACTTTTAATAGCTCACAGGCCTTCTGGCTTATCAGCCTTATGATCTACTTTTAATGAGTTTTTTCGCCCTATCTTGGTTTTTCTTAGTTCTATTTCCTGATTTTTTTCTGTCTCCTTTCAAATATTTAATACAGTTTATTTCAAGATTTTTGGGGAGGAAAGGTCAATAATTATTCTGTTCTCTCAAAATTAGTTTTTTAAGTTTATATATGATATTAATAACTAACATTTGCAATAGACTTTCAATTTACAAAATGTTTCATACAGATTACCTAATTTGATCTCAAAGTCAAAGTAATAGAAAAATAAAATTTATTAGTGCAGTGTTTATGAGTATTACTACTTCAGAAACAAAGCAACCATGGGCTTTAAAAATGTAAGAGAAAATAACCTAACGTCAATTAAGTTAAAAAAAAAAACTCCTTAAAATTTTAGGGCTTTTTGGGTTATTTTTTAGATGTATAATCCTCTTAGTGTTTTATAGTAAATATATTTATTCTCATTTAATAAAAATTTATTCTCATACTTATGATCATAAATTCTTGGGTAAGTATAAGAAAAAAAGCATCATTAAAAAGGAAAAAAAAAATACTTTTCCCATAGTTCTACATCTATGTTCCTCTCTCTTGATCTAGATTAATTTACTCTTCTATCTTCTTTATCTGATATCAAAAGTAGAGTCAAAAGTTTTACATTATGAGAATTATTCACATAACTAAAGTGTAATGCTTCATCTTCATGTGCCAAAACGTTTTTTTTATTGTAAGTATTTTGGATGAAAAACATGTAAAACAGACCGAATAATGCTATGCTTTCTTAAACAACAACAAAAATTACAGCATTTTCTCAATGATTCAGGTTTATTATCACAAACATCAATTATGCAACAGATCTGTGATTTCATCTGAACAGGGAATACCTGATGAGGGAATAGATCACAACCTGTGTTGTGATAGCATAGACTTAGATCTATGGCACACAGAGGATCACAGAGATAATAAGTGCAAGAAAACTGAAATCATGTCTTGATCCCAAGTCCAAGACTCCATTTCAATATACCATAAAGCCTCTACTAACATCAATCATTATACTATAACATGTAGTTTTTATCCCCTCTTGGGCTATTCAATTATATAAAGCTGACAGATCCATAAGTTAAATGGAGCCAGAATGACGCACTTTGGAGTTCTTGCATCAATTTTTCATATTTTCTCCCCCCACACCTCTTTAATGTGCTGCTTCTGACCTGCTTTGGGGCAGTAAAAATCAGATAGCCTAAGTCTTGTACAATGTCATGGAGCAATTATGAATAAATATTTACTGGAGATATACAATGAAGGAAGTATCAAATAGAAGCAAACGGGCTCTGAGGAGAAGCCTCTTCCATAAGAAGAACACATGGTCTTTGTGACTTGTTTTCCTAAAGGTCTCATTTTCTTGTGCATCCCTAATAGCAGAGATGGCCAGGGAAACGAAATGTTAATAAACTGTAATTCAATCTTCAGTCTTCTCAAAGTTGTGCCCAAGAAAGAACTCCATGGCACACTGTACTTCTCTGCATAAGTATATTCAAATTCTTCCCCTTTAATAATCCTTACAAGTCTTTAGCAACAATGTGAAATGACAAAAAGTTTTCAGAACATTGAAAAATAGGAAATGCAATTCCACACCAGACAAATTATTTGTGTGCCATGATATTTGGATTCTTATAAAAGATATCACTTCAGGAATTTAAAAAAGGAAATCTCCAAAATTTGTAAGACAAAACAAGGGAAGTGTTAACAATTCTTCAAATGTAATACAACTGATACTCTGAAGGAGATATAATTTTACCTAAAATTCATAAAGGCTGAAATGGAAAGTATACAATATTACAGTACTAACACTAAGAATTTTCTAGCTTCCTCTGCACCTAAGACTGAATTCAATTAAGCAAAGATTTATTAGAATGAATGACCCACTATGGAAAAGTCATTTAGGGCAAATTATAATTATCTTTACCATTCCCTTTATAAAAAAGGGCTTCAAAACATTCAACATAACTATTTTCTGTCTTAACCAAAGCAAATAAAGCACAAGGACAAAATAAATTATTTCAATATAAATAATTCTAATTACCTATGTAAGGCTGAAAAAGTCAATAATCTTTCTAAATGTGACGATGTCTGTAGATCCCTTTTCCTCAAGGAGTGTTGCTGGATGTTTGACAGAGAAAGTATATCATAGTCTGATAACATGGAATCAAGCTTCTCTGAAATAAATAAGAAAAATTTAATAGATTTTCAAAAGAACATTTTTTTAAAATCTGACAAGATAAAGTCAGAACACTCAGATTTGTTTGTGATAAACAGATTTCCTCAGTTCATTTCACCAAAATTAGAGAGTTAAGATGGGCTCTCCTGCCCTCTAGCACAATACATATGCAGAAGGAATCCACCCTCTAACATAGCTAGCAAGTGATTGTCCCTCTACTTGAAGGCTGCCTAAAACCCAAAATCTATCACTTCTCTAGGTAGTACATTCCACTTTTGAATAGCTCCAGCTGATAGTAAGTTTTTTCCTGATATAAAACCTAAATTTACCTCTTTACCTTCAACCCAGTGCTCCAGATTAGGCCCTGTGGGACCAAAGAGAACAAGTCTAATCCTCGACAGCCCTTCAAATACCTGAAAGACAGCCATCACATCCCCCTGAATCTTCTTTCCTCTAGGCTAAACACGCTCAGTTCCTTCAACCTATATTTTTAGCATTATTATTGTTATGGCATTATTAACTCAAGGCCTTTCACCATCTTGGTGCCCTCCTCTGAAGTCTCTTCAGCTTACGAATGTTCTCTTAAAATGTAGCACCCAAAACTGAACACAATATTCTGGATGAAGTCTGACCAAGGCAAAATACAATGAGACCATTACCTCCCTGTGCCTAAAAGCTATGTCCTCTTAATGCTGCCCAAGACCACATTAGTTTTTTTTGGATGCTACTTCATCACATACTGACTCATATTGTGCCTGAAAGTGACTAAAATTCCAAGATCTTATTCAGAACAACTGCTACTTAAACCTACTGAATTTCATCTTATTAGTTTTAGCCCAATGCTCCAGTCTGTTAAGATCCTTTAGGATCCTGATGCTTGTTAGTTACCCTTCAACATTGTGTCACTTAAAAGTAATTCTTATAGCATAGTTTCCAACACACAGAGTCAATTTTACTGCACGAAAAGTTAGGGACCAATTTCTGCCCCTTGCACAATAAAAAAATCATGATTAAAAACTATGACACAAACTAAAAAAATGGAGGGTAAATAATTTGCCACTTTTAAAGTAGTAACCTGCCCAAATCATCTTATACCAACACCACTCCATCAAACCTGCTCCTTCCTTCCAACTTCTCTATTTATTATTGGTATCATAAATCTTGCAGTCACTAGAATTATTTTACAAAACTTCTTTCACTTACTCCCCACTCCCCAAAGTCATTAACTGTAAATTTCTGACAATTCTCTGCCAAATCTGTTCCCTTTTTTTCTATTTCCATTGCATCTACCTCTCTTCAGGCCTTCATCAACATTCATCTTAAATATTGAATTAACTGATTTCTCCCCCATTCAATCTGTCCTATACAATGTTGCGATATTAATCTTAAAAGCTCAGGTTTGCAACCTTTTACAAATACTTCATTTTATCCTCCTAACAACCCTTGGAATGTAGGTGCTATTATTCCCATTTTATTGATGAGGAAACTGAGGCAAACAGAGGTTACAGGATTTGTCCAAATAATTATATGTCTGAGGATGAATCTGAACTCAATACTCTGTGATTCCAGACACCGAGCTACATTCTTTCCCGATTATGACGTTTTAGTTCACATAAATGCCTCTGCCAAAAGAAGTATCTTTGTCATTCAGTATTCTTGTTTTCCTTGAGCAAAACTATGGCAGCCTGAGTCTAGATTTTCCATTTTAACCATGCTGTGCTCCTTAACCCATTAAGAAATGTTAAAGCTATTATATAATAACTATTTAACCATTAAAACAATGTACATACATCAAGAAAGTAAAAAACAGAAAAACATACCCATATATAAAAAAGCAGTTTTTGATTTTAAAAATTCAAGAAAAATGAATACGCAACCATTAAAGAATGTCTAAATAAATTATGAATATGTGAATGTAATAGAATATTATTGTGCTATAATAACAAAAACAAAGAATTCAGAAAAACTTTGGAAGACTTATATGAACGACGGAAGACTAAGGTAGAGAGACAAAGGAACAAAATGACTACAATAAAATGTAAAGGGAAAACAAACAATAAAAGAAAGACTTCGGAATTACAAAGTACATAAAGTATGGGATCAATTGGGATCAGTCTACCAAAGCACAGAAAGAGTCTTGTATACATTCAGCTACAAAGTTGCTCCTTAAAGAAATAAAGAGCAACTAAAATAGCTGGAGGAATATTCAGGGTCCATGGTTGGACTGTACCAACACTTTTTTTAAAATGACAATTCTACCGAAGTTTTAGTGCTATACCAATCAAATTATCAAAGGGATCCTTTATAGAACTTGATAAAATCATAAGAAAATTGATTTGGAAAAATGAAAGATCTAAAATATCAAGGAAAATTATGATAAGAGGTAGAGATGAAGGGAGAAAAGCACTTGCAGACCTCAAACTATATTATAAAGCAGCAGTCATAAAGCAGAAGTCATCTCTTACTGTTTAAAAAATAGAGAGGTAGACCAATGGAACAGACTAGACTGGTGAATCAAAAACAATGTGACTCAATAACCCAGTGTTTGATAAAACAGAAAACAAAAATTACTTAAACAAGGGAAAAGGTATTATTAATGAGGAAATCGCTGAGTAGTGACTAAAAAAGAACATCAATAAATATTTTTTAAAATAAAATAAAGCAGTCATATTAAAGTAATTCTTCAAACCTCAAAATACTGTAACAATAATATTGAATGAAACAGAAAAAAAAGAGAAGAAAACAGGGATGAAAAAAAGTTAACAGTCTGAGCAGCAAGCAGCAGGACTAATAAATACCAGAAAACCAGGTTGCTATGGCACCTAAGCACTTCCCCTTCCTTTCCTTTAATTTCACACTAGACTAGATATAACAGTTTTTATAATTATTCAGTTATTAAAGTTGCAAGATTTATTCAGCAATCACATATTATGTACTACATATTAAAGAAAAACACAATATCATGAAAAATGTATTAGATTCCCAGTTTGGTCACTTTCTAGCTGTTGAATCCTAGATAAATCACTTCAAGCTCTGAGTCACTGTTTCCTCATTTGTAAAATTATCTAAATGGTTTTTTTTCCTCCTTCCAGTTCAAATAATATGATAGTGCAATATAAAAGATCATCTAAACTAATACAAACTCCTCATTTTAATGAAGTCACTGAAGCTGACAGAGGCTAAGTAACTTATTCAATGTTAACAGGTAGTAAATAGTAAGCCATTATTCAGGCCCATGTCTTTTAACTCCAAAACCATAGCTCTTTCTACTATACTCTGCTATTGGTTCTGCCTTCATATCTCTTGCATTCATACTCTTTGGCCACCACACAAGCACCCAGGTTACAGGAGGAGTCTCCTAATAGAATTTTCCAATCTCATTTACTCTCCTCTCTAATCAATTCTACACAAAGAGATAGATAGATAGATAGATAGATAGATAGATAGACAGACAGACAGACAGACACAGACAGAAAGAATCATATCAATATCCTATTCAAATGTCATTTACCAACTACCTTATAAGTGTTTTCTCTTGTCAACTACAATACAGGTTGCCCAACAGGAGAGAACAAATTTTATTCATCACTGTATCACTCCCTCCCCTCCCAGTAGCACCTAATACAATGCCTTCCATAAAGAAGGTATAAATGTTTGTTGAATAAAAGAAATGGAGCCTAATCATGTCATCTTAGAAGTGCTGAATTAGAAGGCCAATGATTTGAGAAAAGACAGTTTAAAACAGTTCACTTCAAGATCATATTTTAAAGTGGGAGTTTCTAACAAAGAAAAAAAAACTAATCCTAAGAATAAATTTCCTTCACTAAGGTACTGCTCTTTTGTCTCATCATGATATGGAGGTGACTCTTGGTTCTCTAAGGGCATGCAGACAGGAAGCCAAGCATGGGAAGGTCCTACCAAACCAGAAAGGATTAAATTAAAAGCCTACTACATCTACTATCCAAAGATTAAACTAGCTAAATTTGGAGAGCTTTAACACATGGATGGTCCAAAGGTGATAAATTTTTTGGCTGCAGCAACTATGGAAAATCATCTACTAATAAAGTGGTGGTGATCTGCATCAGTGGACTGAATAATCACAACTGAAATTACAGAAAATAGAATGCAATAATAATAAAATTATATGCAATCAACAAGCCATGTATAGCTTACCCAGAACTCTTTCCAACTATTATCCTTTTAACCTCCTAGTAGTCAAGACAACTAAAGTTAAGCCCTAACTGTAATGAACTGTGTGTGTGTATGTGTGTAAGAGAGATAGAGACAGACAAGAGATAAAGACAGAAACAGAGACAGACACTATATGTGTGTAAAGGAAGCCCAAATGATTTCTAAGATAACTTCAAAGATTAAAATTCTAAGACTGTGAGAACAGTTAGGTAGAACAGTGATAGAGCACCAGCCCCAGAATCAGAAGGACCCCAGAATCAAATCCAGTCTCAGATACTTGACACTTACTGTGTGACCTTGGGCAAGTCACTTAACCCCAACTGCCTTGCTTTCCCCCCTCCAAAAAAAAAATTCTATGACTGTGATTTGTGTTCAGGAAATATCTATTAATTTTAATATGGCCTAATTAAAACATAACAGGACAAATAAATCCATTCCCAAAGCATCACATGACCACATAATGCAAACTACTCAGCATTAAAAGCCCTTCATAACCTTGTCCCCTTCTACCTCTCCAGTTTTCTTAAACCTTACTCCCTGACAAGCACTCTTCAATCCAGTGACACTGGCCTCTTTGCTGTTCTACCAAAAACTCTCTTTCTCTTGGCTCAGGGCATTTTCTCTGGCTGTTCCCTATACCTGGAATGTCTTCTCTCTTCACGTCTGCCTATTGGCTTCTTTTAAGTCCCAACCAAAATCTCAACTTCTACACGAAGCTTTTGCCACCCTCTCTTAATTCCAGTGTCTTCTCTCTATTAGCTATTTTCTATCTATCCTGTACATAGCTGATTTGTATATATTTATTTACCTGCTATTAAGACAATAAGCTCCTTGAGAGCAGAGTCTATCTTCTGCCTCTTTTTGTATCTACAGTTCTTAACAGAGGGCCTGGGACATAGTATGCGCTTAATAAATTTGATGATTGAGTCTTTTTTTTAAGAATCACACATTTTTACAAAAGACTCAGTAGTCAACGACTATAGTAATATACTGTTTGATAAAGCCCAAAGACCCTAGTTTCTGGGTTAAGAATTCACTATTTGACAAAAACTGCTGTGAAAATTGGAATACAGTATGGCAGAAAGTGGGCACAGACCATCATCTAATGCCATACACCAAAGTCAAGTCTAAATGGATGCACAATCTAGGTGTAAAGGCTGATACTGTAAATAATCTGGGGAAGCAAGGAATAGTTTACCTGTCAGGTTTATGGAGTAGGGAAGACTTTATGACCAAAGAAGAGTTGGAGAGCATTATAAAATGCAAAATGGATAATCTTGATTACATTAAATTGTAAAGTTTCTGTACAAACAAAGCCAATGTAACCAAGATTAAGAGGGAAGTCGGAAATTTGGAAAGAATATTTACAACCAGTGTCTCTGATAAAGGCCTCATTTCTAAAATATACAGGGAATAAAGTAAAATGTATAAGAATACAAGTCAGTCCCCAATTGATAAATGGTCAAAGGATATGAACAGGCAATTTTCAGAGGTAGAAATTAAAGATATCTGTAAGCAGAT
>CM053595.1:163333211-163382243 GCA_028646575.1 Pseudocheirus occidentalis | reverse complement strand
AGTCACAGATACATCATATGTGTGACGACCAACCTTGATAAACTGGACTCTTCTCAGCAATGTACAGTTAAAAGACAACTCTACAAGTCTCAGAATAGAAGGAGATATCTACATTCAGAGAAAGATCTAGAAAGACCAGAGTTTAAATGGAGACTGAAACAATATATGCTATCATTCTTTTCTATGTTTGGTTTTGTTTCTTTTTTTCCCATTGTTCACTCCATTGGTTACAATGCTTCTATACAATCAGACTATTGTACAATGTGAAAGAATTTGCAGATCCTATACATGATTGTATGCCACCATGGGGAGGGGTGGAGTGGAAGGAAGAGGAGAAAATCTGAAACTCAAGTGATTCTAGAACTGAATCTTGTACATTAAAAGTAAACAAACAAGTCAATAAAAATAAAAAAATAAAAAAAAAATAAAATGCAACTCAAGCATGGTAAAAAAAAAGAATCACATTTTTTCAGAATATCCCTATCAAAAACAGGTGAATTTAACGTAGACATGGGAATACATAAAAAGAACGATTTACCTTACCCAAGAGGGCTACAAATAAAATGTATATGTGACCTGTCAAGAGTAGAGGTTAAGACTTCTATTAAAAATTTTAACAGAGATTACTTTATCAGACTACCTAGCTGTTATGATGAAAAAGCAGAAACCGGGTCCTGAGTGACAAAATCTAAGAGCTGGAAAGGACATCAGAGGCCAGCTAATCTAACCTATACCTACCAAGAATCCCTATTACAGCACCTTCAACTGGTCATCTATCCTCTGTTTAAAAATCTGCAATAAGGGAGAACCCACTATGTACTTCCTGAGGCAGATCACTCCACTCTGAAATAGTTATAATTTTTTTTCCTTACTCTAAGCTAAATATAATAATTGTTTTTTCTTTTCTAATTCCTCCAATCTACTACCTACCCTCAGATACCAGAGTACAAACCAAAAGGCTCTTCTACATGACAATCCTAAGGATGCTTTTAAAAAAACCTGAAAGGGTTTTAGAAATATCCTCAATTCCTTTGGTCAACAGTTATGATAACAGTATGTGATTTAATAATAATATGATACAATAATAGCCATGATGGAAACTTTTCAACAATCTAGATGTGAAATAGGTCACAGGACAAGCTATTTCTTGTTTAGAGGAAAGAAGGGTAAGAGATAAGGGTAAAAGTCAGAGAGGTATGAGAGAGTCCTTAAAATGGGAGTCTGAGACAGATCGAAGATAATAAGAGGCAAAGACAGATCTAAAAAATGGAGAAGTGATACCAAAGGAAAACTTTTTAACACTGGACTGGCCATATATAACTGCCCATGTACAATTACCTCCAATTCGCAGTGAACTTTTTTTCCGGATAGACCCTGGGCAAGTCACTCTATTTGTCACAATTTCCTCAACTATAAAATGGTGATTGATAATAACAGTACCTACTTCTCACAAGGTTATTGTGAGCATCAAAAGAGCTAATATTTTGTAAAGTGCTTAGCCCAGTGCCTGGCACGTGGAATCTAGACATACCCTATAAGTCAGCTGTCATCCATTTCTCTGTGCACATTCTACAGTATCAGAACATGTGCAACATCTACTTCTGACAGCACGAATTTATCTTCTGAGGATATAGATGGGATACTCTGGGTGATTTTGCCTGTATATTTAATATTCCTAAGTTCCATGAGTAATAAAAATGAAAACCATTTACCATGTGTCAACATTGTGCAAGTACTGGAGATAGAAATTCAAAACAGAAGAAAGCCCCACCCAAAAGGAATTTACATTCTAATAAGAACACATATAGGGGAGTACAGTCATAGAGCTTCCAGGAGATTCCTCAGAGTAGATGTGATTTATATATAGTTCCAGGAGGGGGAAATGAGAAGGGGAAATAGGGGTAATTCCGTTCAAGGAGTCTGGGCAGCTAGAAAGTAAAGTTTCCTAGGCCTGAAAGGGTAAAGTCCCCCAAGGCTTTGGGGGGAAGGAGCAAGATGGTAGCTGGTGATAGCATGATAACTGTTCAATTCAAGTCTCACAGGCCTTACACAGAAACTAAAGAGAACAATTTATAGACCTGGGTCTGGAACTTGACTCTGGTTTAGAGTAGGAGAAGAATCATCAAAAAGAGATGTAGGACAAAAGGTTTGACAATAAATGTGGAGAGGGCAGAGGAAAAGATGTCAGTAAATCCTGATACCTAATAACCAACACAGTATCTAGTATTTTTAGTATAAATCTTATCCTAAATAAGCTATAAGAACGCTATTCATTCTTCTCACTAATATGTATTCTACTATGTTAATGCCATTCTTTCAGTCTACTCTCATTTACTTTCCAATTTCAATTATCTATTTACAATTTAGAGCTGAAAGAACTTGGTAGGTCAGCCTGAAGGTCCAATCTCCTATTTAGAGACAATGAAACTTCCTAAGAAGCTAAGTTATTTGTTCAAAACTGATTTTCTCCCACTTTATTTCAGATACTTTGCTATATCCCAATGTAAGAAGACTTTTAATCTATCAGCAGCAGGACAACAAAAAATAACCCATATTAATACAGCTTATAAGTTAAAATGCACTATACATATATTATCTTATTTGGCCCTCACCCTAACCTTGTGAAGCAGGTACTCTGTGAGAGAAATAACACATGTATTGTTTATTTGGTTCAGTCACATCTGACTCTTCTGTGATCCCATTTGGGACTTTCTTGACAAAGGTACCAGAGTAGTTTGCCATTTCCTTCTCTAGCTCTTTTTTTACAGATCAGGAACTGAGGCAAACAGGGTGAAGTGACTTGCCCGGTGTCACACGGTTAGTAAGCATCTAAGGCCAGATTTTAAATCAGGAAGATATGTCTTTTTGCCTTTAGGCCCAGTATTCTATCCACTAAACCACCTAGCAGCCCTAACATACATGTTACAACCCAATTTTATAAATGAGAAAGTTAAAGCTCTGGTTAAGTGAGCTAGAAGATCAGACTGATGATAGGTGGCATCACTGGAGAACTCAAGGTCAATGATCTTTCCACTATAATATACTGCCTCCAAAAGCATGTCTAGATGAGTTTTCAGTTTTGTGTTGCTGACGTGAATATTTGGCTTCTGAACTGTCCTGGTACAAGTTAGTACAAGACCTCAGTTTCAAGATAATAATCAGTGCTACTGACATAAATTTATTCACAATACCACAGAATTCTAGTTTCATCAATGAAAGTTCACCCCACTTACCCAATCAGTTGCCAGAACTTCTAAATTCTTTCTCCACAGCATTTCTCACGTTCCCTCTCTCCAATCACCACACAATTAGCACCCTGGTCTAGGTCCATCACTTCTCACCTGGACTACTGCAACTGTTCACCTCAAGTTTCTTCCAATTTCAATCTAGCTACCACACAACTGCCAAAATATTTTCCTAAATTGTAGGTTGGCTCCACTCAATAAATTCCAATGGCTCCCTATAACCGCCAAGATCAAATTTAAACTACTTTGTTTAGCACTTATAGTTTTTTTACACCTTGGCCTTCTGTAGCTTTCCAGTGTTCTTACATTCAAGACTACCCTCTTCAAACTGCCATTCAAAGGTGCTAGCCTACAAACTTCTCCATTTCCTTTTCTGTACCTTTGTACTGGCTGTCCCCCAGGCCTGAATATTCTCCCTCTTCACCACTACTTCTTAAAACCCCTGCCTCCTTCCTTCAAGATCCAGCTCAAGTACCATGTTATATAGGAGGTCTTTCCCTGTTCCCTTAACTGCGGGGGCCTTCCCTTCTAATCAACTTTGTATCTGCTTTTTACCTATATTATATGCACAAACATTTTATATATACATATATGTACATAGACACAGAAACACACACACAGAGGCTCCCTATTTAGAAATATAAGTTCCTTAAGGGAAGATGTTGGGGTTGGTTTTTTTTTTTTAATCTCCAGCATTTAACAGTCTGGCACACAGTAAGTGATTAATAAATATTTTATGATTGATAAAAATATCTGAGCTATCAAGAAGTATGAAGTAAAAATAGATGTTGTTAATAACTTAAAAGCAAGAATCAACATGTGGGCATTTACCAGCTGATAACTGAAATCTGGTCAAGTAAAATTTCAAAATACACATTTCCAATGCACAAATTTTCATCCTTCATTTGTGAATTATACTTTTCTTCTTCTCATTTTTTTTCAAAGCACCATGTAGGGCAAAACAATATGAAATCACTAAGTGCAGTTAACATACATCAACTACACCTTTAACAAGATATTGTATGACTAAGCTTGTATGACTTGCAATTTTCCTAAATTATGCAATTCATTACAATTCAGTTGAATTAAGCTTGGATGGAGATCCATCCAGTTCTATGGCTCTATTTATGAGTTTTTCTATCATGAAAGCTACTGTCAAGTCTGTAATGATCAACACACACACACACACACACACACACACACACACTACTTTGCACATGTTAGTACATACTACAAATAGACAAAACCACACAAACGTGATAAATGAAGTTCTTTAGATACTCAATAGTGGGTCCTGAAACATCTCAAATTTGTGTCACATTGGTTAGAATAGATAACATATTGTATACTGAATTAACCAAAAGAACAAGAAATTCTCAAAAAAATATCCAAACAATGTACATTCTTAGTGTACAATCTGATAGTATGTTGATAAAATGGCCAGATCATGAAAAGTAAACATCGCCATTCAATTAATATTTTATAAATTGTTCTAGAGTATTTACATATTGTTCCACTATGATTCCTTCCTATGAAGTCTGGATACCTAGAGCTTAATATGCTAGTATGTGGCATAGAAGCCAGTCTGAAAATTGAAGTACCAATCTAAAACTTCAGCTTTCAAGAAAAAAAGTAAAATAAGAAAGGGTGACAAAAGAAGAGGCAACATGTTAGTAGATGGCATGTATTCCTAACACCTTGATGGAATCCTAATAAAGCTGCCCCCAGCCCCAATATTCTAACTTCCTTATAGGCCCCACTGAGCAGCAGGCCCACTGCCCCACTTAGCCACTCACTCCTGCCCCACATCTCAATATCCTTTCTTCATATATGCCTTACTGCTCAATAGAACAACAGGTGTGTCCATGAACTCATATTTCTGTCAGAAACAGTAGGTATGTCCATGTGATAGGATCCCATTCACTGCCCCCAGACCCATTCCTCATATTTCCCACAGAAATAGCCCTCAACCACATCCATCTAGTCTCAGACAAGACTCAGTTAATATTAATTAATATTTTACTCAGTTAATCAGAAAGCAGCACCACCAGGATGCCCAAGCAGGATGTGGACCCCAAAACAATAGAAGTGACTTTTCCTAGGTGGGCACCTGTGCAGTAGTAGCAAAAGCTGTCCTTTAGGTGAACTTATGACACTGAGAGGCTTATTATAATATCATTATCATACATATATACCCCCAAAATGGGTCTTTCTATATGCACAATTCCACAGTGGCTGGTAATGCTCCCTGGTCATCTAAACCCCGTAACAAATCCTTCCTGCCTTTTTAATATTCATAATTTGTTATGTAATTCCATCTTTACCCTATAAAAATCTATCTTGCTTTCTCTGAAGTTGCTGGTACCTGTTGGAACTTAGCCCACTTCATGAGAGGCATCAATTTCAGTAAATGCCTATAGTTGGATTAGAGGTGGTCTGACTGACTTCTTTGAGATGGTTGTACCACAACAACACATCCTAAAACAGAAACAACCTGACTAGGGTATTTAATGCACTTCCAAGATCATACCAACCTTGTTCATGTATGTGCTATATTCATGAACAGAATAAGTTTCTTGATAGCAGGCACTTTTATCTTTGTATCTACAGTACCTAGGATTTTTGTTGTTGTTCAGTCACCCCATTTGGGGTATTCTTGGCAGAGACGAAGGAGTGGTTTGCCATTTCCTTCTATAGCTCATTTTACAGGAAGAGGAAACTGAGAGAAACCAGGTGAAGTGATTTACCCAGTGTCACATGGCTAGTCAGTGTCTGAAGCTGTATTTGAACTCAGGAAGATGAGTCTTCCTAACTCTAGGCCCAATACTCTATCCAGTGTACCACCTAGCTGCCCAGTATCTAAGATAGTGTCTTCCAAATAATAAATGCTTAATAAAGGTTGCTTGAATAGAACTAAACAGACTTGCCACCTATTCTTAAGGCCCTTTCTCTGGAAAGAATCAGGCCTTAGGTACAAGGCTGTAAAGTTGAGATGTCAGAAGAAGGCAGAAGCCTCCCATGAACATCCCCACAGGGGCCTAAATAGCAGTAGTGAAGTCCAGTGATTTAGGCTTTTCAAGTTATAGAGATAAAGCACACCAAAAGGGGGGAAGGGGGAATAGAAAAGATCTGGGAGGGAATAAAATTGAAAGCCAGAAGTATAGATAGGCTTAAATAAGGCCTCCATAAGAATCAGCAAAGGGAAAATACCTTAAGGGCAAATGCCTCAGCACAGCAACGCCCACCCTTAGTGAGAGAACAAGGAGGCAATTTTTGTTTGGCTAAAGTTTTTTTGTTTTGTTTTCAGTCCGGACTGATTCTACATGACCCCATTTGGGGTTTTCTTGGCAAAGATACTGTAGCCGTGTGCCATTTCCTTTTCCAGCTCATTTTACAGATGAGAAAACAGGGTGAAGTGACTTATCCAGTGTCACACACCCAGTAAGTGTCTGAGGTTGGATTTAAACTCTGACTCTAGGTCTGACACTATTCACTTCACCACCTGGCTGCCCCAAAGAGGCAATTAAAGTTTTATCATATATCCACTATATCTCAAGCAGGATTAGCTCAAAGGTTAAGAGGGATGAAAGAAATTCCCCCCAGGGCCAATCCTGTTTGAGAAAATTAACATATGCTTGATATAACTACATCTAAAAAAACTAGAAAAACATATATGTGAACAAAAATACAAAATAACAAAGATAAAGGGGAAGTAGAAATGAGAGAATACTTTCTTTGTAGGCATCACAAATAGTGTTGTATCCTAATGAAGAAAAGGTTTGAAGCAGGAAGAAAAAAAGAGCAGGGAAATTTAAGCCACTGAAAAATGTAATGATATTTTTAGGAACTATGTTTAAGTGTTCTGTGTGTTTAAGTGTGTGCATAAAGACCGAGACTGGACTAATTCTATTAATCAATCAGTAAGTACTTATAAAGTACTTAATTTATGCCAGTCTGTATGAATAGAGACCAGGCCTGTAGTCAGGAAGACTCATCTTCCTGAGTTCAAATACAGCTTCAGATACTGACTAGCCGTGTGACACTGGGCAAACCACTTCACCTGGTTTGCCTCAATTTCCTCATCTATAAAATGAGCTGGAGAAGGAAATGGCACACTACTCTTGCCAAGAAAACCCCAAATGGAGTCTTTAAGAGTCAGATACAACTGAACAACAAAAATAAGCCACGAAATTTTGTTAAGAGTATTTAAATACAAAAAATGGAATGCCTACTCAAGAATTTAGGTTCCAATGGAGACAACAAGCACATTTAAAATATATACAAAGTAAATAAAGGCAAATGTATAAAAACAGCAAAATACAGGGTATATTGATCAGGAAAGGTTTCAAGCAGAAGATGGTGCCTGAGTTACATCTTAAAAGATGTAAAGGATCTCTATGAATGTGGAGGTAAGAAGGGAATACATTCTAGATCTTGGGAATACCAATCACAAAGGAAAACTTAGATGGGAAGTATAATATTATTGTGAGAAAAGAAGGTCTGTTTGGGTGGATCACAGAATGCAGGAAGGGGTGTAATACCCAAAAAGCTTGGAAAGATAGATTTGAGCCAACTTGTGTAGAGCATTAAAAGCAAAACAGAGTTTACATTTTTATCCTAAAATAGGGAATCACCAAAGTTGGTTGAGTAGGAGTCACATGGTCAGATCTGTACTTTATGGAAAATTGCTTTGGAGCACTGTGTAGAATAGACTGGAGTAGGGAAAGATTTGAGACACTTAGGAGGCAATAATCTAGGCTATAAGTGATATGTTAACTCTGTGAGTTGAGAGAAGGGAGTAGAGTAAGAAGTTGCTGTGAACCTAGAAACTACAAGATTTCGCAACTGACTGAACATTTAGGGGGAAGAGAAAGAGGATTCCAGCATGATTCTGAGACTTCAAACCTGAAACACTGAAGAACAGTGGTTAATTCAACAGAAATAGAAGTTTGAGAGAGGCAAGTTTTTTGGGGAAAGAGAATGAGTTTGGTTTTGGACATGCTGAGTTTAAGATGTCTCCAGAAAATAATTAGTTTGAAACATCTAACAGGAAACTGATGATGCAGAACTCAAAAAAAGTCAAGAAAAAGTGACATTTATATTTATATCATAGAGGTCACTATAGATACAGGAACATTTTGAATGGTTCTAGTAAACCAAAGCAGACTGTATTCCTTACTGATAATACATCACTAAGTCGATGATTTATTTCACTGATATATTCCCTTCAGAGGAGGTAATTAGGTGGCATAGTGAATACAGCACCAAGCCTGGACTCAGAAAGACTCATCTTCCTGAGTTCAAATTTAGCCTCAGACACTTACAAGCTGTGTGACACTGGGAAAGTCACTTTACCCTCTTTTCTTCAGTTTCTTCATACATAAAAATGAGCTGGAGAAGGAAATGGCAAACCACTCCAGTATCTTTGCTAAGAAAACCCCAAATGGGGTCATGAAGAGAAGAGTCAAACAACTGAAATGCCTGAACAATATAATATTCCCATCTGATACATAATAACAATAATAGCTAACATTTATATACAAGGCTTGCAAAGCACTTTAAAAATGTCATCTCGTTTTGTCTTTACAACAACTCTGGAAGGTAGGCAATTTTATTATATAGCCTCATTTTACAGGTGAGGAAATTCAGAAACTTGAATTACTTGAACAAATCAAGTAACCTGCCCAGGGTCAATATAGCTGAGTAAGGGTCTGAGGCCAAATTTGAACTCAAGTGTTGCTGATACAACCACCTCATCGTTTCAGTTATATTGTCATTGTTGCTGCTATTATTATTATTATCCTTCCCTTATTATATAACCAGTCAGTCCTTATCCCACTTCTTGTGTGTAGGTCGCTACTGGAAATAGACTGTATAGTCTACTTGTGCCCTATGACAAAGGAATTTCTTATAGTTGAGGGACTCCAGATATCCGTCTGTGAATAAGTCCCAGAATATTACAGGTCATCCTAAAAGACTGCTCAAATTCAGGTTAACAACCTATAGCAAAACTTAAGTGGACGAAAAATAACTTTCTAGATTATGGTGGGCATTTAGGTCAGTATGCTGAGTTATTCCATCAGTACATATGTTGAATTGAATGTGGTCTGCCACATTAATATTACTTCTACTGTACAATAACAAAAACTCAGAGAAACGGAGAAACATACAGATCAAAAAATAAATGCAGAATGAAACGGAATCCAAATATACACTCCAACTATAACAATTTAATTAAGTCAGTAAGAACAGCAACAATTCTATAAAACACACAGAAAAGTTTAAAAAGCATCACAGAAACAAGATAATTTGGTTACTCCATGTTAAAAAAAAAAACCTATACTTTTTTCATAGTTAACAAAGTTTATTACCATATAAACCTTTACAAACCTTTTTCATTTTGGTTATTTTTTCTATGCTCTTGTTTATATGTTTGAAATACCTACACCTAACAATAAAATTGAATATAAATTTACCTGTGCTGAGGGTGGGGGTGGGGAGAAGTGTACTAAAAACACTAAGTTCCTCAAGCAATCCGATAGCTACTTTCTCCAAATAGCCCACAAAAAAAGTTTCCTCATGCTAGAAGTTTTATGGAATCAAGTAGTTTGGGCTAGGGCTCTCATCATTTTCATGTGCATGGACTCATTGTTCATATCTAAATAAGGAATGATCCTACTACATTCTGAATAAGAAAAAGGACAGAATAAAAAAATTAAAACCAAAGACATAAGACTTACATGTACACCACAATATATACACATACATATATCTCACAGGCTTCATACCACAAATGGAAAAACATTTAAGAGTTTTTACTAACTACAGAAGGCAAATGGCTAAATGTTCTGAAAGGACACCTGTCATAAAGGAACCAGTCATAAAAGTGTTTCTTTGTATTATCTAATACTTTGTAGGTAATTCATACTAAACTTCCAACTACCAAAAAGTGCTTTGTGATTTACTTTATGAATTTCCACCTTCAAAACACACCTCCTATAGAAACTCTAAATAGAAATTCACTTCTTTGAACTCTAAACACATGATGCCACCTCTTCTTTAAAGAGGCCAAAAAAAAAAAAACAAACCCAAACCCAATGCATTCCTACTTGTTTGCTTAAAAGATAAGCATTCAGAAAGCCAGGTAGGTCCAAATCTCACACCAAATTTTCTTCTTTTTGGCACTCCTAAGCTGAAATAGATATCTCTCCACCCAGTGAAAGAAACAACCTGCTCCATTCTTCAGCAGAGACAGAGACACTCCACTCTCACTTCCCCAAATAGACACAGAAAACGCACTGCTCCTTCACCCCAAAACAGAGGGAACACATACTCTGAGATCCTTCTTCAGAAAAGAATCCCATTCATACATTCCCCAGAGGGAAAAAGAAACTTCGCCTTCAATCTAATTTCCGAAGACAGTTAAACAAACATCCTGGAGGATGGAATCCCCTGCAGCATCACAGAGTTAAAAAGCTTAGTGCCTCCCCACACACACTTACCCACTAAGACTCCCCGCCCTATAGTTACAGATCCCTTTAAAACCCACCCTCTTACACACTGAGTGAGCGAGTCCCTCTATGAAACACCCCTTTATATACAATGATAGACCATTCTTACACAAAGACATCCTCTTAGGAATAGAGCTTTTTCAGACCCATGTTATACACACAACACCCCCTTATTTAGGGACACGCCCTACACACCTTCATACAGTGACAGACCCGCCCTTAGACAGCGAGAGACCCCTCTCATACACATACTGATAGACCCCTCACTCACACGGGGACCAATCCCCCTGTATACACACACAGCAAGAGACCACCACCACCATACCGGCAGACACGCCAACACACAAACACAAACATACCCCCGCCCCCAGCAGCCAGACACTTCCTCCCCACCCCCAGCCCCCAGCCCGGCTGCCACGCCGGTCCGCAAGCTTCCCACAGTCCACGCTGACAAGGCCAGCGGAGCCCGAGTCTCACCGTTCGGAGGATGAGAGTCATAACCGGGCTCGTCCGGGGGTCTCCACGCCAGCAGCTGGGGGAACAAGACGGAAAGGACGAGGATGCATAACTTCATGTCGGCGGCTCCGAAAGCTCCTCCCTCTCTCTGGCCTGGGGCCTGGGGCCTGGGGCTCGGCTCGTACCCGAGACCCGGCCCCAAGCTTCTCTTCGGCCTCACTGCCACCCCCTACGGCAGATCACTCGCCCGCCTCCGCAAGTCAGAGGTGAAAGACGACTTCCCGCGAGGGCAGCGCGCTCCGCTCCCTGAGCTCGGTCCCGCGGCTCGAGACCGCCCACACCCGGAACTCCGGCCTGGGGTGCGGCATGCCGGGAAGGACGGGCGAGATCCCGCCCACTGCGCTGGGCACCCAACCGCCGCTGTCCCCATCTTGTGATGGAAGGGCTGTTACCGCCTCCTCGAGGGCTGGGTATGGTGCCCTGATGCGACCCCGACTCTGCTCGGGGTTTACCCGCAGTGGTCCTGGCTTTGCTGGTACCTGGGCGCCTTTTGAGGTGACAGCCCTTCGTTGTGGGGAATCATCGAGGAGCCACCCCAACAATCCGTAATGATCCCCGCGGAGTCCTTGAAGCTCCTAGATCCTTAAAAGCCCGGGAGGTCAGCAGGGTCGTTAGCCCCACTTTACAGAGGAGAAAACTGAGGCTCTGAGAGGTAAAGGTGTGAGGGAAAGAATACGAAGACCCGAATTCAAGTTTCATCTCCGACAAGTCAAGTCGGCTAGCATTTATTAAGTGTTTACTATGTTCCCAAGTATTATGCTAAATGATGAGGATATAAAAGAGGCCCAAAAAAGTGGGGGGAAAGCCCCTGCTCTTACAGACGCCCACAGGCTGGCTGTTTGGAGTGAGTCTCAGTATCTGTCCTCTTGTCAGATGAGAGTTGGACTGTCTCAAACATCTTAGGAATCTAAGACCGCAGCTATAAAGAAAGGGGTTATGTAAACCTTTAATGTGTTATGCTACCTTAATGGGAATTATTTATTCCCTGAGAACCAAGGCTCCAGAGTTCTTATCAAAGCCTGGGATTCCACAGTATTGCTATTCCTCAGCTTCTGTCATGGAAGAAATATCTCCTTTTTGAGTTAATGCAGTAAGTGTCTGCCACAGAAATAGATTTACCACAGCATAGAAATTATACAAGTAAAAACCTAGGTTTTATTATGCTTGAGCACAGGTTCATGCCTCAGGGGAAAAAATAACCCTGAACAAAAATTAAGATTCCAAAGAGACTTTTCCTAAACAAAATTGTGTCAGTGTGACAGAACAATAACTCTTTTACATATTGTAGTATTGTACATTCTTTTAGGCTTTAAAAGCTAAAAAAGAGTCATAATCCCATGCTTCCTTCAGTGTCATAAAAGTTGGACAAAGTTACACAGAAACATAATGTCATACATATGCTGAGGAAACAAACATAGTTAAACAGATTCTATAGGTAAACTAAGTCAAGCTACAGATTAAACTACATTTAGAGTGATCACAGTGGACTGATAGAGGGAGAAGGGATTTACATGTTTCCAAGAGAACCAAGGAACAGGCAATTATTGGGAATCTTTTTCAAATAACATTTCACTTTGACTCTCCTTTGGCTTCTATTGGAGAAATATCAAAGTCTTCCCTTAACACCATTATTCCACAAGTCAAATTTTGGTCAGGTGAGGTTAATATTAACTTCCAGTTAACCAAAAGTTGCAGAAGGAATGGCCTTGAGCCTTAACGACAATAAAAGGAAACCCAAAATTCTCATAATAATTTGAAGAGTTGTCAAAATCAAAACTTTACCTGAGAAATAAGGGAACATAATGGTAGAGTAGAAAGAATGCAAGATGGTCACAGAACCTTGGTTTTTAATCCCGTAGTAGCTGTGTAACCTTGGAGAAGTCATGTGACCTCCCTCTTCCTTGGTAAATTGAAGGTGCTGGGACTAGATGACTAAAGTCCTTTTCAGTTCTAATTTTAATTAGCTTCTAATTTGCCACTGTTTCCTATGGAAGTGAATGGGTAACCCTCTGGATCTGGAATTAGGAGACCTGTGAATGGATCACCCATCAGACATTTAATACCTGTGACTGTTGGCAAGTCACTTAACCTTTCAGATATTTAAGTTTCTCTTCTATAAAATGGAGATGATAATAATGTAATATTTGTACCTCATAAGGTTATTAGGAAAGTTCTCTACAATCAAGAAAGTACTCTACAAATGTGAATTATTACCATTAACAATGGAAAACATCCAGCTTTAGTAATACAATATTGGGCAGGCCAGTCAGGTACCAGCTAGCCCTATCACACTACCTAGTCTGATGTAAAAATGTCAATAAATTTTCATAGGTACTAGCCCAATAGGTGGAGTAATGGAGGTAGGTGACTTCAAGGGAATAATCCCAAAATACACTCCTCAGTCTCTTACTCTTTTGGCTTACAGTTTTTGGTGCTTTCTGACAATGTTAGATACTTCTACTCAGAGATGTCAAACTCACCCCCATCAGGCAGCAAGTATCTTTCAAAACTCACCAGTATGAACAAATCAGATAAAAATGCAGTTGGGAAATGGTTAACAAAATAAAAATACAGTACAACATAGATATTGTCAATTTATATTTTTCTAAGTCAGTATGGAAGCAGCAGGGCACCTTTCTATTTGACCCCGCTGCTCTTAATAAAACAGGTCATTTAGCATGCATTTTTGTAGTGTTATGGTTTTGAAATTACTGTACTCCTCTACAATATTCCTCCTCTAAGGGCCCTTTTGACTCTAAATCTATTATCTTAAACTATGGCAGTTTTTGTGGAGAAAGATGGTTTATAAATAAAGACAAAATAGTTTGATAACCATTATCCTGTTGCCCATGCCCTAACCCAAGCCACCTTCCTGAAAGGTAGAATTATCACAGCCATTTTGACAAACTGGAATCCCAGGGCTAAATTATTATCCATATGTCAAAATGGGAAAAACTTTGTCCTAATTGACAAAACTGCTGAGTGTTTGGTTGACTTAGCCTAGGTTGGAAATTTTTCTTTTCTGATACTTAGTACAATTTCATAGTGATATAGTTCAGTCAGTTCCTGTTTATGTCACTACATTAAACATAAAAGTAATACAGTGTGAAAGAGACAATCCTTAACTTGTAGGTTTGGTAACTTTTCCTCAACTATAATATAGTATTATATAATAGATAAAATGTTAACATGAAAACTATGTAGTGTATTTTTTGACACTTGCTCCAATAAATTCTTCAGGATATGGTTTAAACTGATGGTCATTTTGGTATATGCCTCAGTAAGATCTTAGCCTCTTTTTCCAGCAGTCCTTATTTCCCACTAATGATTTAAATCATTAATGGTTGAAGACCATTGAAACCATAATAGCCATTGGCCTAAGAGCAACCAAATTATATTTGTTCATCTATTTGTTTATCTGGAAGTGGGTATAAAATTTGTTCACTTTATACAGGCATTAATGTACGAAGAATTAAACAATAAGAACACTCGCATGGCACTAAGAATTATAAGAGGAGAAATCCATCTTGTCCTACTAGAAAGTTGGAGGGGGGGGGGGTGATACAGGAAGATATAAGAGAGAACAGATTTGGGGAAGGGCTATTCAGTAGGCTTGCTGTTTTGAGGTGGAGAGTAGGGGAAAGACAGAAAGAAAAAATTGTAACTCAAGATTGTGTGGAAATGAATGTTGAAAACTAAAATTAAGTTAATTAATTTTTTAAAAGAATTATAAGACAGGAAGTTTAAATGTTATGATCTAGATTTTACAAATGAGGTTTAGGCAAAGTGACTTGCCCTAGGTCACACAGCTGGTAAAGGTCAGAACTAGGATTAAAATTCCTCACTCCAGGTTCAGCATTTTCCAATATATTATAAGAGGAATAAGAAGAGGCTGTCATGGAAAGAGAACTGGATTTGAAGACAGAAGCTGGATTTGAACTCAAGCTCTGCAACTTACTACCCATATGATTTTGAGCAAATAGTAACTTGCTATTTAGTTGTAAGTTTCTACATGTGTAAAAATGAACAAAGTATGTTCCCAGTTTAAAAATCTATGATTAACGTCTACAAAAAGGATAGCATTCAAAGAGATTGGCATTTTCTACTTTGTACTCCCAAGGTACACAATAGACACCATCTATTAGAATGCAAGCTCTATTCATCTGAAAAATCCTTGAAGGATCCTAGATCTAGAACTGGAAGAGAGACCCCCTGAACCAGCCATCTGGTCCATTCCCTTCATTTTCCAAGTGAGGAAACAGACCCCATGAAGTTGCATCTTGTCCAAGGTAAACGAAAAGTGTCAGTTAACAAGCATTGCCGTCTGTGGCCAAGGCACTGTGTGAGGCACTGAGGATACAAACACAAAGAATCAAACAATCCCTACTCTAAAGGTGTCTTACTTAGGTATCTATTCATTCATTCATTCAACAAATCTGTTCTAAGTGCTAGGGATACCACAGTAAAAACCTAAAGCACTCTCTGTCTTCCAAGAGCTCACCCTTTTTTGGGGGGAGAGAAGAGAATACACTGCACACAGAAAAATAAATATATATACAAAATAATTTAGGGAAAAGAAGGCACTAGCCAACTGGGGAATCAGAATAGACTTCCTATAGGAGGAGGCATTTAAGTTGAGCTCTGGACGTTTAAGGAAATTCAGGATTCTGTGAGGAAAAGGTGATAAGTAAGAAGGGAGAACATTCCAGGCATAGAGAACAGCCTGAGCAAAAGTCCAAAGGTAGGAGATGAGATGGAGAATAGCAAGTAGGCCACTTTGACCAGAAAATGGTATTTGAAAGTGGGTAATGTTCAAAGAAGTTTAAAAAGGCAAGTCTAGAACCTGATTAGGAAGGACCTTCAATGCAAAGCTGAAGTTTGTCTTTTGTCCTAAATTAGGCAAGGGATGTCTAGTGGGATTTCTTGAGTGTGAAAGCAACATGGTCAGACTGTAAGAGCATCAGTTTGGTGGTGTGAGAGGGCAAAGACTAGATGCAGGGAGACCATTTATGAAGCTAGTGTAATAGCCTAGGCAAGAGGTGATGAGTGCTTGATCTGGGGTGGTGGCCATGTGAGTGGGAAGAAAAGAGCAGATGAAAAAGATATTGAAGAAGTGAAATTGACGAGACTCAGCAACTGATTAGATCTGAGCAGGGGAGAGAGGGAAGAGTTGAAAGTGACTCATAAGTTACAAACAGGTGGACTGGAAAGGTAGGGGTGTCCTCAACAGAAATAGAAAAGTTTTCTTAAAAAGGGGTGTGGGTTTAGGAAGAACCATAATGAGTTCTGTTTTGGAATATTAAGTTTGAGATGATTATGAAACATTCATTTGGAGAAATCCAGTGGATATGAGACTGTAGTTGAAGAGAGAGACTAGTTATGTCTATGAGGAGAGAAAGTAGGATATGTAGCTTGTTGTCTGCCTAGAGATGATATTGAACCTATGGAAGCTAATGAAATCATAGAGAAAGAGACAGAGAGAATGCACGTATAGAGCGATAAAAGAATCTAGGACAGAGTCCTAGGGTTCACATACAGGGCAGTACATGGATGATGATCCAGCAAAGGAAACTGAGAAGAAGCAGCCAGATAGGTAAGGAGAACCAGGAAATGGCAATGTCACAAAAACCTAGGAAGGACAGAAGATCTAGGAAGTGGGAATGGTTGGTAGTTAATAGTATGAAACGCAGAGAGGTTATTAAGGAACACAAAGAAATGGCCATCAGTCTTGGGAACCAAGAAATCATTTGTAATCTTGTAGAGAACAGTTTCAGTTGAGAAACTCTCAACTGAAGTATATAGATAACTTCAATCAATGAATCTATGATTTCATAAACAAAAGTACTTCCTTTAATAGTACAGAGCACAAGCCATCTATGTTTTCTCATTCTGAGCCACTCTTAATGCATGTCTTTTCATTAATTGTCTGTGGAGTATCTACTTAACATGATAGAGGCCTTCCTCTAGGTTTAACATCCATGCGAACCAGTTCAGCATTTGGATTGAGTAATATTCTCTTAGTCTCAAAACTTGCTTGGTCCCCTTCTTTTTTTCAATTATTCTTTTAATCAGTTGTTCATGTTATGAAATCAAGTGATAACAGATGGACATCTTGCATGCTTCATGTATTTTGGAGTTTTGGGGGGGGGAAGGCTGGGCAATTGGTGTTAGGTGACTTGCCTAAGGTCACACAACTAGTAAGTGTTAAGTGTCTGAGGTCATATTTGAACTCACTGCCTCCTGACTCCAGGATGGGTACTCTATTCACTGTGCCACCTAGCCACCCCATGGCAATCAATATGAAGAAAGGTCCTTAGTATCCTGTGGATTTCCTAGGGAGGAGTTATAGAATAACATGAAAAAAAAGGAGACTTAAATTTTTTGGCTCTGTCCTGATTGGTGAGTGCCTCACATGACTCACTCTAGCTAGCTAGCACCAGACATACTTCTTCCTCTCCTTCCTGTACACCTCCCACTTTCTAGCTCTGGAGCCATAATGAAATTGATATCACCACTGAAAAAGCTTGGTCACTCTAGTTCCAGTGATTCCATTCTACATTTGGGGAACTGTGTGAACCACACTGCCTCCATCTTGTGACTCAATTCTGAAACTAGCTCAGTTCCCTTTCTATTCATAATTATGAGTCTAGTCCAGTTTCTGTCTTGTGAGAAAATTTTATTCAATTATGGGAATTATGAGAAAACTTTATTGCTTTGTTTGAACCTAGCCCTGCCTGGCTGGGAAGCTGGACCACCTCCAGTGCTTGGCTTAGGACCTAGGTTAGGCTGACCAGAAATGCAATCAGTTCTGAATACTGATGCAAGGAATTTTCTCACAATAAGACAGATATCTCAAGCCACTCATATATCTTATGTGAAAATTGGCCCTATACTGGTGAATCAGTTACTGTTTTTCTCACAATAAGACAGATATCTCAAGCCACTCATATATCTTATGTGAAAATTGGCCCTATACTGGTGAATCAGTTACTGTTTTGCTTTGATTGGATATGTTTCTGGGGAGCGGGACATCTCTTTTTCTGCTTTCAAGGAATCGCACCTGTTTGATCTCCAAGCTTGGAAAGTCCCTAATTTTTCTTCCATTTAGAAATCAGATTACCTAATCCTGTATCCTGGTTTATATCCTGTTCAGTGTTTTAATCTGAAAAAAAAAAAATCTGTCTCCTATAAATGGCCGAGCTGAGGAGGCCTGGTCCCAAATGGTTACACAGTTGGCATGCATTGCTTAGTAAATGGATATGCTCAGAAGCTCAAAATTTTGTTTCCTCAGTTATTTCAGATTTCACCTTTCACATAGTCCTGAGACTTTCAAAATCAAAACACCTCCTCTGAGTGTGTTACACCTCCCTTTTAGCTTAAAACTTCATGAGGAAAGAGAATATCTTTTGAACTTATATTGAAAGTACTTAGCACACTACTTTGCACATAGTAGACACTTAATAAATGCTCTTTCATTCATTCTAGAGTCTCACTTAATTAGAAGAGTAGTGCTATTATAATCTGTGCCATTGAAAGAAAAGACTACAATAAAGAAATCAAACTATTTTGATTTTTTTATCATAAGAGTATTTAAGTATCTTTGGCTCCATTTCTCACATGCAGGTGTTCTTGGTCTCTTTAAGCCAGCCTCTACCTCCTCACCCCATGCATATCTCTTTTGTGCAAAGATCACCTGCAATTTTGACTCTTTGAGGTGGTATTCTTCCATGATTCATAACCATATGGCATTACTAGGAGAATATTGGAGTTTAAAAGTAATTAACACAACTATTAGAAGAATCAGAAGAAAGTCACCAAAGAGACAGAGAGAATGCACGTATAGAGCAATAAAAGAATCCAGGATAGAGTCCTAGGGTTCACATACAGGGATGTATATCCTCTGAAAAAGGATTTATAGAAGGACATAAACAAGGATTACACAGGATGAAAAATCATCATGGCATAGTGGCAAGAACACTGGAGTTGGAGTCTTGGGATTCATGTGCAAAGCCCAGATCTACTACTTACTATACCTCTTTTACCCTGAACAAGTCAGTTAACATCTCCATTCCTGTAAAATGCGGGTAGTACACTTTGCATTATCTACCCCATAGGTAGTTGTTGGATAATTGCTTTGTAAACCTTAAAACACCATATAAATTTGAGTTATTATTCTTTAGGGCTCAGGTTCCTCTTCTATAAAATGAAAAGGTTGTATTAGTAGATCTCTAAGGTCTCTTCAGCTCCAAATTTTATCAACCTAAGACAAGAAGGAGTTATGATCAGCAGCATTTGGAGGTAATACACTCACTTTAATCCCTCAAAGTACCAACTATTTGTAAAGCATTATACCGAGTACTTGTAATAGTAATGAAATTTGAAAATCTCTTTGTATTGACAAGCTAACAGGTACTTAGCACTTAGTCAAGCTAATTACCTCAAGCCTCTGTTAAAGAAATAGAAGGTATGAACCCCTGTTGCTGACATAACAGGAAGGGGCTGAACAGGGAGGAGGAGCTAATATTGTACATAAAGAAAAGCCCCAGCTGGGAGAGTCAGAATATTTTGGGGCAAGCATTATGGAGGCAGAATAGCTGCTGCTGGGGGGGTGTAAGGAGGGGGGTAGTGGGGAAAAGCTGAAAAGCTGTTCACAGCAGCAATCCTCTGGAAATACAGAGAGAAAAAGAGAGAGAGGGAGGGAGGAAAGAGGAGGGAGAGAGAGAGAAAGAGAGAGAGAGAGAGAGAGAATTTCTCTCAGTAAGCATGTGGAGGCTGGGCTACTGAAGACTGAACAGAATTGAGAAGAAGAGAAATGATAATTGAGAACTGAGACAGAATTTCTTGGAGCAAGCCACATGGAGGCTGGATAAAGTGATTTTGATTTTGAGAACAGAACTTGTGGCAGAACTCAGACTTGTGGTGGCAAAACTTGAACTTGTGGTGGCAGAACTCAAACTTGTGGTGCTAGAGCTGCCAAAGACTTCCAAGGACCAGCCAGAGTTGCCAAAGACTGAGGAAGCATGACTGTGGTGCCAGTACTTTGCATGAATGTTGTTGTGGCTTTGTTAATGTGTGTGAATGTTATTGTGTCTTTGTTAAGCCTTGTCTTCCCAGGAACAGAGATTGTGAGAGATTTGAGGTGGACTGGACACTGCAAGCTTCAATATGGAGCAGGAACTGCACAGAGAGCCAGACAAGGAACTGAGAGTTGTCTGCTTTTGAACCCAGGTGACAGTTTGGTGTATTTGGGCAGGAGCTGGGACCATGCAAGAAGAACCATGGAAATTGAGAGCTTGCCTCCAGTCAAGATGAAAAGATCTTTCTGTGGGTATTGAGTAGTAACTGATGAAATTATAATTTACTTGTGACCTAGGGTGGATGGCTTTTGTACTTTCTACTACCCCTTAAGAGGGTACTGAGCAATGACTGTTGAAGTTGAACTTGATTGCATCCCATGAGTGGAGGACTAACTTTTGTACTTGGTTATGTCCCTTTTAAGGATGATTGAATGATTAAGTTACTAAATGATTGAGTTACTAAATGATTGTACTTTGTTTAAAACTATGTGACTACTTTGGTGAAAACTATGTGGCCATTTTTGTGATAAGTTGTTGAGTTGTGACATGGTGAATGCTGTATTTTGATTTTCTGTGATGTTTTAACATTTTGAATGCTTTACCTTGATTTTCTTTGAATGTTTTGTCTTAGTTTGTTACTGAATAAATAGAGAGTTCACTATACTGTGTGATCAGAATCTTAAAAAGCTGTTCACAGCAGCAGTCCTCTGGAAAGCTGCTTGTGCATGGCTTTACAGTACTATAGGAAATATAAAGAATAAAACCCAATCTTTGCCCTCATGGAGTTTACAGTTTAGCAGAGAATATAAGAAATATCCACACACAAGAAATAGAATGCATAAATACACAAAAGTCTAATAAAAGAGGTGTAAAAGGTTATGTGAATGTTCTGCTTTACTGTCATATCCAAATTCCTTTTCAGGTTTGCGGTTATAAAAGCAGAAATATTAGAGTAGAAAATGTATTAGATAATTAAAATTAAGAAAAGTCTTACTGAAGAGGTGAATTTATTAGACCTTTAACTTGAAGTTTCTAGTTATTGTTCAAAGTTAACAGCCTATATGCAAATGCTAGCATATATACTATAAAATATCAGTGGATACTAACAGTCTTTTATGACTAGAAATTATTAGACTAGTTCACACATTCCTGTTATTTGGGATATCTGTATGATTTACAACACCTTTAAAAAATGCTGTAGTCTTTGGAGGCTACATGTTGCTGATTTTTCATGATTTACCCTTACAAATATAACCTTGACTTATTTTCCCTTTCTTTTGGATGCTCTGTCTTTGATTTGTTACTTTAATAGAAACCTCTTATTCTAAGGTAATTACTTAGAATTACCTTAGAAAGGCATTTAAACTCTGTACTTTCTCAGTAAAAGACAAAGTTGGTTGTTAAAAAAGTCTTTTATTGGTCAGTCAGTCAATAGGCATTTATTATATGGTAGGCACTCTGCTAAGTAGAGAGGATACAATGAAAAGTAAAAGACAGCCATTGAAGTCAAGGAGCTCAGTCTATGATGGGAGACAACATACAGATAATTATGAACAAGCAAGTTATATAGTGGATAAATTGGAGATAATAGAGGTAAAATATTCGTATTAAGGGAGTGTAGCCACAGAACAAAGGAGAGATATAGGATGATAATCAACAGGGATAGATGAATCAAAGGAGAATATTTTGATAGGATGTTGGTGAGTGATAGGGATGCAGTCAGTGGACAGAGAGAGACTGAAGATAAATAAGAGAATAGGGATGATAGTCATATCGACAAACTGGAGAGGATAGCATAGAATGGGCCCACTTTTGCATAGAGAGGAGTTTGACAAAGGGAAGGGTTATATCTTCATGTAAGACAAGGGTGAAGGAGGAGATAGTAAAGTAAGGCATCTGAGAAATGTGAGATAGGAAAGAAGAGGGAACTCTCAGTGAATGAACTCAATTTTTTTCAATGAACTGTGTCAAGGTTCTCAGCTGAGAAGGGGGAAAGGACATATGGGAGGCTTCAGGAGGGATTAAAAGGTTTAGAAAAACCTCCATAGTGAATGGAATAATGATTCAATTATGGAGGTGTAAAAGTATTGCCTTGCCAAAGTGAAGGTCCAGTTGAGATTAGGAAACATAAATTTATAGTGGACCTAGTTAGTGTATACTAGCTGTATGATGTGGTAGCTGGGTGGCACAGTGGACAAGGTGCTGGGCCTGGGGTCAGAAAGACTCATCTTCATGAGCTTAAATCTTCATATTCTTACTAGTTATATGATCCTGAGCAAGTCACATAACCCTGTTTGCCTCAGTTCTTCCTCTGTAAAATGAGCTGGAGAATGAAATGGGGGCCATGAAGAGTCACAGCTGAAAAACAACTGAACAACAAAGCTGTGTGATACTGTGTGCAAGTCACTTAACCTCTGTTTGCCTCAGTTTCTTCAACTATAGAATGGGGATAATAATAGTGCCCCCCTCCTGGAGTTGTTGTGAGAATCAGTATTTATTAAAACAAACAAAACACTTAATACAGTGCCTACCATACAATAGGGATTATTTAAAAGCTTATTTCCTTACTTAAATACATTGATCATCTATTCATCTGCTGCTCAACACCCCCCCCATTTTTTCTTCTGAACCTCCCCAACCAATCAGAATTAGTCATGTTCCATCGTTGTAATGTCAAAGAACATTCTCATAAAATAGAATTCAAGATTTGGAAAAAGACACAAGAATCAAGAAATGAACACTTTCATTACTCCTTTCTGAGTACAACCTCCAAAACTTTCAGGAAATGGAGGTTGTAAACCCTCTTTGCTCCGTTTACTGGGTGAGTTTGTCAGCCTCCACAAACAGGTAAAACTTAAAACTGGTTTATGATCTCAGCACTTCTGAAGCTGCTATAACAGCACACTACAGCAACCAGCTGAAGGGTGAGTAAACAATGCTAATAACTTGTCCTAATGATTAAACCCAGGATCCTCAGGGCCTAAAAAGCATTGCATCTCAGGATTTTCAAAACATTGAACTCTTGAAATCATGGCTCCTCAGGACAGAGACCACAACTGTTACTTCCCAAAGCATAAAAAAGATGTGTCACGGTAGTACCATTTAGACAACACCGTGGACCAGACTCCTGGTTCTGCACCAGAGTAATGCCATCCCCTGCCATACTCTGCTCAGGTTTGTGGAGGATGTAGTTCCCAAGAGAAACATTTCCTCCTATATCATATCATACTGAAGGAAGGAGAAATATACTTCATTTTATTACCAATTTTATTACCAGAGTCTTATATGTAGTAGCCCCATCATATTTGATGAATTTATGGACAAATATCCAAAAAGCATTTCCCCGGAACATAATTGGTTACCTTACTCATTGACCAAATCTTGAGAATCTTAAGTGCCACAAGGGGGAGACAGAACCAGAGGAACATAATCCAAAGGCTAAGCAAATATTTTCCTTCATAAGTTAGAGAAACTACTTTTATATTTCAACCTAATAGGAATGAATGAGTTGTTGGAAACAAGAAGAGAACAGCTCTTCATGTTTTCTGCTCAAAATTAGCCCATCCTACGGATGTACAAGTGAAGAATCTTCTATCAATCACTTATTTCTCATTTGTTTTACACAATTATAATAAATGACATTTATGTTTGGTACTTTAAAAAAGTACCTTTATGTTTGCATTTGATTGCATGGCTTGGCAGATAGAGAGCTGACTTCGAAGTCAAGAAGACCTCAGTTTAAGTCCTGCCTCTGACACATACTGACTTTTGACCCTGCAAGTTACAACTTCTTGATGCTCTATCTAGGATTTGGCAGCCAGGTGGGGTCCACAACACTCCCTAGTACATCTAGAACAAGATTAAAATGTATTTGGGAAATATTTAACAAATAGACAAAAATTCAATAAGATATATAGTATCACATTTTGAAACTGCTGATATGTGGCCCCAGTGATTCTTTTATATGGATTAGTGCTCCTTCCTATTCTTTCTATTTGAGTTTGACTCCACTGGGGGCAACTCTCTTGGAGAGGCAACTCTCCAAGACCTAAAACTGCAGAGAAGGTCCCCATTGCATAGATAGAAGTTCCTCCCTGGGGTTCCTATACCAGCAAAATCATAGTTCTAGTCCCCTATTCTCTTTAATGTTTATAAAATACTTTTCTTACTTTGCTTTATACCCCATACTTGAATTTATCCTTGAGGTTCTTGTCTTTCCCAGAGTGCTAATCTTTCTCCAATACTTCAGTCTCCCTGTTAGCTAGTTCCACCTTAATGTCCCATAAACATCTTAAAATCAACATGCTCCAAGTGGAACTCATTGTCTTCCCCCTTAAACACTTCTTTTCTCCAAATTTCCTTATTTCTGTGGAGGCTGCTGCCAACCTCCTAGGCACTCAGATTCATAATTACAAAGTCATCCTTAACTTTTCCTCTCCCTACTCCCAACATATAAACAATTGCCCATTGTTGATGCCACATCTCTTGCCTCCATCTCCATTTCAATCTATCCACTCTGTTACCTTCATTTTCCCCACCCTCCACCCCTAACTCTTGCAAAAGCCGTTTAATTGGTCAGTCTTTAGTCTTTCCCCTCTCTAAACCATCTTCCATTTGGCTACAAAGGTAATCTTCTTGAAGGTTGACCATATCACTCTCCTAATCAAAAATGTTGAGTGGCTTCCTTTTGTCTTTTGGATAAAGCACAAAATCCCCAAATGACATTTAAAGCTCTCCACCTACCCTTCTGGTCTTATGTCACATTCTTTCCTTTCATGCACTCTTGTGTTCTAGCCAAACCAAACCACAAGCTGTTCCCAGAATTGGACATTTCATTTTCCACTATGCATTTGTATAAGCCTTCCCTCATGCCTAGAATATACTTACTTTTCATCTCTTCTCAGAATCCTGACCTTCCTTTCAGACTTGTCTCTAACCTCCTTAGAGCCTGTCTTGAGCCATCCAAGTGTTAATGCTCTTTCCTTAAATTATCTTGTATTTTACTTATTTGTGTAGGATTGGATCCCCACAATAGAACATAAACTCCTTGAGAAAAAGGATTATTTTGTTATCTTTTGCATCCCTAGAACTTAACACATAGATACTTAATGAATGTTTGTTAAATTGAATTGAAATTAATTTTATACAATTATAAGATTTAAAATCTAGCCTCCTTGTTTTTAGGGTGAGCAAACTATGTCCAGAGAAAGGAAAACACTTGTCTGGTATTATTCTATCTCTCATTCTTCTGTTCACTTCTCCATCAGTACAAATGATGTTCTCTGATCTTGAGTTCGACTCAAAGTGAACTTTTGCCCTAGGACATCTCATTTGGTCATTTAATTTAGATTCTGATGTACAACATGGTTTCATTTTTATGTTTAAATAATTCCTATTAATATATTTATTTTCAAATTTATTGTCTCTCATCACAATAGAGAACTGCTAAACACCTTAATCAATGAATGTCGTTATCACTTGCTGTTTTCATCTTTGTCCAAATAGATAGAACATTAACTTGCATCCACTGAATTTTTAGCTTTCAGGTGTGATTGGATATCTGCTATGTGTAAGACATTGTGCCAGGCACTATATATAAAATCATAGACTACAGGAGCAGGAAGTGGACTTCCATATCTAATCCAACCTTCACTTTTACAAAAGCCCAGAGACATTTATTAGTTTCATTTAGTTCCACTGACTAAATGTAACAATGGTAACAGGTGGAAGTAATGGTTTGGTAGCATAATCAGTTTTCAAACTTTAATTTTATTAGGATTAACTCCAGTCGTCCCCTACCGGTCTTACAGACGTGAAATGATTTACTTAGGCCACACAGCTATATAGCAGCAGAGCTAGGAACAGAACCCATGTCTTCTGACTCCCAGTACAATACAGAGAGGTTTTTTGAGCCTAGACTTTCCTGCAGCAGTCAAGTATCTACTCTAGGTATGTCCCTTCTTCTTATACAACATTCCTTCCTTGTTCTGGATTCTTTGAGGCTATCCTGACAACTACCAGTCCCATGCTTTACCCAATCAGGTCTCCAAACCAATCCTTGATATCTCCCTTCCTCTGACATAAAAGACAGGAAACTAATTAAGAAGTGATTTATAGAAACATCAACCCTCCCTATAAAACCCTCGTCTATGCCCCTATTGTTGAAATGTTCTGATTTTATAGAGGATAAAGGACCTGAATATTAACATTCAGAACAAGGAGAGTAACCAGAGCTGGGTGTCAGGGCCAGAATCATCACAAAATCATCAACCTTCCTTATCCTTCTTTGTCCTGACAATCATTGCATCTGAGGCCTGTCAACATCCCTTTGCTGACTGAAATCTTCTTTTACCCTTTTCTTTCTAGTGATAAAGATCCTTTACCTGGAACTCTCTTCTCTTGCCCTTCTTCTATTCCCTTGAATTATCTCATTTTGTCCTTTCTTCCTTCTCTCATATGAAGTAAAATATATGTGTAAAAAATGCCTATTACTTTAAGCATCACTGACTGTTCTGCCTCTTCTGTGAAAACTTCTGATTCCCAAAAGCAGATGCAATTGACTGGAATAGTGCCCTGTTAACATCTTTAAAATAAATTTTATTGTAGGGATGTTCTACTTTAATAAGAAACAAAATAACATAAATTGTTTGTGCCCGTTAGTACTGAATCCAACCAATAAGCTCAGTATTTCTTCTTTTAGCCAAATCCAGTGTTATTATACATATGGTGTATCAGTTGAGCTAATGGTTGCTATTTCTGGAAGATGACAGAAAGTAAAAAGCAGTTCTGTGATCCCAGCTCTAACTTTTTCTTTCCAAAAGAAACTGTTTAACTCTGCCCAGAAAGCAAAATTTTGAAGGAAACCATTATTTGATTTAATTCCATTCTTTCCATTAATCCACACAGGAGTTGGTAAGAATAATGAAATGTTGTGTATGCAATAGAGATTATAGTGGAAAAGACACTTCTGGGAAGAAAATAAGGTGTGAGGAATTAAATGAAGAATCAAGAGACCAGTCTTTGACATTCCTGGAGAGGAATAACTTCTTCTTTTTTTTTTTTTTTTGCTCTTTGGAGGGCAGTTGGGGTTAAGTGACTTGCCCAAGGTCACACGGCTAGTTTTTGTGTTAAGTGTCTGAGGCCGGATTTGAACTCAGGTCCTCCTGACTCCAGGGCTGGTACTCTATTCACTGTGCCACCTAGCCGCCCTGAGGAATAACTTCTTATAACACCTGGACTTGTCTATTTAAAAAAACCAGGTCTTCTTGATTAAAAAAAAAAAATGATGTTCAAACAAATACCCAGAGAGAGAAATTGATTGGAAACAGATAATATGCACCTTTTGCATAATTATAATAAAGCAATTGTTTTTAAGAACATGAAGCCAACTCTGTGAGCTATGGTGAATTCATAGTCCTTAAAAAAGAAAGACTAATGGCAATAATGCTGGATCAGGTTAAACTCAAGAATAACATGGGGAGCTGAGGATGCATTGAAGTAGAAAAGCACTGAGAAGAGAGAAGAGGGAGAAGGAGGAGGAAGAGAAAAAGAAGGAATAAGAGAGAAGAGGGTAATGAGAAAAAAAAGAATTCAGTGGCCAGTGAATAAAATTCAGTCATTACATAGAGTAGGGGACAAGAGAAGCAGTATGGTATGATGGAAAGCATACTGTCATTGGTGTCCAAGGACTTGTGTACAAATTCTGCCAGATCATCTCTGTGACCTTGGACAAATCATTGAACCTCACTGGGCCTCCATTTTCTCCTATGTAAAATGAAGGGGTTGGGCTAGATGACCTCCAATGTTCTTTTCAGCTCTAAATCTTTTCTCTCATCATCCTTGATCAGTGAGGTTCTTCCACATCCTAGGTCTGGAAAGTTCTCACCTATCCTCCACTTAATTTAGTCATCTGCCAAGTTGAAAATCTTTTTTCCCGGTACCTCTCACTCACACACTTATCTTTACTCATCCAAAGTCCCTATTTTACTCTGCCCTCCCATTTTATTTTGCCTTATAGAACTTCTGCTTCATTGTTTACATACTTCCTTTTATTCTAGAATTCTTAATTTCATACTCTTCCTATGTTGAAGTGCCCAAAGAAATCTAATGATTCTTAAATTATCTCTCCCTGATCTATTTTTAGGTCAGTTATTCTTATATGAGAGACCTTACATTTTCTTCTCTTTTTTTCAAACTTTTGTCTTTGTTTTAACATCAACTGTTGTCTTATGTAGATAAACTTCTATTTGGGTCATTCTAATTTTTAGACAGTCTGTTACCTGAATAAAGTTTTCTATATCTTGTGCTAAGCTGTTACTTGTCTTTCTAATCCTTTTCACTATAGCTCTCATTTATTTTCTAAGTCTCTCTTCTAGCATTCTCATTTCTCTTATAATCATTAAAAATGTTTTTAAACTCTTTATTTCTTCTAGGAATTCTAATTGATTTTGTAGCTAAGCTGTGTTTTTCTTTGAAGTTTTGCTGGTTAATGTTTTGAGTTATTTTTCTCCTCTAAGTTCCTGTCTTAGACATCTTTAACATCAAAATAGCTCTTTATCTTTTTTTGTTTCTTCATTTTTTCAGAATTATATCCCATATTGGGGCTTTTTATTAGGGCAAGGCTTTGAGCACTTCTGGCAGGACTGTAGTGGCCTCATATAATATTGGTCTGTCATGTTGCTTGGATCAGAGTGATAGTTCTTTGTGCCCTCTTTTTTTCATATTATCTGATTCCAAGATTCTCTCTCCTGGTTTAGAGCCTCAGCCCTGTTTTCTTCAGTTCTTGGAAGTCTAGAGCCAAGATCCCTTTTCCTGGTACAGAATGATAAACTTGTAGATAAACCAAGGGCAAACCAAGGGAGGGCAAGGGCTGTCTTTTGCCTCCTTTTGTATTCCCAGTACTTAGCACAGTGCCTGACACATTTAATTTGATTGAATTTAGCTCTCCTCTCTTCTCAGGGTATAGCTCTGAGATCCTTTCTCCTGACTTAGAGCCACAGCATCATTGTCCTGTTTGGTTCCTGGGGTCTTTCTCCATGATCACTTCTGTTTTAATGACTGGCCCTGTAGCTTTCTTTTGATCACAAGGTCTGACTCTACAATTCTCTTCTGGTTTAGAGTGACAGTGAGGTGGTATTTTTTGACTCCTAGAGTCTGGTTCTGTGATTCCTGCCCACCCTTCTTCCACAATTCCTGCCATGGTCACTTGCTAGTAAATTGAACCTATATTATTTTGCTATAAAGATGATTTGCTGTTGTTTCTCCTTAGATTTTTGATCACTACTCCATCTGGCACTCAGCTGAGATCTTTCTTGGAACAACTGGCTAGGGTGGCAGAGGGGCTTGGCTTCACTCCTTCCCCCTTCCTGGCTGTCTAGTCAGAACCTCTTCCCTGCCTCCTTGTTCTTTATTTGTGACTCCCTAGGTTAACTTTTTACGGTCCTTTACTCTCTTTTTCCCCCTTGAGCCCTTTTGTGTCATTCAGTTGTTAACCAAAATGGTATTGCTATCGTTTAAAACTTTCCTATATAATGCCTACTTTTAGATAATGCCTATCAGTTGTAGAGAATCCACTGATTTCAATACTTGGATGATGTAATTTTTGCTCCATGCGCTTACTGTTTTGAAGTTGCTTTGAAGTTGGCCCCTTCCTGCCACAAATTTCTCAATTTCAATGTGGACTTTTTTTTTTTCAATGTGGACTTTTAAATGACCACCTTTTGCCTTAAAAAGTTTGCTTATTTCTTCTGGAAAGCCAGTTTGGGCATGAATTTTTGGTATATCATATTCCAGTTTAACCAAGGCTTGACTGGGCATGTCCAGTTAGGGTGACATGAAGGGAGGCACTCTTGAGGGATTTTGAAGTATGTCCAGATTGCTACCATAGAGACCTCTTCAAGTCCTACTATATGGATAGCCTCCCTTGATTGGCTGCCTTTTCTTTAGAACTGATGAAACTAAACTGTTCTCTCTTTTCTGCATCTTTTTCAGTCACTTTTATCTATTGCATCCAGAGGGTAAAGATCCCAATTCACCTACAGGATGGGCACCATGAACTGAACTGGTGAAAGGGGAAGGACTTTCCTTCACATGCTTCTTCTCTTTACCCCAGCTCTAAGAAATGGTACTGAGGGAGGTGGTATTTATTTCTGTTCTGTATTGTTTATCCTCCTAAGTTTCAGGTCCCAGAAGTGATCCCCACAGAGCCAGAAGTCTGAGCAATGGTGGCCTTTGGAGCCAGGGCTGCGGACTGAGTGGTGCAGTCAATTAGTCTGAGAAGTCAGGGTATCTGGGACATGAGCCCAAGAAACTGAACTGGGCCATGCCTAATTCCCAATTCAATTCAATAAATATTTATCAGGTATTTACTAATTGCCAGGCACTGTGTTAACAGACGATGGGAATACAAATAAGAAAAATAAAAACAGTCTCTGTCCTCAAGAAGTTTATCCTCTAATGGGGATAAACACACAAAAGGAAGCTAAAAAGCAGGGAGTTGAGGCAGGGATCGCTAAGGGGCATCTTGTTCCTCAGAGATCAAACCAAGAAGATCTGAAGATGGAAAGTGGAGAATCAGTTCCAATGTCACAATCCTGCTCTCTACAAAGAAAAAGAAGGGGAAAAGGAAAGGGAGGGGGAAGAGAGATTGTGATGAGGTAAAGAAGAGGATTATGACTCTTAAATAAGTTTGTATGCTTGTGATTATACCTTCTGAAGCAAGCATTTATGTATAAAAGCTAACCTGATTGCTAATGGCTAATGGAACTGGGGTACAGGGGACCACCCACACAATTGAGGGAACACCATTGTTGGGGACTAAAGCCATTGGCAGAGAGCCTAGGTGCCCCCACAAAGCCCCTCAAGTGCATCAGAGAGTCTTGAAGGTGGGGTTAAATGTAATATACCCGGCCTTCAGGCAGTGGGGGGCCACTGGGGGGCCACAGTGCTATGTGTTTTTTCTATTATTTCGCATTATTATAGAAGATTCTCATGTAATTCAAGTGGTTGGGTTTTTAAAAATATACATATCATGTTTGTTTTTTTAAATTCTGGCTTCTTATAAAGATCATCTTATTACTGTAATCCTACAATTTTATGATCATGTGTCTAAGTAAATTGATTTGAAGGTCCACCCCTGTCAGTATCTTCTAAATTCTATTGAGTTACAGTTTCTCTTTTTTGTTAAACATTTCTGGAAATTTTTGTTGTATTATTAGCATAATAACAACGGTAGCTAACATTTACTGTGGCTTACTATGTGCCAGGCCCTGTGCTAAGCATTTTACAACTATTATCTCACTTAATCTTCACAATTCTGGGAGGCAGGTGCTATTATTATCCCCATTTTACAGATGAGGAAACTGAGGTAAACAGAACTTAAGTGATTTGCCCAGAGCCACACAGATACTAAGTGTCTGAAGCTGGATTTAAACTCAGGTCTTCCTGACTTTGGGCCCGGTGGCCTATCCACTGTGCCACCTATTTGTATGTAGTCAAATTCTTTTTTCCCTTTGCAGTTTTCCCACAATCTTAATAACTTTACATTTTTCTCTCCTTGTCTTCCTTTTAGAACTGTCACATGTCTGTGTAGTCTCTAAATCTTTTTTGATTTGAGAATTTTCTGGTTTAATTTTTCTGCTGTTACTATTGTTTCTGCCATTCTGTACACCAGCAAAATCATTTTGTTTTCAGCTTTTTTACAAACTGTAGGACTGCATCACCATCTCTTCCTTGTCCAGTGAGCAATGTGTTGACATACCACTAGAGGAATTGCATAACATTCACTTGGTGATCTCATCAGTTCCCATGGATTCAATGATCACCTCTATGCTGATGATTCTCAAATCTACTCATCCTGCTAACCTCCAGTCTCACATGTCCATCTACCTATTGGACTTCTTGAACTGGAAGTCCTATGGACATCTTCAACTTGTCTTCAAAACTGAACTTATTCTTTCTTTCCCCTCAAAGCCTTCCTCTTCCAGACTTCCCTATTATTGTCTGGGGTACCCACCATCCCTGCCATCACCCAAGTTCAAAGCCTAGTGGTCATTCTTGACTTTTCTCTCTCATCTCTCATATCTAATCTCTTGCCAAGGCCTCTCACATGCCCTCCCTTTTCTCTTCTGCCACCACCCTGGAGCAAGACCTCATCACCTCACACTTAGACTATTGTAATAGGTTGGTTGGCCTGCCTTGAGTCTCTTTGCACTCTAGTTTATCCTCCACTTAGCTGTAAAGGTGATTTTCCTACATAGGTCTGACCATGTCACTCCCTACTCAACATACTCCAATGACTCCCAGTCATCTCCAGGATCAAATATAAATTCCTTTGTTTAGTATTCAAAGCCCTTCATAACCTGGCTCCCTTCTACCTTCCAGAAATCTTAGTACTTCTTGCCTCCCCTCTCCCCCATGTAGTCTATGATCCAGTGACACTGGCATCATTACTGTTCCTCAAATGATTCACTCTGGACTCTGGACATTTTCACTGGACGTTCCCGTTCTTGAAAAGTTTTTCCTCTTAATCTCAGTCTTCTGATTTCCTTGGCTTCAAATATCACCTAAAATCCCACCTTCTATGGAAAGCCTTTCTTGATCCCCTTCAATGTTAATGCCTTCCCTCTGTCATTTATTTACGATTTATCTTGGATATAGCTTGTTTGTACCTAGTAATTTGCACATTAACTCTCCCTCCCCCCCCCACCTCCCCACCCCACTAGACTGTGAGGTCCTTGAGAGCAGGGATTGTCTTTTACCTTTCTTTGTATCTCCGATGCTTAGCACAATGCCTGACACATAGTAATTGCTTAATCAATGTTTACTGACTGACATTCTTACCAGAAATGAAATCAGAAGACATAAGAAAGTTGCAGCTTAGTGAAAGGACAACACATGAGGTAGCGTATTTCATGTTCAGCATGGAACTGAGTTGTTTTCTTGTTAAACCCATTTCTTTCTTGAGACTGACTGAACAAATGGTACAAACGAAAGCTTATGAAGTTCTACAAAGGACTTAAATTTGAATTTCCCAAGTCAATATTTTTGTGATGGCAGAAAATATCAACAATTCTCCCAAAGTCACATAATTACCAGAGGCATTGATTGGATAACCTGCCTTCTTAGTGCTCTTTGGAAAAGCTGAATGTTATAGTTATTGTGGAGTTGTTACTGGATTGTTTGAAATCTATGAAGTGCCATCAGCATGCTGAGTGCCAAGATGTAGGCAACCACAGAAAAGTACTTGATCCTGAGAGATCTTATTTCCAGTGTAACAAAAAATTTATTTTCTCTTCCTCCTCCCCTCAACTCCCAGATGAAAACAAAACCCTTTCAGGGATGGGGAAACCTGTGACCTCGAGGCTACATATGGCCTTCTAGGTCCTCAAGGCAGCCTTTTGAATGAGTCCAAGTTTAACAGAACAAATCCTTTTATTAGGTGGTGGATACACTCTGATGTCCTAAAAATTAAACCAGAAAATTCTCAAATCAAAAAAGATTTAGAGACTATACAGACATGTGACAGTTCTAGAAGGAAGACAAGGAAAGAGAAATGTAAAGTTATTAAGATTGTGGGAAAACTGCAAAGGGAAAAAAGAATTTGACTACATTGTCAAGGTGCCAGGGACCAGCACCCCAGTTCCATTTAACTACTTAACATCAGGGAGTTTTTACAAAGTACATTTACTTCAAAGACATAGCAAGAACAAACGTACAAACATTTTGATTGGTACCTCAGTCTCAGGCAAGTCACCTAACTTCTGCCTGCTTCAGTTGAGGCAGCTAGGTGGCTCAGTGGACAGAGTATGGAGTCTGGAGTTGAGGGAGACCTGAGTTCAAATGCAACCTCAATTACTAGCTGTGTGACCCTGGGCAAATTATTTAATCTCTGTTTGCCTTAATCCACTGAAGAAGGAAATGACAAACCACTCCAGTGACTTTACCAAGAAAACCCCATGGACCTTATGGTCCACAGAGTCACTAAGAGTCAGACTCGACTGAACTCATGATATGGGGATAGCAGTAGATAGCACCTACTTCCTAGGGTTGTTCTGAGGATCAGATAAAATCATATTTGTAGAAGCTCTTGATGTCTAGCACACAGTAGGTATTTAATAAATACATGCTTATTTTCTCCCTCCCTGTCCCCTCCCCTTCTTTTCTTGGTCATTCTTTGCTCCTAGATATACATACTGCACTGATTCTAGAGAATCTAGACTCTGAAATACCAGTATGCCAGAGTGCTCTCCTAACCTTTTGAACTCACAGATTTGAAGGTTCAAGTCTCCTTCACCTAAAATGGAAGACAAATGCAGAGACCAAGGACCAAAGTCTACTCCTTAGGGCTACATGGCTTCCATGGGGAAAAAGCCCCAAGATTTCTCCCTTTATGTAGCAAATTCTCTCACCAGATAGTAGGAGCAGTTACTGAATGAAATCAAAGAGAGAGAAGGGTGGAGCTGACTCAGGTTTTGTTGAAACCTCTCCAAGTACCGACTACCTAGCCAGCTGAAAAAGTCTCCTCCCAATCATGTAACTGGAGCCAGTTACAGAATGTCTATACATGCACCAATCTCTCCAATGCACTTCCCTTACACCATGGATTTCCAGAAAATAGCTAGCATTTTTGTAGAGCTTTAAGGTCTAGTGAAGAGAGTAGTAGTAATGATGAGCCCCCTATGTAAAGAGGGGCCCATATAGAAATTGTATGGACTGAAGGGAAGCAGGAGAGATCTCTCTAGCCTCTTCTCCCTCCATCCTTCTCCAAGGGAGATTTTCATTCCAGCAAGGAGGGGAAGCAGGAGGTTGGGGCTGGAGACCACTCTTCTTTCTTCAGAAAAGGGTTACTGGACTAGAATTATGTCTATCTGTCCCCTAAATATTGTTAGTCTAGGGGATATAATCAAGTTCCATCTAACTTTGGATCATTTGTCATTTTTTGAGGGGGGTGATGGAGGATCCCAAGTTCTATATCTGAGGCTTGACCCCTTTTCCATCAAATTCCAGTTCTACAACAAACACACAAATAGCAAAGATGCCCAATTATCCAAATCATAGCAAAGCAGAAATCAGAGAAGGTACACATAGTAGAATATACCAGAAAATACAAAGTGAAGGAGCTCTCTCAATAGGAGTGAGAGAACTCAGTTCAACCAAAAGTGTCCAAGATCTCACCCAAGGGGAAACTCCCTAAAGTCTTGAGTAACAAGCTGGAAGTAGGGACATGAAGAGACTGCCCACTCCTCTCATGTCTTCCCAGAGTCTTTTCCTTCAGCAAGCTGAAGTGGGATTGGCCTCTTCCATCCTCTTTCTAAAAGCTGGAAGCCAAGAGTCAGGAGTGCCCAAAGTGATTTGATTGAACAAGATTCAAAGCTTGATGAATCCCCACAGGTGACTGGCCCTGAAGAGGCCCAAAGGGGGGTGGTGAAGTCTTTCTCATCTCAGCAACATTTGTCCCTCACGTAGGGAAGTATTCATCTCCACCAGCAAGGAGAGTCCCATATCGATGGGCTTTGTGATACAGGTTACAAAGTCTTGCTTTACAAAATGCTTTACAAATATTATCTCATTATAGCCTAATCTTCTAGTTTTTGTTTTTGTTTTTGGAGGGGGGAAGGCAGGGCAATTGGGGTTAAGTGACTTGTCGAAGGTCACAGAGCTAGTAAGAGTTAAGTGTCTGAGGCTGGATTTGAACTCAGGTCCTCCTGACTCCAGGGCCAGTGCTCTATTCACTGCACCACCTAGTGCAGTGCCCCTATCTCATTATATCCTCAAACCAAACTGGGAGATAGGTGCTATTATTATCCCCACTTTTTGGATGAGGATACTGAGGCAGACAGAGATTAAGTGATTTTCCCAGTATCACACAGGACATATTTGAACTCAAGTCTTCCTGACTATAGGCCCAATGCTCTGGCCACCATGTCACCTAGGTAACTCAATATTAATACTTACACAAAGTTTATTTATAGTAAAAGACAATACCAAATATTCAACAAATCCAAAAATTTGCAGAATTATTCAAATGGAACTGACTAGTAAGAGAATACACACTGGGAAACTGACAATAAATACACACAGTTGAGCATATATATATATATATATATTTCACTCATAGAAATAGGAGGGAAAGGAAAGAAGGAAGAAGAAGGAATTTGAGGGAGAGTAGCTTAAGGGAGGCATTAATCCTAATCAAAAGAAACTCTAAGGATATAAGAAAAATTTCTACAGCTCTTTTTGCAGTGGCAAAGAAGTGAGAGAGTGTCCATCAACTGGAGAATGGTTGAATATGTTATGGTATATAAATGTGATGGAATATTGTGCTGTAAGAACTGAGGAAGGGGATGGTTTCAAAGAAGCTCAAGAAGATTTGTATGAACTGATACAAAGTGAAGGGAGCAGAACCAAGAGAAAAATGCATACAAAGCCAACAATATGTAAAGCCTTAAGACTTAAAATGTGTAAAGATTTAAAAGACTTATGAACTTTGATCAGAGTAATGAGTAACCATGATTTCAGAGAGCTCATATTAATCTCTTCCAAATAGAGGTGAGAAATTCAGTGTAAAACAAGATTTTTTTTAATATGGCCAATGTGAAAATTTGCTTTGCTTAAATATACATGTTTGTTTCAGGGGTTTTGTTCTTCTTTCTTTCTCACATAGGAAGGAATGGGAAAGAGGAGGATTTTTGCTGGTTAAAAAAAATTTTTTTTAATTAAAAAAAAGGAACTATACAGTGGTCTGCTGGTTATTCTACCTGTTGGCGATCACATCCCAGTGTGCATAATTCAAGCAGCTTTCCCTTTGGTCTCCTTCCTTATCCTCATTCTTACCTCTACTTCATATCTATTGTTGTTATAATTCAAGTTAATAACTGAAAATGGTCCCCCCAAAAAGTGCCCCTAGACCAGGTGCTGAATGAATCAAAAGTACCCTAGCTTGCCACTAGTAATTGTAGCTGATATTTTTATAGAACTCTTGATACATTATCACATTTGATCATTACAATAGCCCTATAAGATAGGTGTTAATCCCCATTTACAGATAAGGAAACAAGATTCAGAGTATTTAAGTAGCTGAGCTTTTTTTTTTTTTAAGTATTTTTATTCAGAACAAACACTAAATAAAATCATCATTTCCATATAAACAGTGGTGATTTAGTTGTTTTTCAGTTGTATCTGACTCTGCGGCCCCATTTGAGGTTTTCTTGGCAAAGATACTAGAGTGGTTTGCTATTTCCTTCTCCTGCTCATTTTACAGATGAGGAAACTGAGGTAAATAGGGTTAAGTGACCTGCCCAGGGTCACACATTTAGTAAGTGTCTAAAGTCAGATTTAAACTCACAAAGATTAGTCTTCCTGACTCCAGGTCTGGTGCTCTATCCACTGTATCACCTCATAGCAACCACATACATAGCAAATGAAAATATATAATTTTACTCATGAAAGTATAGGTCTCTGTTATGTACAACTTGCTTTTCAAGTTTATAATAAATTCAACTTGTAGCTTTAGAAGCTATTTTGTAAGTGACTTGTCTACAGTCACATAAATGATAGACATTAGAAGTGGGATCAGAATTCAAGTTTGGTTTTTTTAAAAATAATTTTCTATCAAAATCTTGTTTTTTACATTATAGTTATCCCTAGTATTTCTTCCTCTCCTCTTCCCAAAGAACCATCCTATATAACAAATAGCATTTTTTAAAAACAAGGAAAAAAGAAAAAAAATAAGCACAACTGACTGATACATTGAAAAAGTCCGAAAACATGTGCGATGTGTAACACCTGTGGACCTCCCACCTCCATGAAGGGGTGTGTTGGGGTATCCTTTCATTCTCTTTGTTTGAGTCACATTTGAGCTTTGTAATTTTGCAACACTCACTTTTGATTTTTTTTTGTGTGTGGTTGTTCTTTCCATTTACATTGTTGTAGTCGTGTATATTATTTTTTTGGCTCTGCTTCATTCTGCATCAGTTGATGTGTTGTTATTTCTATACTTGTCTGTATTTATTATATACATCATTCCTCATAGCACAGTTATATTCCATTACATTCACGTATCACAATTTTCTTTAGCCATTTACCAATTGATAGGCATCTACTTTATTTCCAGGTCTTTGCTATCATAAAAAGCGCTGCTACAAATATTTTGAGGGAGACTTTCTTCTTGTTGATGGCTCCTTTGGAGTATAAATCCAGTAATGGAGTCTCTGGTATGGACATTTTAGTATGGATATATTAGTCACTTTATTTACATAATTCCTAATTCCAAATTGTTTTCCAGAATGGTTGTACCATTTCACAGCTCCACCAACAATGTATTGCTGTATTAGTGGGAAGGAAGGACAACAACAAGTATACTTATCATTTCATAAGCTCTCCAAGATTGATTAATGCCATTTTTGGTCACCCTTGCCAATTTACAGAATATGAGATAAATCCTCAAGATTGTTCTGATTTGCATTTCTCTTATTATTAGTGATTTGGGGTATTTTTTCCACATGATTGTAAATATTTTGAAATTCTTCTGTGAATTCTTTTTATTTATTTATTAATCTATTTATTTTTAATTTACAACATTCAGTTCCACAAGCTTTTGCATTTTAAATGTTCTCCCTCTCCCTCCCTTACTCCTTTCCTAAGATGGCATGCAATCTGATACAGCCTCTGCATATGCAATCATATTAAAAATATTTTCACATTAGTCATGTTGTAAAGAAGAATCATAACAATGGAATGAATCACAAGAAAGAAGAAACAAAACAAAAGAAAAAGAAAAAGAGCAAATAATATGCTTCAATCTGCATTCAGACTACCTAATTCTTTTTCTGGATGTGGATAGCATTTTCCATCATGAGTCTTTTGGAGCTGCTTTAGAACCTTGCATTACTGAGAAGAGCCAAGTCTATCAAAGTTAGTCATTGCATAATGTGGCTGTAACTGTGTACAATGTTCTCCTGGTTCTGCTTCTCTCACTCAGCATCAGTTCATATAAGTCATTCTAGGTTTTTCTGAAGTCTGCATGCTCATCATTTCTTATAGCACAATAGTATTCCATTACATTCATATACCCCAACTTGTTGAGCTGTTTCCCAATTGATGGGCATCCCTTAAATTTCCAATTCCTTGCCATCACAAAAAGAGGTACTATTTTTGTACATGTGGGTCCTTTTCCCATTTGTGATCTCTTTGGGATACAGCCCTAGAAATGGTATTGTTGGGTCAAAAGGTATCTGCATTTTTATAGCCCTTTGGGCATAGAAGAACTCTTTTTTCATATCCTGTTTTCAGTCTATTTAGGGACAGGCATATGTATAGATAAGCAGCAGGAGACTGAAAAGGAAGAGCAAAGATTTGGATAACCAGGTCCCTAAATAATCAATTGGTTCAACCTAGAGAACCTTGTTTTGCCAATATTGGATGTCCCATCTGTACAAGAACAACAAGTACAAAACAACTCAATATTTCACCCACTTATCCTTCTAAACTTCTCCATTTCTGTTAAGGTTATTACCCTCTTTCTAGTCACCTAAGCACAACATTTTGGAGCTGACTCTTTTCTCTCCCTCACAACAGGTGTGAAGGAGAAAGAAGAGTCCAAGGTAGCTCTTAGGTTGTGAACCTGTGTGACCTGTTGTGAGAATAGTGGTGCCTCAATAGAAATCGGGAAATCTGGAGGACTGTAGGAATAATGATGCAAATATAATCTTACACACATATAGATCTCTCTAACGTCCTTCATCTACTCAAAATTTGCCAGCAATTTTGTATTGCCTCTAGGATAAAATAGAAACCCTTCAGATTGTCACTCAAGGCCCTCAATAATCTGGCTTTCAGCTATCTTTCTAGCCTTATTTCACATTCTTCCCCTTCACACACTCTACACTGCAGCCAAACTAGACTACTTACTACCAGCTGTTCTCCATATTTTACATTCCATGTCTCACCTCTTTACATTTGCACAATCTGTCTCCCAAACTTGGAATATTCTTCCTTATCACTTCTGCCTTTCAGAATCCTTCTTCAAGGCTCAGCTGAGGGACCTTCCTTTGAAGTCTTTCTTCATCCTTTGAGATTCTAGTGCTTTCTGATTCCTCCAATTCCTGGTTTTTCCTGTCTCCCTTCATTCCCTATCTATGAGTGTATATAGGAGCATGAATATAGAATTGAAAGAGACCTCAGAGTTCAACCCCTTCATTTTGCAGATGAGGAAAGACATATTGTACTACCTTGGCCCTCTTCATTCATTGGACTAGAATGTAGGCTCTCTTGAGGAGAGGGACTGGTTACTTCTTGTTTTTGTAACCCCACTGCCCCACACAGTGCTTTAGACTCGGTAGGTACTTGAGAAGTATTTGTGGAATTGAATTAGAGGCTGAAGTTGTCTGGTTGTCATTATAGATAAGCTCTCCTGGTTTATCTTCTGTAGGCCACGAGTGCTCCCATTAGAGGCAGGGATTCACATACCTAAAACTTGGAGTCAAAAGATGGCAGTATAAGATCCATTTGTGGGGGGCTATCAGTTGATAGACACAAATAAGATCCTGTGTTTAGCAGCAACAAAAGCTTGCAGCTAATGTGGCTGTAACTGTGTACAATGTTCTCCTGGTTCTGCTAGAGACTTTTACTCAGTGAGAGAAAATGAAAAAGAGCAGCTGAAATGCAAACATCAACTAATTGTATAGGGTATAGGGATTTAGTGCTACAAAGGATGTCAGAGGCTGCCTAGTCCAACTGCTTTATTTTCTGAAGAGGAAACTGAGGCAGAGGAGGGTAAATGACTTGCCCAAGGTCTCCAGGTGGCAAGTGGGATGCAGAGGAGGGAGAATTGATATCCTATCCTCTGACTCTTAAGGTGATGGTCTTTCCACTGTACCAAGTTGCCTCAGTTATAGGACAATTAAGCTGATTCTTAACTACGTATCTAAATTAGTGAAATATTTATTTTAGCAGTAGTCAATACATGAAGTGCTCTCATGTCTACCAGACAGATGAAGAACACATGTACTGTCTCCTAAGAAGTGAAAGAGAGGGATGATAAATTGGAATCAATCTTGCATCTCTTGCTCTGGAATTTCACTCCTTAAAGGGACAACTTTAGAGAAAATAAAAAGCTTCCGCTTCTTCCTGGGAGCCCTTGGAGCAAGCAGGAATGTTTCTTATTTAGGATTATATGATAAAATGATAGATTTAGAGCTGGGGCGGGGGCCTTTGAGGCTAAGTAGTGCAACTCCTCATAAGAAATTTGGACCCAGAGAGGTTACAAAGGTAGTAACAGCTGAGATCCACACTCTGCTCCTCCAACTTCATCTTCAGTACTCTGAATACACTTTGTACTTCAGTGCCTCTTGATGGGAAAAACAGTGAGCTTTTTCTATTTCTGGAACAACTGCCTAACTTGTTTACACAGTACTGGCAAACTGATGAAGAGAGCACTGACAAAGTAAATATAAGGTGAATCTGAAAAGGGAAATGGAAGGGTAATATTGCAGTCAATGCATTGAAACAATGACATTGCATACAAGGAAATTACATTCTCCTATGGAGAGGCAGAATATATATGGGCATGTCTAATGAATCAAGAGGGATGGTGAGTTGATCCATAGGACAGTCAAATGATACTCCTTTGCCAGAGACAATGGCAATTTGCTGGTATTGATTTGGAGTCCATAATGAACTAGAGATTATACAATTATGTGCTAGATGGCAAGATAGCCAGAGTAGTGTGCAGCTAGATGGGATGTGAAGTATGGTCTGATCTGGGTTCTGAGGGCCCATATGTAATGGGCTAGCTGAGCTCACTGCCACACTAACCTACTAATCAGAACTCACCCCTAGCTATGTTTTTCATCTTTACTGAAGTCTGAGCACCTTGGGCAATGTCTTGTGTCGGATTTTTTTGAAGTTATGAACTTAAGTAAATTTACAAAATTAAAATCTTTTCCATATTTTCTCATTGTTTCTACACAGGATCATAACATTTTGCAACTGGAAGAGATTTTAGAGATTATTTAGTCCAAGCCTCTAATTTTACAGATGAAGAAACTTGAGGCCTAAAAAGATAAACAACAACAAAAAAAATCCCAAGATCACATAGATCAGTGGTTCTCAACCTTCCTAATGCCATGACCCTTAAATAGTCATATGTGGGTGTGTCTGCATGTGGGCAGACTTGCCTGGAGAACTGTAGAGGGTGTTCCTAAGACCATCGGGAAACATGTGTTTTCTGATGGTCTTAGGCAACCCCTGTGAGCCCTGTGAAAGGGTCGTTCAACCCCAAAGGGGTCACGACCCACAGGTTGAAAACTGCTGACATAGACAGTAAATAACAGAGCCAAATTTCAAGCACAGGTCTCCTGATTCCAGTTTCAATGTTCTATCATTTCTGCCATTTGAGTTTCAGTTTTTTCATCTGTAGAATAATATTTTCTCTACCAACCTCATAGTTGTAAGGAAAGCAGCATATATGTAAAGTGCTATGTAACTACAAGCTGTGACTTATTATAACTTCACCAGGGATAGGGGTAGGACCGGCATTTATATTGGGTGCTCTAAGTGATCTGAAATATTACCATGTGGCTGAAAGTAAACAGCGGGTCAGTGAAGGAGTAATGATAACCCCTAAACAAGGAGGGATTAACTCTTTGGGGCAAAGACCACCCAACCCTGATGATGTACACCTGCTTAGCTTTTATTCCTCATCCTACTTTCAAATGTGGGTCAAACTACTGACTAAACTGAACCCCAGGACAGACATTTCCAAAGAAGAGACCCACAATGGTCCTGTTTCTGGTGGCACTTCTATAAACAGATGGACTGAACTTCTAATAGAGATGAGGAATTCCTGATCTGGAATAGCTGGAACTGTAACTTCAGCTGGAAAACTTGGCTACTGTATACATCACAGTAAGATCCTGACCTCAAGGGTACCAGAGATTGGGGAAGAGCAGCAGTGAATACCCTGACTGGCTGAGAGGAGAAAGAAGCAGGAGGATCACAGATTCTCAGAATTGGACAGGACCTCTTTCTAGCTTTACTTATACCTGAATAAGAATCCTCTCTATATCTGAAAGGTCATCATCTGGTTTTTGCTTACATGCCTCCAGTTTGGGGGCACACCCTACTTCCCAGGACAGTCCATAATGCTCTAGGATAGTTCTAATCCTTGAGGTGTTCATTACACCTAGCAGAAATTTGTCTCTTTGTAGCTTCCTGCTACTGCTCATAGTTCTTTCCTCTGTGGTCAAGCAGGTAGTCTAATATCTCCTATACACCAAGCCTTCAAATGAATCAGAGATCCATAAATTATGGGAAAGAAATTTTTCTTATACATTGTGGGAATTGTGCTTTCAAAGAAGTTAGTTGGTGTTGGTCTATTGGGTTGTCCAAGGTACAGTGGTGGTTGGCAGCTCTAGTCAACAGGAGTGTGGAACCCCATGAAGTAATGTTTTTTATGTCATGGGTATTTCTTATATATGTATTATATATGTTTCTGATTTTCAGAGTTTTTATTGGCAGTTTTTGGTTTTATATTACCTTTGTTCCAAGTTACCACTTCCCCTTCCCTACCCAGTTAAGTCATCTCTTACAATGAATAAAAAAGAAAATGAAGCAGTTCACCAAAATTAGTCAACAGATCAACAGAATGTGACAATAAATGTAGTATTTCACATTGATAGTCTGGAAGACTAGAAGGGTGGTTTGTATTTATTTTTTAATATTTCAATGCCTTTTAAAAACTAACTCTCCATCATCCAATTAGGAAGATTCTCAGTCATAAACCTCACAAGGACTAATTTATTTGTTTATTCCTTGAGAATGCATGTATGGATTGTGCAATACTTCTCTGAAATGAGGCAGTCCCCCAAGTCAGATAGACCTTTTTGAATCCTGGCTACTGGCAAATTGGTGTTTTGAATGCTGTCTGAAATTCAGCCCCCTGAAAGGAGGCATAGCCCTTCAGATGTTCCTTCCTCGGCAGAATATAGGAACAGCTGCTCAGAAAATGGTCAGGGCAGAAGCTATTTCTGGTTGCTTTTCATAAGCTCTCAAAACACCCGTTTCCGGCTTTCAACAGAACTGGTTCAAACAGAGCTGACCCTGCTCTTGTCATTCTTAGAAAGGAAAAGACATTTGAGGTAACTTTTTTCAAAATGAACTAGGTTTGACTCCTAAGATTCAATTATTTGTTAGCATCTTTCTTTCTTCTCCCTCCCCCCCCCCACCGCTTTTTGGAGGGGGGAGGGCAGGGCAATTGGGGTTGACTTGCCTAAGGTCACACAGCTAGTGAAGTGTCTGAGGACAGATTTGAACTCAGGTCTTCCTGACTCCAGGACTGGTGCTCTATTCACTGCACCATCTAGCCACCCTGTGCATTAGCATCTCTCAATTGAGTTCCCTTTATTATCAACAATTACTTATTGTATGAACTGAGACAGAATGAAGTGAGCAGAACCAGAACACTATGTAACATTAAAAAAGAAAAACAATTTTGAAAGACTTGAGAACTCTGATCAATGTGATGACCGACCAAGATTCATGGACTGATGAGGAAGCATGCTATCCACCTGCTCACAGAGGGGGGATGGATTGAAGTTATAGAAAGAGGCCTACATTTTTGGATATGGTTACTGTGGAAGTTTGTTTTACTTTACTATGCATGTTATAAGAAAGAGGAAGAGATAAATGCTTGAAAATTGAAAAAAAAATTTTGTCTGGGAACTATGAAAGGATTTGAAGGACTCATGGGAGAAAATTAACATTATTTTGCTAAGTATCATTTGACAGACTTTGGAGCAAATGAATGGGTAGAACATTAAGAGAACTAAGTTTTAGTTTTGACAGGAAGTAAAGAAAAACTTAAGAGCTACTCAAAAGGAGGGTGGGCTTCTTTGGAAACTATATTCCCTCTTGGGAAGCCTTTAGGAAAAGGCTGGATGATCATGCTGGGTACAGTGTAGAGGGGATTCTTAGGCACAGTTTGAACTGAATAGATTCTAAAGGTCCTTCCAATTCTGAGATTCTGTCAATCTACTACCTCCTAAAGCAGACCATTAAACTTTGGGGCAGTGGTTAGGAAGTTCCCTTCCCTCCCACTCCCTTGATTCATCATTCCCGGTACTCTTGAGTCCAAGCTAAGGGAGTTTAATTCCTTTCCCATGTGATTTCACAAGTATTTGAAGGTGATAGATCTATTATGCCACTCCTATACCCCACCCCCAAGTCTCTTTTTTCTCTAGTTTAAAAATCTTCATTTGCTGTAATTCTGATAATCCACTTGCTAATGTCCTGGAATTCCATTCTAAGATAACTTTATGGCCTGTCTCATTTTACCAAGATTTTTCTATTCATGGCAATCATGCTCATCACCACTTATGCAGACTGCCATTCCAGACCCTCTCATGGTAATGCTATTCAAGTGTTGGGAAGATTAGGATCAGAACTGGTGCAGAATGGCCATTACTGTACAGGCCACTGAACCCAATACCACTCTTACTTCTTACCTTCTTTGAAGCAGTTGTTGATTGCATCAACATGAGAGGTCCCCAAAACCTCTAAACACTGAAATTGTCGTGTCTTCCAGACATGGATGGGCCCTATCTAACTGTAGTGCAGCTGTCTATTATGAAATACTAGAAATACAAGTTCTAATTCAGTTTTCCCCATCAGAGGGCACCTTGTACTGTAATTCTTTGGATGCCATTGTATCTCCCTCCTAGAAGAGTTGGGTTTGCAGATGAAATACTCAATCTGAATGCAGAACATGTGGTTCCAAAGCCAAAACTTGTCTGATGGAATCTATACTTGCAACCAGTCAGCTGGCTATAATCCAGCCTAAGAGAGTATTATTTGCTGCAGATGACACTGTGCTGACTGTATCAGGCTCTTGAACATGGCAGTTTCTTAAGTGAGATCTATAGTCACTTTAAGAATTCATACTTTTTGTTAATCCACATGGGAAAAACCAAGTGGATGAAGAATGTCTATTGTTGGGGCGGCGAGGTGGCACAGTGAATAGAGCACCGGCCCTGGAGTCAGGAGGACCTGAGTTCAAATCCAGCCTCAGACATAACACAAAAACTAGCTGTGTGACCTTGGGCAAGTCACTTAACCCCCACTGCCCTCCAAAAAGAAAAAAAAATTAAAAAAGAATGTCTATTGTCCTGACTACAAGCAATCTTATGGACAACTTAAAAGAGCCATTTAAGTTCATCATTACATAACTCTTAACTAAAATGGAAGGAACTTGGATTAGAGTAGGCTAGATTGTTAGAGTGCTTTTAAATTTTTAAAATTAAAATTGAATAAAATGTAAAATGTCCCTCCAAATCTAAGAAAGTGCTGTTATATAAACGATAGCGAGGGCACATGGCAGACAAAAGCAGGCACATTTTAACAACAGTATAAATGACATAGAGGTGTACTACCAGGAAATGTGGGCTAGTCATGTTGTGAGAGTTCCATATCTTCTGCTCAGTGTTGAGATACGAAGGCTGGCCTTGAAAACAGTGGGTGGACTTTATGGGAGGACATAGAAAGGTATCAGAAAGGATACAAAATTTCTACACTATTATACATCCATCAAAATACATATACCATCACATTCCTTTGAACATGTAGGGGAAAAGGCATTGGATTTAAAGTTATAAGATTTTGGTTACAGCTCAGGCACTGCTACCTATCTTTATCTAGTGAAATTACAAGGTCTCTAGATCTCTTTCCTCATTTATACAATGAGAAGTTTGGACTTTCAGGGGTGGGGAACATTCAGCATTGAGGCCACACATGGCCCTCGAGTCTTCAAGTGTAGCCCTTTAACTGAATCCAAACCTCACAGAACAAATCCACTTACTAAAAGGACAATAATTAGATGCAGGTCTTCAAGATTCAGAATTGAAGACTATTTATTCATACCCCTAAATCTAATGAGAGTCATGAACTAGATGATTTAAAGTTCTCTTCAGCTTCAGATTTGATGTTATAATCATTTTGGCTAAATAAAATTCACTGTAAATGCTGTAGGTGGGAAATAATATTCCACACATACATAAAATCTGAGACTACTCAACACAGATTACGTTGAAATTCAGTACTTAATAGAAAATTGTACTGAAACACCCCAGTATTTCAGAGTTGGACAGAACTTCTGTGACCATCTTGTCCAGGGGTTCAGAGGTCCATAAACTTGGATGGGAAAAAAAAAAACCACATCTTATGTTAATATACTTGGTTTTTGTTATAATTTTATATATTTTATGCACTTACCATTTTTTTCTGCGAAGGTGCATGACACAAAAATGTCTAGGACCTCATTCAACCTGTACTCTCCCAAAAATCTCTCTTCTACAATATCCTAAAAATGCTTTGCAAATTTAAAACAAAAATATATTAGGGACTTAAAATAATCAAATTAAGTTCCATTCTGGTCCAAATCTCAAATCTAACCTGGGAATGCTATGCTACCAGAAAGATCACCTTTATGACGAAAATCATTCATAAATAATATCATTGGAATGTAGCTGTTCAGAAAAATGAGACTTCTGAAACATAATTAAGGTCACTGAGAATTAAGTCCAGTACTGGTCTTCCCTTAACTGAGTACTAATCTTTTCTGCTCTTAAGCAAATTGCAGAGGAGACAGACAATAAGTTTATAAATGATCCTTCACAATAATTTAATAATATGAAATACAAAGATAATTGATGAAATGTAAAAAGTCCCATTTCTACTTCTGGCAGTATCCAGTGACCCCAAAATTGCTGTTTACTACAAATTATTAATTTTGAGTCCCCAAACTAATGTAAAACAAACATAAACAAATGATGATAAATTGGTTGTGGGACTAACCTAATCTGTTTAAGAAAATTCATTTGAAAGCAGTAAAAAAAAATTATCAGGCAAGTCTTAGGAATTAGAACTTAACCCCTCTAAAGTTTTAGAGTTGGAAGGACCCCAGTGGTTAACCAGTTGCACTTCACATGAGCAAGAATCACCAGGATATTATACCTGAGAAATAGTCTAGCCATTTCTTAAATGTATACCCTCTCCCCTCGAATCTACTACAATTCTCTGTACTAGACTTAAAGTTGAATAAATATCCACATTTCCCCCAAAACTAGGCACAAAGGTTCCTATTAAAAAAAAAAATTTTAGACCATATTTAGAGTATTTTCTTCAGTTCTAGGCACCATAACAAGGTTGGTGCAAGGCCTTAGGAATCATACCAAGAAGATCAGTTGAAATAATCAGATATATTTTGCACTTAAAAATGTTTCCCAGAAAAAGTTAAAAAGCATTTATTAAGAACCAACTTATGTTCCAGGTACTGGGAACAGTAAGGAGGAAGAAAACCCCATATGCTTTAAAATCTCATGTTGTAGAATTCTAAAACTGTAATTTTTATTAATTCCACAAAGACAAATAGCTCTCCACTTGGTAAATGTCACCAAATGTAGATATATGGGGGCAGTTTGTGCATACAAAGCAATATTTTGGGTCAATAAGCTTTAAAGAGGAAAGTAGTCTGCCAGATAATGCATTTGGTCTTTAAAAGAATGGTATTCTTACAAAGCAAGAGTAAATGGTTTATAAAATGTAATTTTATTTTATGTTACTTTGTTGTTACATAGGGCATAACATTTTCACAAGGCTTTTTTGGGACTACAATCAATGATTAGCAACACA
>CM053595.1:163314234-163332711 GCA_028646575.1 Pseudocheirus occidentalis | reverse complement strand
TTCTCTTTGCTATAGGAAATCCAAGTGGAGCTATAAGGAATGGAGACGTGTAAAAAGGTTTCTTGAGAGAAAGAAAGATGACACCCTGTATGACTTAATTTTCTGCACCTTCTGCAGCATCACATTCTTCTCCTGCACTGTCTGATGTCCATAACTAGAAAGAAAAGAATCACATTAGGTTATTTCTAGATACATTCAATTATCATGCCATATCTTTCAACAAAATAAATATTATAGATTTGGTGATGTTATTTCACTAAACAGGTTCTTAAATTAATTTTTATAAACCTTCTTGTACAGTACTATACACAGACATCTCAAAAGTATACCATAAAATTATGCTCAACTATAAAGCATGCCATCACAGAATATAGTATCTTCTGAAACTTAACATTCTCATCCAGTTAACCAACTTGATCCTTTTGCTTTAAAAATAATTATGTGAAGAAAATTTAATTAGGCTAAACAGAACATTTCAAAAACTAGCCACTAGTGTTACAGCTGTGCTCAAATAGCTAAAGGGCTCTTGTGTTATACAGAAGAGAATGTAGCCTTGTTTTTGGGCAGTGCCAGAGAGCTAAAATCAGCAGTAGAAGTTGGGGGCACAAGGTAAAAAAAATTTCTCTTTTATATAGAACTAATCTATCTTATAAGTAGTGAGCTCTATGTCTCTTGACACGACCAAGTGAAAACTTAATGATCATTTATACCAAGGATGATTATGTAGAATAGATCCTTACATGGGAGTGCCAGGAAGAAGGATGAGATCATATGTAAGATGTTTCTAACCAATATTCAATATAGTTAAAAAAAAATAACTTAAGATTTCATTCATTGTTGAGAAATAGCAAAAACTTATTTAACTTTATTATGCAATTTATCTAAATATCTCTTGTAAGCTCTGGATGTGTCTTGGGGATATGTTTAGCCAGACCAGTACAGTAAGTTGGCAGAATAGAAGAGTTCTTGCTAGTTCATTACAAAGTAATTTTCTAAAATGCAAGCTTTCCCCAACTGTGAGGGCTTCTATCCTTCTACCTTCAAAATATATACACAGGTAAGGTCGGGTATCTTGTTCTGTTATCCACAGAAATTTTCCAAAGCTCAATCTTGGGCTGTTTTCTCTTCACACCTTGCAGCATAATTTACTATTTAATTATTTATTTTTTATGTAACATCCTTGTTTCATATGACTGTCTCCTCAAACAGACTAATTAATTAGCCCCCTGAAGGGAACAACCAAGTCTTACACTTACCTACCATTAGGGCAAACACTTAAAGAGTTAATCAGTTTACTAATTAACTGTTATCAAACAAGACAATAAACATTCAATTCAATTACTATTTATGAAGATGTGTAAAGCACTGTGTGTGTGTGTGTGTGTGTGTGTGTGTGCCAAGTGCAATGTCCATGCACACACATGCTACAGTGACAAGGAAGCTGTTACTTTCTTTTTTTCAGTAGGAAAAGAAACTGAAAGCATTTGGTCCAAGGAGGACAATCTTCATAAATCCCACTTCTCAGCAAAGGCGATGGACTAGAGGTACAAAATGAGATATGTATTTTCAGACATAGTCGAGTGTGAATGTGTTCTGCTGGAGAATACTTATTTGTTAAAAAGGGGTCTTTTTTGGTGAGAAGGGGTGCTAGGGAGATAGGGAATGGGACTAGTGAAATAAAAGATAGTGAAATAAACCCAAGGAAGACAAGAATATTAATGAAAAGCATTTTTAAAGAACCAGAAGAAAGCTGAAAGACATTAAAAAAGGGACAATTGGCAATTTAGCGCAAACACATTAAACTTATAATTTGGACTAAGAATCAGATTTTTTATACAATTCTCTTTGCATTTCATTTATGAAAATGTCTGTTGGCATTTCAACTTGACAAAACAAAACATATTCAGACCCAGGGCACGTTAAGGATTTAGCAGTTAGTAGGAATAATAATCTCCACTAACTTCATTTTATCTTTTAACACCATCCACTGGCACTCCCTTTCTAAATAATTATAGATCTCTCCTATGTGAAGAATAATGACTACATATCCAGTTTCCCTGCTTATCCTCCCCACTTTATCAAAATGAACAGGCTTACTGATGAAGTGTGACAATGTATTAAAAATCATGTATGATTACTTAGCCTTGAAAAAATTTCTCTAGTGTTAGGCTTTGGGTCATACAAAACAAACTGATTCTATACTTTATTTCTAAGTTATTCTTTAGGTTTTTAAACACCACACATAAAAAACAAAATTTAAAGTTATAAGATGCCAGTAAAAGAATCTTCTACTACTGAAGTTAATTAGCTAAATAAAGCTTGAGATGGTATGTCAAATGTTTTTAAATTTATCATTTACTACAGGATTTATAAGACTCCAAGATAACTTTCATCTCCAATTATCATCTTCATATTTTGTCTCTAATAAAAGTAAGTGACAGATTTAAAAAGTGACACACAGGTAGACAAAAGGAGGTTTTGGGTTTAATAACAACATTAGTTTATATCCCAACTGTGTGTTCTTACTTAATCAAAACATAACTGTACAATCAATTTCATTAAGGCTGGAAGATCTACCTATATTTTATTAGATTGTCCTCTCTCAAAATCACATCAATATCCTGTAATTTATTATTTCTACTTTGACCCAGAACTTTGATGTATAAAACTGCATTCTCAATTGTAAAATCCCCTTAAGTTCTCAATTTACACTTTACCACTCCCAACCCCCCAAGTAACTGAATAATTTTCTGTCTTGCTAACAAGTTCCCACTCTCTTTATGTTTCAAAGGAACTCCCTCTTCTGATATAAGCCAGCATCATCTCCGCAACTTAGACATAGTCTTGAAAGAGTTGTATGGGGCGCTGAAAAGTTAATCAACTTGCCCCAAGACACACAGTTAATATTTACCAGAAGCAGAATTGATGAAGCAAGGTCCCAGATCTCTATGTACTATACCATATTGTCCGGCAAGTGCTCACTCACTACCATGAGAAAATACAGACCCCTATAGCAATGTTACAGAGAAAATCCTAAAATAAGTAATTAGCTATTATTTATCAAGTTTGGAGGTAGCTTTAACACCAACCCAAAGATATCACTGAGGAAAGAATTTTAATAATCTTACTCTAGAATAAATTCTTGTAGGATGGGAAGAGATGCAAATCTATAAATGACTACTTTATCCTAATACTGTTAAAAGACAACTTTACTGCTATTTACACTGAAGTAAGATATGCAATACTCAATATTAAATTCACTTTTCCCCCCAGTTAGTTGCTTATATCCTAGTTCTACCATTTTCCCCCAAAGCTAACCCATCTACCTAAATCAGTATAATGTCTCCAAAAATTCAGAAAAGAATCAAGTTTTTCTTAATATTTTTATTCTGAATAGAGAATGGTGAGCAACATAAAAACAAAAAAACAAAAAACAACTTACTGTTAGGTTGTCTCTAAGCAACTGCATGATAAGAGTACTGTCTTTGTAGGAGTCTTCATTCAGTGTATCAAGTTCTGCAATAGCCTCATCAAAAGCCTGATAAAAAACACAGTAAATATTTGTACTTTATAAGTACATAAGATCCTTTAAGCTGTAAATTTCACAGATATATTTATTTTAAAATATTGCCAATGTACAAGAAAGTTAAAATTATTCTGAGCCTACGGTCAGTATTGAACCGACTGATTTTGACTTCTGGTTCTAATATAACTATACTGTTTCTTCTATAGTTCAGAAACAAGTATTTCTTATAATTTAGTAATTATATCACCTTATCATCCAATTTTAGACCAACGTGAACTATTTTAGTCACTAATAGTCTACATCCTCTTACTCAGGAAACATCTTACTAATAAATCATTGCTAATAAAACACCAATAAAAAACATATCTTAGAGATGATATGAGGAATTACTGAAATTTTAAAATTAAACTATAGGAAAAATTATTTCCTTCAGAACTTCTGAAGGCTTGATTAGGAATTAACTGTTTAATTATTCCTACATTGTCAACTTCAGAAATATCCTGATGCTTATAATCAAAAGAAAAGGTATGGGAATAGAAAATAAACAGTTAAAAAAAAACAACAATGTTTTTGTGTGTGATTTTAGGGGGAGGTGTGTATATTTAGGGGAGAAAAGGGGAAGAGAAAATGGAAGGAACTGAAAGCCACTGAAGTATTTCTACAAAACATTTGAAATTAACTTTTATGAACATTTCAAAAGGTCTACAATTTCTGAACAAACACTTTACCGTTTTAGCCAATGTGCAGGCAAGCTCTGGGTTATTAAGGATCTCATAGTAAAATACAGAAAAGTTAAGAGCTAGCCCCAGGCGAATTGGATGTGTAGGTTGCATCTCTTTCTTGCTGATGTCAAATGCTTCTTGATAAGCTCCTTGGGAATTATCTATTGTTTCTGTAAAGGAGGAGAAAAAAATAAAAGACTGAAAATTCTTACGCAGGTTATGTAGCATCTTCTGACACATGAGCTTACATTTTGGTGGAAGGAATCTTTCTCTTAGGAGATATGCTATTCTAGTTTTAATTTTAAAATGATAATCTTTATTCAATAATAAAAATGAATCCAATTATCATTTATTATATATGAAGATCAGCTTGGTCATGTGTTTGGTTTAGTTTAATGAAAGGTAGGGAAAAAAATTAAGATTTAAATTATAGTGATCCTCTTGGGTCCTATAGCTCCTCAGTTTTAGAAAGGGCCATTTAAAGGTTCATCACAAGGTTGGATACAGGTCATGAATTTTTTCACACAGTCATTCTCTGAAACAAACTCTGTAATCTGTATGGTGCAAGGAATACCCACAACCTATGATCCTCGGACTTGCAGGATTCAGAAGGACGAAAAAAGGAGAAGGAAGTGACAGGTCATTATTTTTTCCTCACAGACTTCAAAAATCTATCACCACATATTTTGCACCTTCTTCACCCAATCCTTACCCATCATTTGGGGCATGGCTGAGTCTAGATCTGCCTGAATATTCCTTACAATCCCCAGTTCTAGCTAGTTGCAAGTTGTTTTAAGAATATCAGGGACACCTCAAACCAAACATGCTTACGTTTTCGGTCATCGCCACACGCTACTTCAGCGAGGTACCGGAAGTAGTCTCCCTTCATTTTCAGATAGAAGACCTTGCTCTCTGGATTAGTCGCATTGGCTATTAAAAACTTATCCAATAATTCCTGAAAGAAAAAATGTCATACCAATACAGCTAGATATCACTACAAGTTATTGAACTGAATGCAACAATTTATAACAATACATGTCTGTGTGCTGTATATTTTACTTAATAACTGAGCAGTGATACTAAGCCCATCACTATATAGCAAATTTTTAGAAGGCAGGGATCAGTTTGCTTTTGCTTTTATTTTATTCTGGCAATCTTTGTACTAATTTGCCTGTGGCAAACATTTTCTGGTTCCAAAGCCAACATCATAACATATTACACTATTTTAAAGTTAGAATTATAATTTAGTTCAAAACACCCTCCTGATGGATCCAGAACAGAGGAAAATAGGCAGAAAGTAACAGATAACATTTTCTAAGTATTAACAAATAGGAAGTTGCAAGAGATGCCTGGTTTTTTGCGGGGGGGGGGGGGGGAATGGGGGGAGGGTAAGGATTGGTTAATAAAAAAATACATACAAATGCAACTCCAAAGTCTTCAGATTAAAGCCTTTAAAAAAATTTAATCATCCTTACAGTCAAAAGCACTTGAAGTTGAGCAATGCTCTAGGCAAAAAGGTAGTAAAAATAATGTTATCAGCGGTGGGGTCTGCTCAAGATAACCAGATCAAAACTGATGCAAAGTTGCTATTTAAGTGAGTTGTTTTGTACTCTTATGATTTCAGATGAGAAAAATAAACTTGCATCAAGTCTTTGGAGGGAGAAAGCTACTCCTCTGGGGTTAAACTAGGAATTAAAATTCTAGTTTTTATCTTGATCCAGGCTGACAAGATTTCTAGGCAGGGTAACAACAACACTTTAAGTTACCTCCTAGGTGTTTCACATGAAAATACAGATAGTATTCAAATTCAAACACTACTGGCTATTATTAGGATTATGGCAATTTCATATTTATTTACTACTACTCCCTCCTCCCCGCCCTAAGAGTAGAATCTAAAAAAAGTGGATCTACACATTTGTAGATTTCTACTCCTCTTCTATGTCTTCAGTATCTTCTATGACTTCAATATTTAGACAAAGAGTCACTAATATACAATCAAACAGAAACAAAGCCTATTTAAGGAGTTCCAGAAATATGCTATTGTAACTCATCCACCAAGCTGCAAATTCTAGAAATAGTAAAGCTTTATAAAAATAAAATTTCTAAGCCTAAATGATTATCAACTTTTAGGAGAAAACCAAAACAAAATAGTTAGCTCCTTGGGACTGTGACAGAATTGGACCTACACTAGTCAGATGTATTAAGCATTTGTGGAGTACAACTCAGGTTAAGAACACACTAAAAACTCATTCCACTTCCATTAATTTGGAATTAGTTTATAAAAGGGCTCATACACATAAAGATATATGTATGAGAGTCAGTGATGAGAAAAGTACTTACTTAAAAATAGCTCAAGCATTCAAGAATTAGAGAAATCATATGCTTATTATAAGTAATCCTTAGTACAACTTCTACCTCATAAAGTTAAGACCATAAATGTGTAATAGCTAGAAGGATAAGCTATACAAATGATGTCATTTGAATCTAATAAAAAAAAAGTGGCAACTTAAAAAAAAAAGCATATAGAAGGCTTTGCCATATAGAATGAACCAAAAAGACCTGGGTTCAAGTTGTACTTTCGACTTACTAGCTTTGTGTTTGGGTAAATCACTTCACTTTTCTGTGCCTCAGGCAACTCAGATTTATGTACTGTGGTACTACTGTTTGGTCTCAGGATCTCTTGACACTCTTGAGGACCCCTCAAAGAGCTCTGCTTATGTGGATTATATCTATTGATATTTACCATATTAGAAATTAAAAAAAAAATCTTACTATTATTATGAAAATTGTTTTGATCTCATGAATGCCCTTAAAGAGGTCCTATATAACTTTGAAAACAGATTCACTAAGTCAAAAAGAGTAAATTGGTAGAGGGAAATTCCATCTCTGAACATCCAATGTGTTAAGGTAGTCAATATACTAAATTTCTTTTGTAAGATAAGGAAACTGAGGCTAAGGGGTTCAATGATTCACCAAAAGGTCTGGCGGCAAGCTCACTGAAAAACCAGGACCAGGTTCTGATTGGTCATCTTTAACAAGATAAAATACCTCAAAATGACGAACCTGTAATTATTTAAGAAACTGATGTTACGTCTATTCATAATCTGAATTAGTGACACTTTTATTATTGCAGTACTAACTGAAAACTATGGAAAATTTACTCTGTGATACCATCAGTACCTCTGGCACCTATCAAAAGTTTGATAACTCTCAAGTTACCTTGGTTTGCTAGAGATACTTTCACCTACATATCAATTAGTGATAAAGCTTTGACTATTCTCACAATAATGTAACTTTAGTAATGTGTTTGTTGGAAATCACTAAAGCAGAAACTTGTGTTGCTATTTTTAAATCAGGAATTACAATGCAGAACCTGATAGGTACTAAGCATGTGATTGCTATACTTTTTCCTTCATTCTTGAAGAGGACCATGGCATCAGGATGATGATGACATGACTTGCAGTTGACTTTGGAGTGAGAGAAGGCTGTGCAAGGTCACCAGCCTCACTTTCTCCTCCAGAGCCAGCTGGGTCCAGTTGCCAAATACTTGGAATAATCTAAAGTCAAATGTACTTATTACAAGACCATTTATTTAGCCAAAGAAACCTGCATACTGATATTTTCTAGCAAAAAAAAAGTTTTAAACATACCTAAATTAGCTAGCATACATGATCTAGTAGACCAACATAGTATAACCACCTGAAATTCCTGGCTATAAGGCCAAATTCTGGGCAATGTTTCAAGCCAGATGGTAACATAAAAGTATATTCTTTCCATTTAAATGAAGAAGATTAAAGGTGAGAGCAACCAACAAATATGTAAGTCTAAAGATGGATTTTGAGATATATGCCTTAATCTACATTACATCTTGAGAATAATTTAATTAAATACCAGTTTTTACAAGACTTGACAACTACCAAAATACCATTTTGTGTAAATAATTTAAAAAAAAAAATCAAAATAAAATTATAAATTGTCTTTTGCATTGCTGCCTTAATATTAATATCTAGCAGGCAATATGTTTAAATACTGTTTTAAATGTATATGGCCTGAACATATGAGTTTCTTATCATGTGATCTGGAAAGAAAGAGACCCTTAAAATTATGCCAAATATGACATAAATTAAGCAGTCTGGATTCACTAGTAATCCAATTGTTAAAATTATTCAAAACAAAGAAATTAGGTATTAAAACTTTTAAAAGTGTTTTTTTCTAACCTTTTATCATATAGTTAGTTTATACCATTGTTCTTTGCGTCGTCAAAAAGGATAACATTCAAATTAATTGGAAGAAAATTATTAGAAATATGCACACTTAACACTTATTTTAAAGAATATTTAAATAAAAGAACAAGCACCAGCAGATGTATATACTGAAATGGGAATGTCTCTCTAAAAGTTTCTGCCAGCTGAAACCTAGATAAAAAGATTAAGCTGAAATTACCAGAAGTTAACTGGATGGGCAGAGTTAGATGACATCAGGGACCATGAAAAGCCAAACCCAGCCACAAGGGAGAAATGCCAGCAACTTCAGAGTTCTCATTTGGTGGCTACCACATAGTAAATATAGCACTAGAACTGTTACCCTATGATCTACAAGTTTGTTTCATTATAAAATTAACAATGTCTGCTGGACAAAAGTGTTAAAATAACTTTTACCACTGTATATTATCAACACAGTCTTCATTACTTAGAAAATAACTAATCTTTCCCATAATCCAAATTAATTTCACAAATTCAATTTTTAATTTTTCTCTTCTATATTTTACTTTCACTAATCAATGATGACAATTAGCCCGGAGTTAGAGATTAACAATGTAATTTTTTTCCAGTTTCATATTTCAGAACTTTTCTTTCATATCCTTATTACCCAACGTGAATGACATCCAGAAAACTTTATTAAGTAGTCTTCCCTGGAAAAATGCTCACCACTAAATGCACACACAGATATACATTCACAGACACGCACACTTTAAAATAGTTTTTGATCAGGAATTTTTTTTTATAGTTTTTTACTTTTAGGGTACCACTGTTAGGAGGAGGGAGGTGGTAACTGTGGGGATTAAAAGATGAGAGGTAATATCTTAGACTGGCATAGAAAAAGTAAATATAATATTTATAATTGTTGTTTCTCCCCTCCCCCATCAATCATTTTACACTTCTGTGGGATCTGTGCTACTGCTTATTCCTCTGCCTTCTGTAGGTTCTAATGATATGTGAAATAGCTACTTCATTAGTAACTACTAGGCCACAAAGTGCCAAATAAAGATTTTCTTTCTAAAAATATTAACTTTCACTACTAGTTTGCATATAGCTGTTACGTACGATTTACAGTGTTGGGCTTTTATAAAGTGACTTGTGCATTACTTCCATCCTGGAGTTTCAGCCAGGTATCATGGTTCTTTGTCAGATGCCACTAGCTCTCTGTGAAGGAAACAACAGGTACAGAATAATTCTTCTGTCTCTCTATATGCTATCAATAGCAGAGATTTACATACTAGGCCAATTAAAAAAAAAACCACAGAAACAATTATGGGTTCTACTTAATGGCTCACCAATGTGATCAAAGCGTGGTAGCAGATTATAGTTACATAGGATATTGCTATTTCATATCTATAACCTCAGAATTACGCTTTTAAAATTATGAAAACATTATATCATATATAAAATGGGCAAGTGACTCCTTGATTAAGAAAAACCTTTTAGATAAAAAAGGTAACTGAAAGTCTGTACAGAGTATCTGATTTGGCATTTTTATTGACCATAGGTCTTCCGTAGACTTAAGTTAAAAATCTGGTATGTGATTCCATGTTCCCCAAATTTCAAATATAGGACATTCTTATAAATTACACAGTAGCTCCTCCTTGAAAACTTCCTTAGCTAACACATTTCACCAGTATTTTAAGGCTCAGATGATTAATGAAGGGTTCCCCAATCTTTTCCTCAAGAGGAATTTCTTTTGTTTACATTAAGGTGCTGAACAGGACACCAACATGTGAGGAGAAAGGCAAAGGGGGAAGAACCTTCCTACATAAGGCTTCAAAGTCACTGTCAAACTCTACTAGGAACATTTTACGTTTTTGGAGTTCTTTTAGAAAGGAAATATAGGCAAGTTACACTGATAGTACAAGAACTAGGTTAATTTTTTTTAAAATCACAAAGTTTCTCAATATACTGAAGTGATAATACATGTAAGGACAAAATTTCAAATTCATAAACATGTACAATGCTAAGACTACATATATGTATAATACACATTTTATTCTAAATCAAGATTTCCTTTCAAAACAAAGGCAGCAAGTATAATTTTAATAGCTCCCCTAGGACACCTACAATAAATATGATCTTTTTAATATTAATCCTATATAAAGAACTAATTTATTTTTTTTTACTGACAAATTCCTTACACTAATTTAAGTGTCAAAAGGACATTTTTGCTTCTGAGAAACATTCTGCCAAGTCTTCAATCAAGGCTCAACCACTGTATCTCATAAGTGGCTCCCTGTTCTGAGGGCAAAATCCACCCCCCATTTCATAAAAGTTACATTAAGATTTTGCCCAAGGGGATGAGGTAATGGAAGAGAGTTTAGGGAACAGGGTTTAGTAGAGTGAAAAGAACATTTAGTTTAAAATAGTTAGGAAAGTCCAGATTTCAATGCTGCCTCTTACCACTGTGTCCATCAATTTATACAAAAGCAGTGGTGTTTGATAAATCCTTGTTGGTGAAATAAGGAGAGTCATGTAAACTACATACAAAACTACAACAATGTAAAAGAAAGAACAGCTATCACAAAATAATGGAAACTAAGCGTAGCGAAATTGTAAAGACCAGGCTGGGTCCCAAATGTAAAGACACTTTTCCCCTTGCTCTTTTGCCTACACGGCAGTGATACGTTTATGTGTTGACTGAATTTGCTAAAAACAAAAAACAAAAAACCCCCCAACCTTTTCCCTTCCTCTTAAAAAAAAAAATTCTTTGTTTATAAGGAATATACCTTGCTAGGTAGGGGAGAAAAGAGCCAATAAAAATCAAGTTATCTCTTGTAAACACTCAAGTGTATGCCATATGAAGATATAATTTTAGAAAACCACTTCTGAACATCAACAGCTTTAGTTCCTCCATGTTAACAAGGTTAACACAGCAAAAATAAAATCTTGTGTAATTCTCTTTAAAATGAAAACTTACTTTCATTTTAAATGCTTGATTTGTTTCTCTGTGTATTAGTGGTACTCAATTTTGGAAAAAAAAAAATTCTTTTCCCTGCTATCAAAATATGGAAAAAAAAACCCCTCTCCGATACTCTCACTCTTGTATATTAGAATTCCATTAAAAATATTCATAAGGATACCAAAATTGTTACTCTATTAATCAAAATCTTGTTAAATAAAAGCTTATTTTACAACATACAGAAGGGATGCGCTAGTTGACTGGTAAAATGCTTCTGAAAAGCAGAATGTTTGCTGTATACTACATTGTGTAAAAACATCAAACAGACTGGAGGCTGGTCAGAAGGTCATCTGTTATGAGGAATCCTTTACCTGTTTCAGAGCAATTTATGTATTTATTTATATATTTTAGAGAGTGAACACTGTTTTGATTATATCCTTCCCTATACTAATTCCATGAAGGCAACATTAAGAAGTTCTCAATAAAAGATTTTTTTTTCCAAAACAGAGCTCTGGAGAATGAGAAATGAAATTGTCTATATGGAATAAATGTCTTAATTTCTGGTACTCATCTATGGGCTCATACAAACTCATGGTTATTTCATTTGGTACTTAAAGCTTACTTTATTTGAAGTCTCTGGACTGTTTTTAATGGACCACAGAGCTTGTATGGCATAAGGAATTTTCTAAGCTCCAAACCTCTTAGACATAGGAGACTAAAACTAGGAAATCTCAGGCTGAATTTCCTGAAAAAAATTTGTCAAGCAGTTAAGAGGTGGGACCACTCTAATTAAAGACAAATATTTCTTTCAAGTCAAATACCTTATGATCCCCTTGGTGGTCCTACTCTCTATTTTCCCTGCAAAATAATTGACAAAAATGAGAAAATGTGTGGCAGCATACCAAGTTAAATTTTGGGGTAGGAGAATTAAAGACATCCCAGATTTCTAAGCCCAGAACCCCCCAGTACTCAGTGGGGGGTATAAAAGATTATCGAACAACCCAATAATTAGAAAAGAAGTCCAATTTTGACATTTAAGCCTAATAAATCGATGGAGTATCTTGTATATTTAAATTAGGAATTTAAACTGTTTAGTTAATTAGGAATCCACTGAAAATACTTGAAAATATAAATCTTAAGGAAAATCTAATACAACTGACTTTTTTTGTTATAATTGCATAATTGGTATAATTTGTAAACGTGTTTTTTTGGTGAGTTTTAACTTGAAAGTTAGAGCTTATTATGATTTGTCATTTTAAGTTATAGAATCATAGAGCTGGAGCAGGAAGGACCCACGAAAATAATTTAGTTAATCAAACTATCTGATTTTATAGATAAGGAAACCCAGGACCAGCACAATGAAGTGACTTGCTTAAAGTTAGAGTCAAGAAGTCATTAAGACCTAAGAGTGCAATCCAAATCTTTTGACTTCAAAACAAGTTATCTTGTCACTCTGCCATTGTATTTATGTTCTTAAGAATCTTTTCTAATAGGGGAGACAAAAGAGAAATAACTAACTACATTCTAGGTAGACAAGATGAAAAATAACCTCAGAGGAAAAAGCACTTTTGTTGACTTATTATAATATGTTATTGTCTTTATACAACAATGTTGCATATATCTCCTGATTTGTTCATTTATACCAATCATCAGGTACAACTTATTCAACTTTTTGCTATAAGTGCTATGTTTTTTTCCCTATTAAAAATAAAAATACCGTCGTCTTTTCTTTTTTTCAACAATTTCCATGGGTTGTACAGACCCAATAATAGGACTACTGGATCGAAGAATATAAATAATTTTATAATTTTTGTTGCATAATTCCAACTTTTTTAAAAAAGATGTTTTATTGAGGCCTTTTGTAATGACACCATAGCTATTCTTGCAGGGACAAAATTTCTCTCCTCCAAATTGAATTCTTCCTTGTACCAAAGGAAAACAATTAAGCCAGAACACCAGTGACCACATTTTATGATGTATACAAAATTATGATCTCAAAGATACTTTACCGCTCAGAAGTGAAGGGGGAAAGAGGTTTCATTATCTGTTTAATAGGACTACCATTGTTTTTTCATTTATTCAGACTTCACCTTTCTTTTCAAACACACTGTTAAGAGCCACTGTAGATGATGTCCTGGTTCTGTTTATTTCACTCTACCTAAACTATTTTCAAAAATGGTTAGACCTATTCACAGATCCTCCAACAGTGAATTTAACTAGCATGCCTGCTTCTCTAGTCTTACTAATATTTTCCCATCTTTTAACATCTTTGCCAATATTATGGCGATGAGATGTATATCTCTCAAGTTTTTCCAAGTCTGAATTTTGGAAACTTCTTTAGAAGGTTATTAATAGTATTCAAAAGAAGAGCAACTATTAACATGACACCCCAACTAAAACATAACCATAACTTATTATATTGAACTGATGCTTAAAGATGCTGTAGTTTTGTAAGCCTCTTAGTTTAAGATTTGGGAAAGTTAAAACCTTACACTTAAGATGACTCTGTGGAATGAGAACAGAGCACAGAGGGTCTAAAACTGTAAATAATTAGAGAAGTTGTAACAATTAATGGATAGAGCTTTGGACTTAGGAAGCCCTAAGCTCAAGACATTTACCATAACCCTGGGACAAGTCACTTAACCAATTTTTGCCAGTTTACTTAAATGTAAAATGGGAACAGACAGCACCTACCCCACTGCTCCCCCATGCTGAGGATAAAATATTTGTAAAGCACTTTATAAATGCTAGCTATTATTATTTTTACTATTGGATAGTGTTCTGTCTGGACGTGTAATCATGAATATTTGGGTGTTTGAATTCTTCCTTTGAACTTTCCTTACTAGCTGTGTAACCCTGGGCAAATCACAACTTTGTGCTTCAGTTTCTTCATCTCTAAAATGGGAATAATAAAAGCACCGACACCTAAAAAGGTTCTTGTGAGCACAAATGAGATAATACACAGAAATTGTTTTTGCAAACCTTACAAAGTCTTAAATAAAGCTAATTGATATTAAGTTGTATCACCTTGGGCAAGTGACCCTTTCTGAGCCTCAATTTCTTCATCTGTATAAGACTTGGAAGAACTCAAATAAAACTAACCTCAAAAATAAGATCTTACTTAAAACTCAGATATCAGTTAGCTAACCCTGAATATGGCATCTTAATCACTAGCACTGGCCAACAGAAGATTGACAGCTACTTAGAACAAAAGGTCATTCAGTCACATATTTATATTACTAAATGCTAACTCTAATGATTTAAAGGTTTACAAAATATTTTTCCTTAATACTTAAATTGAAAACATGGATGAGAAAATGGGCTCAGAAGAAACGTGCCAAGGATTACACAGCCAATAAGTAAAACTTGAACACTCCTTTTTACTACCGGGATTCTGTCATGATGTTTGCATTAAAGAAGTACACATGCACACAGTCATTTCAACGAACAAATAACTCTTAAAAGAGATCAGCTGAACCTATCGTTATCAAGTTCTGTTAAAAATCATGCTCTTTAGGAAATGGTCAAGTGGGCTGAAAGCAAGAGTTCTGCAGCCAAACCCATGGGAAAAAGACCACAAGCCTACCTGGAACAGAGCTCTAAGGATAGGAGGAAAATCCTAGCAGAATAGGAAATTCAAAAAGAGTATCTCCTCATCACAACCACTAATAGCAAAGATTGAAAATTCCAGAGATGCTAGAAAAGTCATGAAAAAAAAAACTATGGAAAATACCTTGACTATGTATAACTTAGTAACATTTTGAATGTGGGATCCAGATCCCCCAGAAACCTCATTTAAATGGAAGAGGTCTTAGTAGCCAAGAGATACCATACAATTAGGTCCATGTATTAATAAAAGCTTAACTATTTTACTCAGTCCTGCCTCAGGAATATTTAATTACTTTATACCCAATTCTTACAAACTTGGTGATCTTACTTCCAAAATCATAAGATCAAAAAAGTCTTGGTACTTATAGGTACACTGATAGTAAGAAGCAATAAGAGAACACTGACAGCAGAAAGAGAACTACAAAAAGCAGACGAAGTAATGAAAAAAGACAGCAGTGAGGGGCTATAGTCAACAGCTCTAAATGCCCCCCTCAAGCATCTCTGTTCCACAGGGCACAGCAGCAGAAATGATATTAATAGTGATGACCCTGCAACAATTCTGCCTTTTTTTACAAGCAGACTTGTTCCTCAGGATGATGGTCCGTTACATTTTTGAGATGATGGAACTTGCTGTCTATGTTACCCTAGGCAGGTTACTTCCTCTCTCTAGGCTTCAAGTTCAACTGTAAAATGGGCTGGGCAAGATGATCTAGAGTCTTTTTGACTAGTGTATTTCAACATAATTAGATTCCTTTGTAATTTTATGTATTTTATGCATTAAAAACAGCATGCAAAGAGGTCCATAGGGCTTCACCTAGTCATTGAAGTACAAGACAAAAAAGATTAAGAACCCCTGATAGAACTGATCGCATGTGAAATTTAGCACACAAAGTTTGTTAATCTAGAGAACGTTTAAGTGTGTACACAGGATCACAGAACAGATGAATTAGGTTCAGAACATATGTGGGATCCCAAATCAGTACTGAAGTACAGAAGAACCCCTCTTTTTTAGGGAGCTGCCACCGAGTGGATTCTTAGCTTTGAGAGAATCATATGGCATAGCTAAACTGGGGGACTTTTAAAGATTAGATGAGAAAACTTAGAAGCCAGTATGGCAATGGGCATATTTATCTCTTTAACAATTTCTGAATTTGCAAAATGAATTTGTGAATAAGTATTAGAAAACACATTTTCAAGTGGAAGAAGAGATGTCAGAATGAAGTAATCAACTGTCTAGTAGTAGTAGTAACATTAGTGGAGAAATATAATTTAGGAATTAGACCAGAGATGTCTCTGGAAGAAAGCCAAACAGGTTCAGGGAGCAATAAAGTTAGTAGGCTTATGTTAGTGTTTCAACTTTGGGTTTGAATCAGTTAAATTTAGAACAGTAGTGAGAGAAATTCCTGTGCCCAAAGACAAAGCACACTGAGAAAAGTTGGAATTCTCAGGAAGGAAGCTAACCACAATTAGCAAGGTCCATGGCTTGGCTCCTTCACAGACCCCAAAGCCATCATGGAAATGTTTTATTTCTAGGGAACATTCTTTGCTTAAGGCAAGAATACCTGTGATATATTTTACAAAGCTTTTGATAAAAAAAAAATAGCTAAAACAAAGCAATATATATGAAGAAAATTTAACTATTTCAATAATTCTAATAATATCATCATTAAGCAACAGTTTCCTGGAGAGCACTACATTCCTGGGGCAGCAGCAACTGCTTGGTGTCTGATATCTTTGTGTAAGTAACTTGCCAGGGCTGCTGTCCCATCTTACACATAACAGTTAGGGAATGAATCTGAAGCTCCCATTAACAGCTATAGTGCTTGGCCCTTTAACCTGGTTACCAGCTCACAAACCCTTTTCTTGGAAGAGCCTCCTCTCTACTTTATTAGGAACAAGGTCCTAGAAAACAGCTTCTAGTTCTTATTATATCCATCTCATCTCTGCAGCCTTTCTGTGAAAATAAGATGGCAGAGTCAGGGTTCAGGGGCCAGAAGATAGCTAAATATAAACATCTATTGGTGTTTCTAATATTATCTTTCAAAATTTATTGGTGCACATCAAAAACAATCTTGAAATTCCAAAATTATGTCTGCCAGCATTAAAAATAAATTAGTTCCAAATAATAAATATGATGGCCAAATAATGAAGTAGTTTATCATTAATATGTTAGCATCCAAAAGCTATTTTAGTCATGCAAGAATTCTGAAATGAGTACCTAGTTACTGCAAAGGAGAAAAAGTGGTGAGGAAATAAAAATGTTCATTTTCCTTAAAAGGGAAAAAAAGCTGCACAGGAAGTCACAATCTTGGTTTAGTCATGAGTAATCTTAAATTGGACAGACATCCTGAAGTCACAGTAAGGATGTTAGAAGAATTAAAAATAGGTCAACACTGCTTTGCTAGCCCTAGTATGTGTGGGTCAAGTTTTGATCTACCTCCCCCCCCCCCATGACAGAATAATTAATCTAAAAGCACTTACTGAGCAATTATCACATGCCTGACAATGGAAAAACAGACAAAAATGAAACCATTCTCGACCTCGTTGCTTACAGCCTACTGAGGAAATAATGTGAACACAAGTAAATACACATACACACACACACAAAATGAAGGGAAATACAAAATAATTGTGGGGAGAGAATGAGGAAAGCCTTTCAGGAGAAGGTGGCACTTAGGCTAAGGGCTCTTAAGATGTAAACTGTGAAAAGATAATGGTCCTATGCCTACATGTGTGTAACAAGATTACCTTTTTAAAGTATATTTGTTCTATTCAGATGGCTAAGAATAAAAGAAAAACAGAAATACTATTATAAAGATTGACTCAAAAAGAGCTACAGAGCATTTGAGGACTCACCCAGTTTGCAGGTAGTCTCACAAAAGAGGTCAATCCTTATGGAAAGACTGGTTAACAGATTTTACCCCTTTCTTTCCTCTAGAGTCCAAACTTCTTTTAGATTAAATTCATGGCCCTATTTCCCTCAATCATTGAAGACACCTATTAAATGGTATTATCAGTGGTACTGACAATCAAACTAAATATGTGTATCAGTAGCTGAAATAGGTTTTAGTTGGGCATTTTTGTTCCTTTTATTGGTCTACATATGTGATTGATATAGGGAAACCCCTAGCAAGGAAACCAGGCTGTTCCACAACCTGTAGTCTAAAGAGAACTCCCTGGGTTATCAGAAGTGTGTAAGTAACTTGCCAGGGACACACAGTTAGTATATTTGTCAGATAGTGACTCTCAGGATTTTTTTCTAGTTCTCTTCAACTATGGCAGTCCCAACAGTAGAAGCAATGTGGCCTCACTGACAGAGACTGGTCTCCAAGTCAGCAAAGGGATTGGTACAAATTCTACCTGACATATTCTGGTTGTGAGCCTAGGCAACTCACTTAACCTCTCAGTGCTCAAGGCAATTCAACAGGATTCTAATATACAAACTGGGTAGTT
>CM053595.1:163300728-163314134 GCA_028646575.1 Pseudocheirus occidentalis | reverse complement strand
CTGTTCCACAACCTGTAGTCTAAAGAGAACTCCCTGGGTTATCAGAAGTGTGTAAGTAACTTGCCAGGGACACACAGTTAGTATATTTGTCAGATAGTGACTCTCAGGATTTTTTTCTAGTTCTCTTCAACTATGGCAGTCCCAACAGTAGAAGCAATGTGGCCTCACTGACACAGACTGGTCTCCAAGTCAGCAAAGGGATTGGTACAAATTCTACCTGACATATTCTGGTTGTGAGCCTAGGCAACTCACTTAACCTCTCAGTGCTCAAGGCAATTCAACAGGATTCTAATATACAAACTGGGTAGTTACCAGTGGAATCACAGGTCCAGTTTAAAAAAAAAAATACACGTGTATGTGTGTAAATCAAGAGTGGAATATTCAAATATAATTAGGGAAGGAATTTATGGGGTTATATTAAGTAACTCCTGAGACTCCTTCCAATTCAAGATTCTATAACCAGGTTCATAAAACTGAGTTTAAAGGATGAAATAAAATCCTTCTCTGATGCATCATCATGATGTGGAAGGGGACCATGGTTCACAAAAATGATGCCAGTCCAATATAGGTTCTGGCAGGTGCTACCATGTAAATATACAGTATACTCTGTATATAAATACTCTATATACTGTATACTGGGACAAATTGCATGTTTTCTGTCATAGAATCAGTTTGCCTAAACCCAACAGGTCTTACCATTAGGTTACTGGAAAGGCAATGGAATATTTAGGCCCTTGAGACTTCTGAAGACCTTTTATTAAGTTACAAAGTACTTCAATCTTCATTAGAGAAGGAATGCCTAAACAAGGAAATCACAGATCCTTAAGGTATTTATTAACTATTACAGGAATTACTATGTATAATTGACTAAAATAATATGCTTTAAAAAGATCTTCCAAAGGGGGTAGCCCTATAAGACTGAAGAAAAAAAAAAAATCAAATTTTTTGGAAAGTTTTGCTATATTTTTCTGTAAAAAGTGCTTCAAACTGCTCTTTAGTTTATTTCTTTAACCACTCCAACTGTCTGATACATTAATCCTAAGACAAAAAAAATAAGCCTAAGCAAACCTAAGTTAATAAGGCTGCTTTATTAAAATATGTCAATGGCATAAATATTTTCTAGTTTAATTTTAGTTACTATTCATTAGTAGGTGGGAAAGTTTACTCTCCATTATGCTTGGAGATTTTTATGCATGGACATAGTTCTGGTCCATTAACTGGAGACCTTAATATGTATCTTCTTTTTACAAGTGCTACACTATCTCACTGATTTAACAAACATTTGAATGTCTGTCATGTTCAAAGCACTAGAAAGGAAGCAGAGATGAGTAAGACACAGTCTTTGTACTTAAGGAGTTTACAATCTACCAAAGGAGAAAATCTCTCTTTCCTTCCTCTGAACTCACACAGCAATGCTATACTTTTTTGTAATTTCACATTTCAACTTGTTAATTGTGTTCATCCTTTAAGTTATTTATTAGATCAAAAACTCCACAATATTTATTGTAACTCAGGTCTTATTAGAAGTGACTCTAATAATACCTAAAAAAGTATCTTGCAGGGCAATGCCAACAATGGTCAACAGTAGGGCATACTTATATTCATAACTTATAGGAGTGAATAAATAGGTGAAGTAGCTTGCTTAGGGACAGAAAAGTTAGAAAAGTGTCAGAGGCCTTTCTAATATCTAACTTATCATTACCACCTAATTATTAACAATGATCCTTGCATCAAATCCCTGATGAATGAATCTATTAGGGGTATAAGACAAAGTCAATACAAAGCAGAATATGAAATGTTACAAGGCAGACTATCAGGAATTATGTGGTTGGATATAGGGGTTAGTAGAAAAAAAATGGACAAGTTTTCATAACTAAGTTGCCATTTGATCCAAACCTTAAAGAGCAAGCAGGATCTCATAGGTGGAGACTGGGGAAGGGCAAGGAATTCTAAACAGTCTGGTTTGGCTAAAGCAACAGAGTACATGTAGGGAAGAATAGGGAGATGAAATTCTTGGTTTGTAACAGAGCAGAAAAGAATACTACTGTATGGACAAGTATTCAATTGGTTGTATATACTTAAAACTTAATAGGTGCTGAAATATCATATAATACTCTTAAACCTGTGGTTTAATAAGAGGCTTAAGATCTATTGATAGGGCAGGAGGAAGCAGCTCTGATAACTGAAACAAGTTTTTCTTTCAGGTAAGTCCTTGCACACATTTTGATAAGCTACCTACTTCCCAGAAAGATAAATAAGGCACTGGATATATTCAAGTATTTATTTGTATTAAGACTATTCATTCCACTTCTTTCAACTTTTAGTCAGAAATTCAGGTACTGTAAAAGGTAAAAAAAAGGCCTTATTTACTCTTTACTACCATGTCCTATAAAGTATTCAAACTTTCAAAAGACCACCATTTTTAATAATGCGGAAATTGGATTAGATTATGATAGCTAAGTCAACACTAAAGAATTAAGTCTTAATCAGAGAATTCAAAATGAAAGCATTCTACCAGATGCAAAATACAATGGCTTATTGTAATCAATTTTCTTTTGGAGATACAACATTGATAAATTATTATGGCACTACCAGTACTGAACATCTTCGTCATCTACTTTTCACACCAGTTCCCCCACCTTGAATCTGTTCTGTGTACACAGGGCAGTGACGCTCTAAAAATATTTTGCTTTGGCTTCAAACAGCCACACCACCATTCCAATGGTCAATAGTTATTAAAAAATTAGACACTGCTAACTGTGTTTCCCTCCTTACCCCTCCCCCCAAAAGTCAGACCACACTCCAGAAGACATTTTTATAACACTACTAAAAGCATCTCTTTCTAATCCTTCGTTAAAATTGGATTATAGAACAAATATAAAAGTTATCTCTGTGAAGGGCTATGTCCTCTTTTAACAACCACTAAAGTAAATTTTCTTGGCATTATTGACAGGTCCACATTAAGGTTATTTATTAATCATGATTATAAGCACCAAGGACTAAGGATAGTTTCTACAATCTGACTTCCAATAGTCAAGAAATGCAGGTTAGAGATAACTAGCAGAACTTTTCCAGCACTAGCCAGCCAAAATCAAGAGAGACACTACATAAGAAAAATATCTGCAAAGTTTGTTCCCACAGAAAAATGTGGAAGCAGTACTATGCCAATAGTTCAGAACATCTGGTAAAGTAGATATAATTAGCACTGACTTGGGCAGGAGGCTGTATTCATGATCAGGCAACACGGGATCAAATCCCAGTTTTGCTATCTGTATGACCTCGGACAACTCACTTAACATCACTGGTCCTCAGTTTCCTTTTTTTATAATAAAGCAGCAGCTTGACCAGGTTAACTTCTAGAAGTTCTTTGTTGCTCTATCTAAATCTACAAACTTACTTGTTTACTCTGCTGAGTAATAGATATCAAGTTCTTCAAGGATCTGTGACTTCATCATTGTGGGCATTCTCTTCATTGATGCAGGCCCCACGAGCACATACACGCCCAAGTAGATAATCTTCATAAGTTGCTTTACGCAAAATAAAAAACATGCAAACAAAAAAACTCCTCCATCTATAAATCTACTTGAGAAAAGTAGAAATAGAAAAGTGAATCAGGTCACCATTTCTAGGTGAGGGATTGAGGCAGAATAGCTTTCCAGATTAAAGAAATTAGACTGCTTTTAAAAAATATCCTGAGATTTTAGAATAGAATTATATTAAATACTAAATCAAACTATATAAATGCTAAGTGAGATCTATATAAAAGCTAATGGAAGGTTATTTGGAAAGCTATCAAGAAAAATAGAAACCAAAATCAACTAACAAGTAAATCCTAGAGAGTATATGTTAACCAATATAAGCTCCCTTCCCCCAAGAAAATGTAAGCTTCTTGAGAGTAAGGACTGTTGTTTTTGCACTACTCTTAGCACAATTATCTTGAACATAGTGGTCAATGAACAAATATTTGTTAATTGAACCACAAAGCTTGAACAAATCCAACCACAGGGAAGGTCAAAAAGTGACAAAGGGAACATGGAAATCTACTTAGGTGGAAAAAAACTAGAAACGTACGTAACTAAATTGAGGAAGATATTTTATCTGTAAACATAACCAGAAACAAAAATACAATACAACATAGACAATGTTGATTTGTGGTATTCTAAGTCAATCAGCCTACAAGGATTCATTTCTATTTGAGTTTAAGACTACTATCTTATACAATAATTCAGCATCAAAAGATCATACACATACTTTCACTTTTCATCCATATTATCAATTAAAGTGACGATTCTAGTTCACTGTACTTAAGACTTAGGTGTAGGAAGGAAACTGTGATAATCCTATACAAAATGAGAAAACAAAAATATTTTTCTCCTTACCAGTTCTTTTAAAAATAGGGACTCTCATTCACCCATTACACCTTTGGTTAACCTCTTCCCCTCCTCAGCCATATTATATCATTATAATCTCCCTACCCTATACTCCTAAATTAATAAGAAACAAAAGGAAATATTTTCTTTTAATATAGAATAGCATCTAGACAGAAAGGAAACTGCTTTGTGCTTACCCATTACCATAGTAACTTGATAGGAAGGTAGCAATGTGTGCCATAAGACAGGAATCTCTAGAGCATTTGACAGAAGGGACCTAACACACTGGATCCACACTGAAACCACTGGAAAAGAATGAGTTCTGTACGATGTAGACTTTTGGCTATGCCTTCAATTAGGTGGTCATTCCTTAGTTGGTACCAAGAATTTTCTATCAAGTTTTCATATAATGACTAAGGTTAGACAATCATTAGTTTTTAATCACATTTTCTCCATGGTATTTGCAGCAGTTCAAGGTGTCTATTACAGCAGTATAAAATGTGTACCCTCTCAAAAGACATCTCCATACCAACTGGTATTTTAATTCACAGCCATCTGCAAATCTAATTAATGTTACATCATAGATTTAAAAAGATATGAACAAATCCATGACATTCAACTCTCTTTTAACAGTAGAGATCAAGATGGCCTTATAGTGAATAAAAATAAGCAAACAAAAAAAACCCCACACCAGCCAGCACCACCACCAAACTGAATGAATAAAAAGTCACAGGTGCTGTGACACTGTACCAAGTGCTGAGGATAGAGGGAAACATAAGCAAGAGAATCTTTGTTCTCAAGGAACATTGTCCTCCCCCTAAACTCTAATAGAAAAAGTGGTAGCAAGGGAGAGGTGTTTCAGAAGCGGAAGTGGTAGGTCTGGGTCTGGCCAAAATAAAGTTAATGCTCATCAAAGCCCACGGTCCCAGGAATGGAAAGTGAAAGTAGGTGCTAGAGTACAAGCAGAATGGTGACATGGGAATAGGTTGCTAACTTTTTTGGTGATAAGGCCCTTTAAAACTTATCTAGGATGACTCTCAGATATCTGGTAGGACCTGCTAGAGCAGTGGTTCTCAACCTTCCTAATGCACAACCCTTTAATACTCTTATGTGGGCGTATCTGCATGTGGGCAGACCCACCTGGAGACGGATAGAGGAGCAGTGTCAGTGTCTTAGGCGACCCCCAGGTTGAGAACTGCTGTGCTAGAGCTTGAGCCCTAATGAAATAGCCTTTTAGAATCCAGGGTCATTTTCAGATAGTAAAGGAGGCTTGCCAAGTAACCTTACATCCAATGTCCTTAATTATAACATTCACTAAAGACCGCCAGTATTGAACTTTTAGAAATTCTGATTTAAACAACTGGAGAAACTTCATTTTGTTCTTGAATCTAACCCCCTTAAGATCCACAGCCGAGAAAGGAATCTTGTAGAACCACAGACTCAGACTTTACCATTTTTTTTTTTCCTAAAGAATTTGGCTCATGGGGTGGCTAGGTGGCACAGTGAATAGAGTAACAGCCCTGGAGTCAGGAGGACCTAAGTTCAAATCCCGCCTCAAGACACTTAACACAAAAAAACTAGCCCTGTGACCTTGGGCAAGTCACTTAACCCCAATTGCCCTACCTTCCCCCCCTTCCAAAAGGCAAAAAGAAAAAAAAGAATCTGGCTCTTTTGAGAAATTAGCCTTGGGTGCATATGTCTGCCATCAAACTATCTTTTTTTGGGGGGGTGGGGGTGGAAGGAGGGACATAGAGGAGATGGGATTGGACCAGTTGGAAAGGGAGTGGACCTAATAAAAGTCTGCAACTCCTCCACAATCCATTGTCCCATTTAGAGGGTTGGCAGGATGAAATGGACAAAAACAGTATCAGAGACAGGACCTGAACCCAGTTTTTCCCAACTCCTAAGATTCACCCCCAACCCATTATGTCCCACTGATTTTTATAGTAATTTCAAAGAATTAATGTGACCAAGTACACCTCCTGACTAAATAATTTTCTCAACAGAAGTGCAAGTCATGTCAGTCACAAGCACAAAGTACATTCACCATAATACTTTCATAGGATGCTCCAATTCTAGTGGTATCTAGATGAAATCACGCTACAGTGAGGTTTTTCTAGTTCTCACTATAGTTAAACTTCTTTTTTAGGGCTCCAAGACAGGTGTACAAAGATTTCCAGACAACAGAATTGGTTCCAGCACAGCTACATTTTTTACTACTCTGATTATTTGTGGTATTTTGCTTCTTCATGACCTTCCAGATGATCTTATGAATTTTTAGACAGACATGTAGTCTACAGACACCTGGTCCATCAGTTGTGCTTTTGGTCAACCTGTGACTTTCTGTTTAAAAAACAAACAAAACAAACAAGACAAAGGACAATGTTTGCACCTATGTGAAATTCCATGCATTTAAAAAATTTTGTAAAGCAGAGATAAATGACAGGACACAAACAACAGTGATTAAAAAGGTTCTATTAAAAACAATACAACTAAAGTGACAGCAAAGATCCAGTGGACAACAATAAAAACAGTTCAGTATAACTGAATGCTGTCCACTTTGATTATACCAGCCAATCGACACTTTGCATACTTGGTAAAAGGGTAATACCAAACTACCTTAGGAGAACAAAGAAGTAAAGTCTAGCTTCCAAAGAGCTTAAAAAAAAAAAAATCTAAAAAACAAATAATCAAATGTCTTTTATCTACTACTGTTGTGCTTTATACACAATGGGAACTACAGCATTAGAATATTATAGTCAACCCCACTAGTCAATATCCCTTTCCTCCAAAATTCTGGAGGTTTCTTCATTAATGATTTCAGTGCATTATCCTTAACAAAATATACTTTTATGATACAAAACTGACAGATCATACTGAAATCCAATCTGCAAGAATGACAGAATAGTTCTATATCAAGATTAAAATTGATTTGGGATTCTGATTGAACCAAATTAATCTTCTTCAAGTATCCTATTAAGCAGAAGTTACTTTAAATCAACAAAAATCAAATTTTTAAAGATCAGAGGTCTGTGAATTATCAAATTTAACATATTTAAACTGTTTTATATGGTTGTATTTTAATGTTCATCAATATGAATTGCTTGTTAAACTTGGGCAACATGACCCATATGAAAAGAGTTTATCCCATTTACTGATTTGTCATTAAATCGTAATGTATTTATTCAATGTACTGAGAATCAGAATGAATTCCATTTGGAAGGCTTCTCAAAACGGTACAGGCAATATATTTTAGAAGACGAAGGCTCTAAGGTATTCTGGTTCTAAGTCACTGACTTAAAAAAAAATTTTAGGAGGAGCACCCAACTGCAGGGTTCTGCATTTCCAAAATGTGGGTGGTAGTCTTGTCCCCAAATCTTTTGATGTTTCTCATTTGTCCTTATTGAACAAACTCAAGATCCTCCTGTCTCTTTACCATATCCCTTAGTTTAATTCTAGAAATTTTATTTGCCATTTTACCAACTAATCTTATCCAATCAAGCAAAAAGATTCTGGATCGACCATTTCAGACTGAGACCTTAAATTAAAAAGTACCTGTCTATTACCTATCAACTGTACCCTTTAAAGTTTACATTCAATGGGAAAAACAACATGTTCACATATAAAAAAACAAACAAAAATACAGAGTAATTGGAGGAGGATCAGAAAAGGCCTCATGTAGGAAGTGGCACTTGAGCAGAGCTTTGAAAGGAGCTTCCTTCTAAGAAACAGAGGTGAAAAGATGGAATATCATCTGTGAATAACAGCAAATACGTCAGTATGGCTGGGCCATAGAGTATTTAGAGAAGAGTGATATAAGACTAGGAGGTAGGCAGCAGGCAGAGTTTTAAACACCAGAGGAATTTGTATTTTACTCTAGAGGCAGTGGGAGAGTCACTGGAGCTTTCTGACCAGGGAAGTGACAGGGTGAGGTGTGTTTTAAGAATATAACTTTGGCACACATGGAACATGTAATGGAAAAAGGAAAAACTGGATGCAAGGAGACCAATTGGGAGGCTATTGCAATACTTTAAGTGAGGTGATAAAGGTTCAAATTAGGGTGACAGATATGGGATTTGAGGTAAGGGAACAGATGTGAGAGATACTGGATACAGACTCAAATGAGACCTGGTAACTGATTTTATATGTGAGATGAAGGAAGACTGAAGAGTAGAAGTTTACTTTGAGGCTGTAAACCTGGGTGACTGGTAAAAGAATGGTGGTACCTTGAAGGGAAATAGCAAAGCTCTAATAGGCAGTTGGTAACATAGGAAAGAGGGCACCTAGGTGGCACAGGAGATAAGAGTACTGGGCTTAGAATCAGTAAGATTCATCTTCATGAGTTCAAATCCAGCCTCAGACACTTTACTACGTGACCCTGAGGTTACCCAACCCTGTTTGCCTCAGTTCCTCATCTGTAAAATGAGTTGGAAATGGCAAACCATGCCAGTATTCTTGCCAAGAAAACCACAAATGGGGTTATGCAAAGTCAAATACCACTGAAATGACAGAATAACAACAAATGTAGGAAGGTAGTTAGGAAACTAAGAGTTAAGATGCACAGATGTGGGGGCCATCTCAATAGAGATAATTAAACCAGGGAATTAATGAGATGATATAGAGGGATCTAGGACAGACAGAACCTCAAGGTCTACCCACAGCCAGGGGCCAAGATAATGCTCATCCACCAAAGGAGACTGAGGAGTGGCCCGGATAGACTATCTAAGAGGAAAGAGGGTAGTTACTAGGGTCAAGAGAAGTCAAGAAGGGTTAGATCTCTCGATTAAGGAATCTTTGGTAGCCTTGAAAAGAGTAATTTCATTTGGGTGATGGCAGTTGGAAGCTATAATGCAAGGAATTGAAAAGGGAGAAGTAGTGCAGCGGTTCTCAACCTGTGGGTTACATTCAATTTGTAACAATGAAGATACATCCTGCATATCAGATATTTACATTATGATTCATAACAGTAGCAAAATTACAGTTATGAAGTAACAATGAAAATAATTCTATGGTTGGGGGGTCACCACAACACAAGGAACTATATTAAAGGGTCGTGGCATTAGGAAGGGTGAAAACCACTGAAGTAGGGGCAATAAGAATAGAAAGCTTTCTCTAGGAGTTTGACTTGTCAAAGAGAAGTAAGATATAGGACTACAGCTTAAGATGTTATGAAGATTTTAAGAAAAGGGGAGACATGGACATATTGGCAGGCAATCAACAAGCATTTATATTAAGCAAGATATTAGTGCCAGGCACTATGCCAGGTGCTAAGATACAAACAAAAGTCTAAGTCATTGCCTTAGAGGAGCTTATAGCTAGGTAAGAAAACAAGTACATATAGAAGTACATACAGAATATATACAAAATAGAGACAAAATAGTTTTTGGGTGAGAGGCACTAAGAACTGGGAACTTGGAAAGGGGGGGAAGGAGAAAGAAAGGCTTCATGTGGTAGTAGGTGTAACTTGAAGAAGCTAGGTATTCTAAGGGTTTTGTAAAAGTGAGAAAGGATTACATTCCAGGTATAGGATGGCCCATGCAAAAGGAAGAATTCAGCCCATTTTGAATATAAAAGAGTATGAATTTTACGGGTATATCTGCTAAGGGAAGGATTTGGACTGGGGTATGAGTAGAGGAGTCGGCCTTGGTGAGAAGAGATATCTTTTCAAAGACTGGAATAAAAGAGGGTATGTGGATAATATCAAGGAGTTTTGAGCTGCAGAATAGGATAGAAGAGAGATGAAAGGAAATAACTTACGTTCTTAGTAAAATATGAGTTTCAGAAGCCTTCTGTTAAGAAGGGAGAGGCTAGTATGGGAGGTTTGAGAGAAGCTTTGGATAATGGCCAGACTTGGGGAAGTGGGATAAAATGATATTAGGGAAGGGCTAAGGTGAAGGACTTATTGAGGTTAGATACAAGTTGGTTGTGAATTCCTCCAGCAGCAAATGAACAAACCCATGGCCTTCTCATCACTTCACTCCAAGTGGACTTCTTTAATTCCTGAAATTATATATACCATTTTCCAGTTGATTTCGCCAAGTCTTTCAATGACCTTCCATTAATTCTAGAAGATACTTCACTAACCTCATTCTGCTTACTTCTATTCCTCCTTAACCTGAGCTATGATTGCTTGAATAGGAACATTTCTGGGGGGCAATCATATCTGTAATACTATTGGAACCAAAAAGAACATTGAAGAAGATCCAAGGTTTTAAATTAACTAGTATAGCCCCTCATTTTTCAGATGAGGAAACTGTTCTTTAAGGTCCTTCCAGTTCTAAACCTTATGATCTAATTCAGTTATCTCATTTTATAGACACTGAAGACTTCCCTCACACTATGATCATCTTCTAGATCATACTGAAAGAATCGTCCAGTTCACCTTTCTCATACACAGAATCTCAGAACCATCTTAATGTCACTTCACCCACATCCTTGATATAAATCTCTCCCAGTCAAACTAACATCTTGATTACTTTACTGGTCTACTTCTCAATCAGCTCACATATACTACATTTAATAAAGTTACTTCTAAACTACTGCATGAAACATATCCATGTTCCCCATAAATAATATCTTAACCAGTTCACAAGTCACTAATATCCCCACAAGCCCAGCTACTATAATTCATTATATACTTTTCTGGTCTCTTGGTGTCAAATTCTCTAGACTTCCTTTAATCCTCTCCTTCAACTTAAGGCCTTCTGCCTAGGACTGGGTACATAAAACTATTACAAAACAAAGCTAATTGATTGAAGACCCTCTTCTCTCTTTCAAAGGTCACCTCAAATCACACTAATCCATCAACAAGCATAAATGAGGAATAAATGCACAACCCCATTCTAATTAATTACTCTTGATCACTACTCCTCAAAAGTTAATGCTCATATAGGATTCAGTTTTTCCTTAAAACAACCCTGTGAGACAGGTCATGCAAATAACACCCTCAATTTACAGATAAAGAAATTGAGGCTTATAAAGGCAAAACAACGTATCTAAAGTCAGCATTATTAACCTTCTCAGGTGCCAATCAAACCCAAGGCTTCTGACTCCAAATTCAGTGTTTTAAAGATTAGGAACTGCAGGTCAGGCCACATGATGTGATAAAGTTTATACAGCTTAGCAAATGGAAGAGCTAAGATGTGAACCCCAATCTTCTAAGTCCAAAACCAGTGCTACTGCCACACATCAAAGCAAAGTTCTTAAAAGTACTCTACTGATGCCCACACCTACTTCTAGCAAGCAGTAGTGGATGCACCTGATGTCCACCCCCATCTTTGCTTAGAAAAAGCAAATGTATTAAGATTGGTTAAAGTAACGAAAAAACATAAACCAAAAGCATTCAACACGAAATCAATTGTAAAATATAAAAGCAAATAGCTTATAGATTTTGCGTCACAAATTAGCAGACATCTTAGGGGAAAAACATTTTTTCAAAATGTAAAAAAATTTTCTACTGCTGAAATTAAGAATTGCCATGCACAAAAGCTTTAAGAGCACTAATACAATAGATGACCTAGGACAATGGTTAAGAACTTTATAATTTGTAATATATTAACTTAAAAATATACTTTATTGGTCAAGAGTAAAATTCTGTACATGCAATGACAAAGCTAAAAATGTTATCTGTCAGTAACGAGGCTGAATCACAGTAGTCACCCACTCCACCCAACATATCCATCCTTACTAAGGCAGAACAGTTTAAAAGCTTGGAAAACTTCCCTTACCTACTGCTTGCCAGAAATGATTCCATTTTAGCAGATCCAGTTAAACTAAGGCAAATGCAGGAAAATGTTAGTAAACTCCTAGAACTGATACTGCCCAAAATAAAATGAGTAGTTGCTTTGCTTCCATGCTATTAAATGTGCTTTTTCCAGGTCTGTTGAACCTTAAATTTAAAATTGTTTTATATAAACGTATATATTCTTAAAATGCAGTAGCAAAACTTTAGATTTCTTTAATAATAAAGTGTTCAGTTTGAAAATTCAAGTATTGTTAGCTTTAAAACAGAAAATTCTACATCACAATTTGTATTTTTCTTTTTTGTGCTGTAGAGTCATCTTCTCCAGAACGAAAAAAGCCAGCGTTTGTATTCTACATTTGCAAATTGTACTGAAATGTATTTTAGAATTTGCAAATTGTGCCAAAATTATTCCTTCCCCTTAAACTGTGAAACTTCTGTATCTGAAAGATTTCTATTTCAGAGGAAATTCTTCAAGCTCCACTTGAGAGATTTTTAAATTGGTAAACTGGTAAATTTTAGGCTTGGGTAGTGGGCTTTTATATTTATTTTTTATGTTATTTTAATAACAACAAATCTTGCTTGTGTTTATTGTTTATGATTCTACCTACCAAACCAGTGAGTGAGTCATTTAGACATGTAAAAAAAATTCCTAACGGTTTTAAAATCTTTTCCACAAAGGGAAACAAAGCATATTGTAACAAGATTTGCTCTTCAAAAAGCACTTTAAGTAACTTAAATATTAAGGAACCAGAAATGAGCCACCTAGCAAAAATTCCAAATCTACCAGCTAGAGAACTCTGTTCAGGGTCAAATAATGCAGGCTTCCACCTTCACTTCAGAAGGTGGTACCTATATTTTTCATTTCAGGAATGGGAAATCAAGCAAGATGATCAGACCTGGCTTCTAGCATAGGAGTATAGAAAGGAGTCAGCTTTGGCTTCTAACCATCCCTTTTCTCCCGTATCCCCACAACGTTCCCTTTAAGTAGTGGAGCCAGGACTCACCAGAACCGTGGTGCAAATGGATCTTAGTTCACACTCCACTTTCTCCCGGTAGTCCTTGACCAGCTGCATCTTCTTGTCAGAGGTGTCAGTTTTCTGCTCAATGCTGGAAATGACCCTCCAGGCTGACCTTCGCCCCCCGACTACGTTCTTGTAGGCCACCGAGAGCAGGTTTCGCTCCTCGTTGGAGAGCTCAGCCCCCTGCTCGGTCACCGCCTTCATGCAGGTGGCCATGTCGTCATAGCGCTCGGCCTGCTCGGCCAGCTTGGCCTTCTGGATCATCTCGGTCTT
>CM053595.1:163278349-163300228 GCA_028646575.1 Pseudocheirus occidentalis | reverse complement strand
AGTTTATGCCATTTCTTCCCTAAGTCAAATTCAATGAGAGTAATTGAAAGCAAAATTGCAATAGTTATCCCTTGCCTCTTCTCTATGGGATGATTAATCCCATTTTATCTCTCCCTGTCTCCTCTCATTCTAGTCCTCTCCCACCTCAGAATTTCACCTTTTAAAGTATCATCCCTTCACATTTAATTCATCCTATACCCTCTATATACACATATACACACATGCTCAGATATGTATTCATATGCATATATAGCCTCCTATATGGACCTATGTGTAAGTATACAAATGTATATAAATATATACATTTGTAATTTGTATTCCCTTCACCTATCCTTACGCTATGAAAAGTTTCATAGGTTACTATTATCGTTTTTCCATATTAGCATGTAAATAATTCAAATTTGACAAGTTCCTTATGATTTCTTTCCCATGATTACCTTCTCATGCTTCTTGTGTTTGCTTGTCAAATTTTCTGTTCAGCTCTGTTTTTTTCAGCAGAATGCTTGAAAGTCCTCCACTTCATTGAATGACCAAATTTTCCCCTGGAACAATATTCTCAATTTTACTGGGTAGTTGATTCTTGGTTTTAATCCCAGTTCCCTTAATTTTCAAAATATTGTATTCCAGACCCTTCGATCCCTCAGTGTAGAAGCTGCCAGATCCTGGGTTAATCTGATAGTGCTTCTGCAGTATTCAAATGGTTTTCTCTTCGAAGCCTGTAGTATTTTCTCCTTTAACTGGGTGTTCTGGAACCTGGCAGTAACATTTCTAGGAGTTTTCTTTTGGGGATCGCCTGTTGTCTTGATCTATATCTTGCCACTGGACTCAGATGACCCTGGAGGAGAGAGTGAACCTGATGACTTTGACCAGCTCTGCCTTGCTCAAATCCAAGTTACTTGCAAATCAAGACATTACCTTCCTGATGTCATTGGTCCTCTTCAAGAACAAAGCACAAACAACAACACTGTATACCCACAAGCATATTAACAACATGATATAGTTGGAATGGTAAATGATTTAGAATTAGATACCTTGATTTGAGTCTCTGCTCTGTCATTTTCTAGACATAGGATCTTGGACAAGTCAGAGAATTATAGAGTGTGAGACACACATAGAAGGTACAAATTTCAATCTTTCCCAAGGATGAGTGCATGTGTGCATGCACACACACAAACACACAGAAACGGACACAGAGACACACAAACCTTGTGTTGGTTTTGGCAGTGATAAAGGACTCAGCAATTAGTAAGGGAGAAGGAGGGGTATTAGGAACTGGGAAGAATGGTAAGGTGAAGATTTTGACATTTAACAGAGGACAGCTATTTGAAAAACAAATCAGTAAGGCTCAAAAGCCACCATAAAGTTGCCACAGCATTCAATGAATCATGTATAGCACAGGCTATGGGGCTATACTTTCAGATCTCCATTCATACCAGCATGTTGGGTTCCCCAAAGAAGACTGAATGTTTTTCCCCTCAGGATTCTAGGGGCCCCTGAGAAGTTAAGGGGTAGTTTTCTAGGGTTATATATCTCATTAGCCCCTATTGGTGTTTACCCCACGATTATCAGTTGATATCAACAAGACAGATAATAAACTTTTAGAAAGGGCTATTTACTAAGGTGGTATAGTAAGAAAAATTGGTACAAAACATCCCTTTCAAAGTCTACAACACCAATTTATACAGAGTTCTGGGAAAAATGGCTTAAACTTAGAGCTCTGGTGGTAAAAAGGAGGGGTGGGTGAGGGTAGTTCCTAGCAGTTCTTTTGCTGGAGCTCTTGAGATGGCCCCCTTAGGTATAATGTAACTTTTCTGTTGGATTCCTGGTAGAGTTCCAAAGACACCTTCCTTTAGTGGTCTAGTTTGTCCTCCATTCCCAATACAGGCACTGATGAGACACATTGCTATTCTGGAATACTGTTAGGATGCCAACTGAAAATTCCAAATCCTTTGACCCTTTAGAGTTCACAAAGTCACTCCCTGACCAAGAAGTGGAGAGAAGAGACAAAGACCCAGGCCAAGGCTATGTGTCTTCTTTTCTTCCCCCAAATGATTCCTTCTCGGGGATTTGGCTGGAAGACGTCTACCACTAAGCTTCCAGATGCTTAAATACTTGATTCCAAAACTAGCTTGCTGGTGTAATACAAGTTCTACAGGGAATGACTAAGTCTCCTTAACCAATGCAGATATACTTCCTATGTAATGTGTCTCCACTTCATCCAATGACTTTCAAGGACTTCTAAACTGATCAAAGACTTTCAGCACCGAATCTAAAGCCTTTGATTGATCTACCGATTTAAGAGAAATGTCCCTACTTGATAGAAATATGGTAGGATAATGATAGATTGACACAATGGAAATATCTAGGCCTAGTTTAAACCTAGCTTATTTGTCAGTTGATTCAATTAAGAAGACTGAGCTTTTTGTAATTATTGAGATAGGAGTACCACATATCACTCATCGCCTATACATTTGCTAAATGTTTTTTGTAATTTTAGTTGGGTCTGACTCTCCATTACCCTATTTGGGATTTTCTTGGCAAAGATACTGGAATGCTTTGCTATTTTCTTTTCCATATAATTTTACAGATGAGGGAACTGAGGCAAAAAGGTCACTTGCCCATGGTCAAACATCTAGTAATTTAAATATCTGAGGCTGGACTTGAATTCAGGTTCTCCTGACTCCAAGCCTGGTTCTCTATCCACTGTGCCACCTAACTACCCTTAAAAAATATTTACTGGTTATTTATCAATGTGCTGGATACCAAGGAGGATTAAAAAAATCCAATATGACACAGACTGTATCTTTTAAAAAGCTTACCTAGTAGGAGAGATAAGATGTATATATTGACATGGTAAAGAAACAAGAGCAGCAAGAATTAGGAAATCTAGGTTTCAGTCCCCACTCTGTTACTGACTAGCTTTGTGACCTTGGACAAGTCATTTCCTTGCTCTCTTTTTTATATGCAAAATGAAAGGATTGAACTTCATGTTTGCTAAGGCCTTTTCCTGCTCTGTCATTCTATGGTCAAGGTCTTTGTTAGCTCTAAAAATCTATGACTTTGTGAAAATATGAAAAGTAAAATAAAAAACCAAAACAATATAAGAGATGTCACAAGGTAATAAATCATAATTATCAAGTAAACAGTACAGATAAAATGAGAGAAAGGAGAAATCTCTGGTACAGAGTGATTAAGAAAGACTTCTTGGAGGAGGTAAGACTAGAATTAAGTCTTGAAGAATAAGTAAGATGTGGAAAGATGAAGTGGCATGGAAAGTTCCATGAAAGGTGAGTAAGGGCCCAGGAAAAAACTCTCCAACACTTTTATTGACTAAGAGGAGAGAGAGAAAGGGAGAGGGGAGGAGAGGAGAGGGGAGGAGAAGAGAGAACTTTCTCCTAGATAGAGTTAGCTGGTCATTTTCGGGGGTAAGGACATTACAGAATCAGAGAAGCTAGAAGAGATCTTAGTGATCACCTCAGTTACAAATAAGGTAAAAGAGACTTATAAAGGGAAGAAACTTGGCCAAAGGTACATGGTGAATAAGAGGTGCAACAAGGGTTTGAATCCAGGATTTCTGACTCCAAGTCCAACATTCTTCCCATTAAATGGCTATGACAATAACCATATTATTTACCTCATAGGCAAGCCTCCTTAAGGATGATTGAATTAAGGTCTTATTAAATGGTTGAGTTACTAAATGATTGTACTTTGTTTAAAACTATGTGGCCACTTTGGTAAGAACTATGTGGCCATTTTAGTGATAAGTTGTTATATCGTAACATTGGGAATGCTGTACTTTGATTTCTGTGAATGTTTTGCCTTAATTTACTGCTGAAGAAATAGAGAGTTTAGAACCTTGAAGCTGTTCACAGTAGCAGTCCTCTGGAAAGCTGCTCATGCTTGACTTTACAAGGACATACAAAATTAGAAGATAAATGTAAGCAGTCAGGAAATGGAGTGGAGGTCTGAGGATTTTGTATTTTATTTCAGAGATGATAAGGTACCACTGTGGATATTTGAATTGAGGGGAGTAGTTCTCATGATTATATCTGTGATTTAGGAATATTGATTTGACAGCTGTGTAGAGGAAAGATTAGAAAGGAAAGAGACTGGAGGTAGGGAGACCAACTAGGACCCCATTATAAGAGTCCAAGTGAGAGCTCTACTCTGGTAGAGGCTGGGTAAATGAAGACAAGGGGATGCACGTGAGAATATCATAGAAATAGGCCTGAGAATACTTTGGCAAATGATTGGAAATAGGGGTCGAGTTAAGGATAGGTCCAGGGTTATAGACCTCTAAAGTTAGTAAGAACCAATTGGTGTCTGAATAGACTTAATAAGTAGTCGAAATAAGACACGGATGTGCATTTCTTACCACACATCCTTAAATGGCTCTGCAAAACATGACATTAGGCAAAAAGAAAGTTACAGGAAAGACTGAGCTCCTAAGGAACAATGCTATACTATAAGTGGAAGATACATCCCTAGGTAGTCAGAATTTATACTTCTAAAGCTTGCAATAGATCTTTGCAGAGATCTGAGACTATAATAGGTCATCTATAATGATGTTAAGCTGGGCAGAATTGAGCTAACCTAGGGAGGGAAGTGGGGCAGCTAGGTGACACAGTGGATAGACATGAGTTCAAATCTGACCTCAGACATGTACTAGCTGTGTGACCTCGGGCAAGTCACTTAATCTGCTTTCTTCATTCTCCTCATCTGTAAAAATTATCTAGAGAAGGAAATGGCAAACCTCTCCAGTATCTTTGCCAAGAAGTCCCCCCCCAAAAAGGAGTCAGAAAAAATCAGACGTGACTAAACAACAAAAAGTAGGGAGTGCAAGATTAGTCTGACTTGATTTTAGGAAGTCAACGAATGACATTACTATTGGAATTTCATGACATAGTGGGGTTTATGATATTACTGAAAAATTTTTTAGGAATAATGTTAGGTGGAGGATACCGCTACACAAATAACTGTTGTCATTCTTCTTCTCCAGACCAGATCCAATTCCTCTTGCAAGTGATAGCTTTTCAGGCACTTAAGGACAGATATCTTGTCGCTGCTAAATCTCTTCTTTAGGTTTAACATTCCAAATTTCCTTCAACTCATCCTAATTTTTATGCTCTCTAGAACCACACCCTTCTTCCACTACACCGCCTCCTTCAGGTAGAAGTCATCCTTACTCGCTCAAGCTTGTCCACATTTTGTACAAAATTTGGCACCAATCCAATAGGAACAAAAAAGCACTTATTAAACACCGACTATGTTCCAAATACTGTAATAGGTATTGGTGAGGCAAAGGGAAAAAAAAAGTGAAAAATGGCCTCTGACCCCAAGGAACTTATATCCTACTACAGGAACAATTCAGACATCATACCAAATACAAAAACATACAAGACAGGTGGCTTGTGAGTTCTGTTCTCCAGATGTTACAGTTGTTCAGTTGTTTCAGTCATGTCCTACTCTTTGTGACCCCATCTGAGATTTTCTTGACAAAGATACTGGACTGGTTTGCCATTTCCTTCTCCAGCTCACTTTATAGATGAGGAAACTGAGGCAAACAGGGTTGAACTGACTTTCTTAGGGTTGCACAGGTAGAAGGTATCTGAGGCCAGATTTTAACTCAGGAAGATGAGTCTTCCTGACTCCAGACCTAGCACCCTATCAACTGCCTTCCAGATATTCAGAGCTAAACCTGTCATTATAGAAGTTTGACTAGAATTTTATATTTATCAGAAAGGGGAAGGTTATAAGTACATACAGATATAGAAATGAATTCCTCACAGAATTTTTAAGAAGGGGATTATATTGGGTATATGCAAAATGCTTCAGAATTATGCAAAGCACCGTGTTAGTAGACAGAGATGCTATGGGGGCAGAAAAGGAGGAAAGACCTGTAGGTTCTTTAGGAGCAGGCAGAGGAGGGGGTATTTAAGGATGCCAGGAAGTAGGCTGATTGCTTGTATAGGGTGATTGGTGATTAAGGATACTAATATGGAGAAATCAGAGTGGTGATAGAGAGGTTGTCTATAAGCCAGTAAATGAATGAGTTGTAGAAAGGATGGTATTTTATCAGACAGAAGCAGATCGTCAGGAAGGAGGTGAGGAGACTAAAAAGTTCAAACAGTGGAATTTTAGTCTGGGGTCTTTTTTTTTCTTTTTGGATGATTCTGGTATGGGGAATATTGATGGTATTGGTAGTGAGTTGGTTTGTGCATGTATAATATATATTACTGCAGGGAGCAAATTACAACCACACAGTCCTTCATTCAACAAACATTAAGTGCATACTATGGGTTCTTAATGTTCAATTCTGTAGGAGATACAAACCTCCTACAAATCAATGGTGTTTTTTTCATGGAGCAAGACAGGAATTGGGCTCCTATAAAAAACTAATACACATGTAATAGGAGGTGCTCCAGTGAGACTTTAACCCCTGAAGGTTTGGAGGGCTACTGGACATTGAAATGAGTAAATGCTTTTGGTAAAGAACAACTTGGTAAAATGCCTTTGGTAAAGAACTGTTAAGGGAAAACACAGTGGTAGGGGCTTGTGTACTTGTGTACTAATATTAGGAGGATAATCCTCAGAACCCTGAAAGTAGTAGCAGTCATATTTCTGGCCACCCCACTTGACAGAGCTTGTATGGGTTGGGTAAGTGTGCCCCAAGGTAGCTCTTAAATGTATACAGTATTACATGATTATGGAGGAAATTGTGGAGGTACAGAACTAAATGCTATATTGAGGGAAGAGCATTACTGGCTATTGCTGATTGGACTTTAAAGAGTCTTAATACATGCCCTTAACTCGGATCCTCTTTTTATGCCTTGTTGTGGTATGGAGTTGATCCCAGGTTCTAAAAGTCTGAGTGATCAAAGTACAAGTCCTGGCAAATCCTACCAAACAGGGAAGACTTGAAAACTTTTGACTGTATGTCTATTGTCCAAGGATTAGCCTATCAAAAAGACTCATCAACAGATTGGCCACAGAATGATGTACTTTTTGGCCACAGCCATCCCTAAAGACTGAATTACAGAGGAGCCGCATCAGTGGAGGGAATACTTACGGAAAGGAAAGTATGCTTCCTTGAAGTAATAAAGTATTAAAAGTATGAGTAGGAATTCCACAAGTGTAGAAAGGCATTCTAGGACCAGGGTACAGTGAACATTGTATCTGTGGCTTCTCATGGCAGTTGCAGGCAGGGACTAAGCAGTGAAGAGTAGGCTTTAGGGTAGAATCATCCTTGGGAAGGCAAAGCAGCCAGTGTAGAGATGAGCCAAGCAGAGAGGGAGCTGGAAATGATCACATGTCCACGGAATCACTTGCCTAGTTATCTCCCTTTCTTTCACAGAGCCCATCTTTGGAATCCACAAAAATCAAGGAGGCAACACAAAGAACACTTGTTTTGGGATCAGAGATATTAGATATTCCAGCATTAGAGCTGGAAAAGACCTGAGAAATCATCCAAGCCTCTCATTTTGCAGATGAGGAAACTGAGGCACTGAGAAGTGTAAAAACTTGTTTAAAATCACATAGAAGGTTTTTATGGTAGAGTCATGATTTAAATCCAGGTCCAGGTAGGTGACAGAAGTGTCATATGAAAAATGAACTTATAGCTTCAGTGCCACCCCAAATTGGTAATAACCACCAAGGGTCTCAGTGAAATTAAATGGCTGACAATATCATTGCTGGTTGTCCTTTGTTCTTGGAGAGGAATTAAATGACATGTTAGAGTCAAGGCACAGAGTGTCTAACTGGCTGAATTTGACCTCAGAGCTGTTTTGGGTGGGTTATTATCAATCTCATTTATGTTAATCCACATTAGAGAAACATTTGGGTTACTTTTTTGTTTTAATTTTTCATTTTCTCTTGTTTGGCATTCATAGAATGACCCAACAGAATGGTGGCATGGTATGCAGATCTACACATACCAGCCGAGGCACATGTGGATACAGGTTGTCTTGACACGTAGTTAAAGATGAGGAAAGAGAACTCATGGTATTTAATTTGGAGCAGTTTACTGAACTGCCCGGGAACAGTTTGGAGTCCTAGTTAGTTCAGATAGCAATTTATCACTCTGTCTCAGAAACCAATTTAGGAAAGAACCATTCTTGCACAGTTCAGCTAGATAATGGTTTGTGTGGGTGTAATGGAACAACAGATAACTTCAAAGCTACCTTTCTATTTGCTCAAAGCTGCCCCTGAAAGGGTCCTGGAGCAGAAATTGGGGACGGAGAAAGCAGAATAAAGCAGAGACTAGAAATCATAGAATTGGATTTGTAGATTATTGGGACTGGCAGGAGCCTTGGAACAAGGGCTTTCAGAACTACAGGAACCTTAGAACGCAGAACATAGAACATCAGAGCTGGCAGGGTTCTTAGAGCCCAGAAAGTCAGTCCTGAGAAAGAACTTTAGAACAAAGACTGAAAGTGCTCAGAAGGAAAAAGAATGGAGAAAGCTGAGGCAGAAAAAGAACCTTAGGACACAGTGAAAGTTTGAGCTGGGAGGGACTTTAGAACATAAAATGTTGGACTTTAGAACAAAGACTGTCAGAGCTGGGAGAGAACTTAGAACATTGTCAGAGTTGGGAGAGGACTTTAGAACAGGCTGTTAGGGCTGGTAAGGACATTAGAGAATCCATAAAGGCCAGGCCCCTTATTTTATAGAAGAGAATATGAGCTCATAGAGGAAAATCGCTTCATTCAAGTTAGGGGTGAGAATATCTCTTCTGTCTCCTGTCTTCTAACTTGGGGCTCTCCCCATGATACTACAGCAGGCTTCCTATCCTACTCCCAGACCCCCTTTGTCTTGATTCTTTCTTTTTCATCTTGATATTTTTCTTCATCTGTAGAGCAGGCAGGCATTTGAGTTTGAGGTTCATGTTACAGTCATATAAAATTTAAAAAGAATTTCATACAGTGAAGGTTTCTTTTTTTGGCCTCAGGCATCTACCAGGTGGCCTGCCCGTGGGGAACTTTGTATTTTTAGTCATGTCATCATCAGTAATGTGGCCTGGATTGGAAAGCTGAGAAGCCATAAGGTTTGGTGCAGGGACAGAGAGGATTTAGGGCAGGCTGAGAACAGGCAGAGCCAGGACCATCAAAAGTTTGAAACCCAGCTCTCAGCGGGAAACTGGTGCTTGTTCAGTTACTAGAATTGTGACTGCTTTGTGCATATCCTCCTGGACTTTGGTTCTGCTCTTTGGTTCGATCCAACAAGTATTTGTTTGAGTATCTACTATGTACAAAGGGCTGAGACTATAAATACAACATGAAAGTCCCTGCCTTTCAAGAGTTTACATTCTCTTGGAGTGTAGGGAAGGAATATATGTATGTAAATGAGGATGGTGTTGTTGTTTAGTCGTGTCTGACTCTTGATGGCCCTGTTTGGATTTATTTTTGACACAGATACTGGAGTGGTTGCCATTTGCTTCTCCAGCTCATTTTACAGATGAGGAAACTAAGGCAAACAGGGATAAGTGACTGGCTCAAGATCACACAGCTAGTAAGTGTCTGAATTTGGGTTTGAACTCAGATCTTCCTAACTCCAGGCCTGGCACTCTATCTACTGTGCCACTTAATAAGAATAAGAATTATTCTGTAATATAAAAATAAATAAGAATATAAATATTCCACATTTATTGTAGAGTCATGATTTAAATCCAGGTCCAGGTAGGTGACAGAAATGTCATATGAAAAATGAACTTATAGCTTCAGTGCCATCCCAAATTGGTAATAACCACCAAGGATGCTATAAATAAGAATATTATAAGGTAAACCTAGGAAAGAGAACTAATACTGTGGTAGGGGTGGGGTGGGGGAGAGATCAGGAAGGCTAACTGCAGGGATGGAACTTGAAGTCAACATTGAAGAAAGACAAGAGATCTGATGATGAGGGAGTGCATTTGTGGTTTGGGGGCATAGTTTGGGTGAATGCCCAGAAGTGGGAGATGGGATGTTGAGTGTGGGGAATGGTATCCTGCTTAAGACATAAAGTTCATGAAGGGAGGGGTGGGGGATGAGGCTGGAAAGGCAGGTCAGGTATCAGATTATGGAGAGCTTCAAGTTCCAGACTAAGGAATTTCTATTTTATCCTAAACACAATTGGGAGCAACTTAAGGTTTTTTAGCAGGAGAAGGATGTAGTCAAACCTGGGCCTTAGGAAGATCATTCTGGCCACTCTTATGAAGTAGGAATTGGAAAGAGGAAAAACTGGGGAAATCCAATTAGAAGGCTGTTCTAGTTGTCCAGAAGGTAATGTTAAGGTAAATTAGGGTAGTATCTATGTGAGGAATGAGAAGGGGATGTATGGTAGAGGCATTATCGAGGTGGAATGGACAAGACTTGGTATCAGAGTGAAAATACTTTATTATAATATGAGACAAGAGTCAAGGATGAATCTGAAATTTCAAACCTGGGACATTCAGAGAACACTAGTGCCCTCGAAAGACATAGAGAAGTTTGGAAGAAGGGCAGGAATGGAATTGAAAATAATGAGTTCATTCAATTTTAGACATTCTGAGTTTGAAACATCAATGGGAAGTCCAGATGAAGACATATAGCAGGCTATTGATGGCATGTAAATGAATTTCAGGAGAGAGGGCATATGTGTGTGTGCATATGTATGTATGTATACATACATACATACATAGATACATATACACATATTTGAGTTATCTATATTGAGATGATCATTGAACTCATGGAATCAGATAATATCACCAAGGAAGAGAACAAATGGAGAAGTGGGAAAGATCCAGGACAGACCCTAGGGAAGACTCATGTTAATGGAGCAGGAGATGAATGGTGACCCAGCAAAGAGATCGAGAAGTAGGACAGGTAGTAGGAGAACCAGAGGAGAACGGTGTCACAGAAGTCAGGGGAAGAGAGAATGTATTTGTATGTGCATCTCTGTGAATCAACTGTGTCAGAAGCTGCAAAGAGGACGAGGAAGATACGGACTGACAAACAATCATCAATTTTAGCAATTATAAGATGTAAGTAACTGTGCATAAAGCAGTTTCAATAGAATGGTGGAGTTTAAAGCCGGATTGCAAGGGATTGAGAAGTGAGGGACTGATGAGGAAGTAGAAGTAGCAAGGGGAGCATAAACTGTTATTTCTTTAAGTTTGGAAATGAAAGGGAAGAGGGATATAGTATACTCATCTGAGGGAATGGTAGGGTTAAATCAAAGATTTTAGACATGAATATATTTGTAGGTGGTGGAAAATGATGTCCAGTTTGATCAATAGATCAACTGACCAATCACTCATTGACACATTTTTTTTTATAGTAAGCACCTACTATGTACAAGATATTTCACTGGGGAATACATGATATTTCACTGGAGATACAAATTTTAAAAATGAAACAGTCTCTGCCCCTAAAAAGCTTATATTTTATGGAGGAGACAACATATAATGTGTAAAAATATAGAGAATACATACAAAATAAATGTTTGTTTTGGGAGGGAGGACGCTAGCAGCTGGGGGTGGGGGTGGGGAAGGTGAGAAAAGGTCCCCTGCAGAAAGTGGGATCTGAATTGAGTTTTTAAAGAAACAAGAGATTCTAAGAGTTTGAAGTGAAAAAGCAAAGTATTCTAGGCAGTGGGCACAGCCCAGATATGGAAAGATGTGGAAATAGGTGATGGGAGTGCCCTGTGAATGGAACAAGAAGGTCATTTTGACCAGGCAACAGAGTGGAGAAAAGGCAGCAATATGTAAGGAGGCCAGAGAAATAGGTTGATGTGAGTTTGTGAAGGGCTTTAAAGATCAAACAGGAGTTTCTGTTTGAGCCTATCATCAAAAGCAATAGAGATGAGGAAGGAAGTATAGGAATGGTCAATCAGTCCAGAACCTGCAGGAAGTAAGAGAGGATAAGAATGAGGGTGCTTTCTAAGGTTGGTTTTGATTTTCTCAGTTAAGTAAAGGTAAGTAACTCTCTGCTGAGAGAGTTGAGTGTATTTCTACGGTGTGAGGAGCCAGGAGAAGGGTTAGAATAAGGAATAAAATAAGGAAAACAGGAAAGAAACTTAACTAAGGAATAATAAAAGAATTGGCAAGTAGGAGACAAGGCTCAGTTGAGTTTTTTTGTTTGTTTTTTGTTTTGTATCAACTTATGATTTCATTAGGTTAAGTAACTCTAAATGAGTCAGCTCTTTCTACTGATAAAGATCAAAACTTGCTCTGTAACCTATGGTCTTAGAGAATTGCCTGAGGGCCTAAGAAGTTAGGTGGCTTGTCCAAGGTTACACAGTATGTTTAGAATCAAAATTCGAACCCAGAACAACTCTCTGTCCACTATGCCTCTCAGGTGAGATGATTAGATAGCATTACCCATTTGGGGCCATTTGCAACTTCTTCCATTGACATTCAACAGCTTGGACAGAGAAGATTGATTATGGGGGTGATCCGTGGTTGATATTGACAGGGTGTGAACCTCAATAGTATGGTGGAGGAAGATCAAGGGAATTAATGGTAGAGGATAGTTGAAGTGGTTAACTTTAGGGTCAAGACAGCAAAGCCGAAAAAGTGAGATGAGAGCAGGAAATCTTCATGGTCTGGTATCTCTTTCCCTCCGCCCATCATCTCTATTCCTTTGGTAGAACAACCCCAGCCTTCCCTCACTCCCCCTGCCAACTCCCCAAGCTATGTAGTAAGGGTGAGCTCAGTGCTTGTGAAGTTGCATGCATCAGTGGCCCTTCTGGATGCTCAGAATGAGGTACAAAATCCTATACCCCTTGGAAACCCTCCTCTAGCTCTTAGCCAAGAGTTGAGCTAACATGAATGATTTCTCTTATGGCCAGTGGACGCTGAACACCTATCCCCGCTTTCCATGCTGGTATCAGTTCCCTATTTCAGGCAAGTCCACGTAGTTCATGCTGCTGCCCTAGATATAAGCTTATAATAAGAAAAAGAAGACCTTAAACAGACAGTACAATATCATTGGGGAAAGGCAGAACCAAGGATAGCATAGAAATGTAATAGAATACCACTGTGCTATAAGAAATGATATACAAAATGACTAATATCGAAATGTTTTACATGATTGCATACCCATAACCTCTATCAGATCGCATACTGTCATAGTGAGCTAGGGAAGAACAGAGTTTAGAACTCAAAACTTAAAACAAAAGCAAATGTTAAAATATGTTTAAACTTGTAATTGGGGGAAAAAATAAAATATTGTTTAAAAATGGATGAAATGATCTTCCCACTGACTGGGAAGACTTGTATGAACTGATGAAGTGAAGTGAGCAGAACTAGGGAAACAATTTATACGATAACAACAACATTGTGGGAAAAAAAACCTCAACAAACTTTTAAAGTCTTAAGGATTCTCAGCAATGCAATAACCTGCCACGGTTCTGGAGGACTGACGGTACTGTCCATCTCCTGACAGAGAAGTGTCAGCCTAACGTGCTGAGTGGGACACACATTTCTGGACACGGTCAACATGTGGGAATTTGGTTTGCTTTACCACATCTTTTTTGCAAGTTTTTTTTGTCTTCCAGTTTTGGGGTGGGCTGAGAGGGAAAGAGAGGTAAGAAAGAGAAAATACATTCCTGTTACTTGAATAAAAGACACCATAGTAATAAAAATAGCTATATAGCACTTTATGGTTTGCAAAAGGGCTTTACAAAATATTATCTCATTTTATCTTCTCAACAATCATGGGAAGTAGGTGCTCTTATTACCCCTATTTTAAAGTTGAGAGAAGTGAGGCAGAGGTTAAATGACTTAGCCGGGATCACATAGCTAGTAAATGAGACAGGATTTTAATTAATTTAGGCCTTCCTGACTCCAATTCCAGGTTTTTAATCTATTCAATGTGCTGCCAAGATGCTCTTAGTAGTGACCAGAGCAGATGTGGCAAGCTCTAGCATTAAGATTTCAGGTGTTAGCTTGAGGTCAAGGGAGGATTTTGTAGGGCAGTGGTAATTTACTGGAGCCCCTGCAATTATATGGAGGTAGAATAAAACAGAGGGAAGAGCGCACTGTGTTTGGAGTCAGGGAACATGGGTTCAAATCCCAGCTCTGGCGCTTACTATCTACATGATCCATAGCCAAGTTGTTTTAGATCTCTGGGCCTCAGTTTTCTCATCTGTAAAATGAAAGGGTTATACTAGATAACCTCTACAACTCTAAATCTATGATCCTATGATGTCTTACAGTTTGTTTTCAGTTCTATAGTACCATGGGCTTAGAATTTGCCTATAGGTAATGTTGGCCTGTACCTCCCTGGAGAAGGCCTTGCTGTGCTGGAGAGATCCTGGAAGGAAGATGTGTTGAAAACAGCCCCTCCCAGCAGAGAAATGTCAGGAAATGGGGAATGCCTCCCTGTTGTTCTTTACATTTCTTTGAATCTGCCAGCTGCTGCCTTCTGTCTGAGCACGTTTTAGCCCCCACCTACACCCCCATCCCCTCAGGCTGAGCTGCAGGAGTCTGGCTTGAAACAGGCTAATGAAAGGCAGATACAGACCACTGGAGGTGGGTGTGGACTGTGGGTGAGCAAAAGAATGTCCTGCGTTTTTCTGAGCCCCACTTGTTCTGTCCCCTTCCGACCCTTGTTGCCACTGACTGTTCACATGGACAGCTAGCTGGAAGGGGTGGGGTGGGGAACAAATGTCCAGCTGCTTGGGGAGGGTGGAGGGATCCATACTATCTCTGGCTCCATTTCTAGGGTGATGACTCACAGCTAGAGTGTCAGCCTTTCACTATTGTGAAAGGTAGCTCACCTCCTTTAAGTTTTTGCCAGAAACTCAGCATCATCTTTTGGTACATTTCTCAGTAGTCTAGCTTGCTCTTTCAGTGAATGCCAGCACAATTCCCTGAATTCAGGAAGCTTTAGCAGCCAAAGGGACACTCTTTGCTTTTTTGGAATGGTAGGAAATAGTCACGAAATGGTTGACTTTTACAATTATAGAACATTAGAATAATAGAATCACAGAGTCTTAAAAATAGAAAGTTAGAGCAGGAAGGATTCTTAAAACATAGAACATCAGAACCGGAAAGCTCCTTAGAACAAAAAATGTAGAATGTCAGTACTAGAAGGGATCTCAGAATCCAATCAAACAAGAATGTTTGTAAAGCATTTAGTGTAGTGCCTGGCGTATAGCAGGCACTTTTAAAAATGCTTATTCCAAGAGGCAGCTAGGTGATACAATGAATAGAGCACTGACCTTGGAGTCAGGAGGACCTGAGTTCAAATTTGGCCTCAGACACTTAATACTTGCTAGTCGTGTGACCTTGGGTCACTTAACCCCAATTGCCCTGCCTTCCTTTCTCAAAACAAAAACAAAAATAATGCTTGTTCCCTTTCCCTTCCTCTTCCCTTCAACCAACATTTATTAACCACCTACTATATGCCCACCACTGTTAGCCACAGGTGCTACAAAGAAAGAAATGAAACAGCCCTTGTCCCTGAGGAGATACAATGTTTACACAGCTAGACACAGATAAGGAATGGAGTGAAGGGGATAGGGAGAGATCAGACTAGGTGTTCTAGGAAATCTGGTTGGGGAGAGAGCATGCTTAGAACACAGAATTTTTACAGCCATAAGAGACTTTAGAGATTATATAGTGCAAATCCTTCATTTTACAAAAGAGGCTCCTCATGCCCCAGGAGGTAAATTCGTTGTACGTGGAAGGTCATACAGCAAGGTTATCAGAGTCTGGACTAGATTCCAAGTCTCTTGACCCTCACTTCATTGATTTTTCCTCAGTACTCTGTTACCTCCCCTAGAAGGTGAAGATCTGCTTGAATGTTTGCAGGCCACAGGACATCTTCTGGAAGTTGTTTTCTGTGTGTGTATGTTTCTGAAAAACATATAAAGTCAGTTATACGTATTGGGCAATGGAAAGTTAGGCAAAAGAAAGGGTATTGGAAGTTAGAGTCAAAGGGTCTGGGAGGCACCTAGGTGGTTCAATGGAGAGAGCACTGGGCCTGGAGTCAGGAAGACCTGAGTTCAAAAGCAGTAAGTAGCCCCTGACACTTACTAGCTGTGTGACCAGGCGAGTCATTGAACCCTGTTGACCTCAGTTTTCTCCTCTGTAAAATGATCTGGAGAAAGAAATGACAAATCAATGAAGTGTTTTTGCCAAAAGAATCCCAAAGGAGGTCATGAAGAGCAGGACACAAATGAACCACTGAACAGCCCCGACATGTCAAGTGGGGTGCTAAGAGCTGGAGATGTACAGAAAGGCAGAGCAGGGTCACTCATCTCAGGAACCCACATTCTAATGGAGGAAACATGTAAATCACTCCTCACATGCAAGGCATATGCAATGTGGATGGGGGTGATCTCAGATCCTAGGAGGGCTGGGGGCCTCTGGGAAAGGCCTCTTGTAGAAGGCATCCTTTGAGTCTTGGAGGAAGCAAGAGAAGCCAGGAGGCAGAAGTGAGGTTCTGGAGCGTTCCAGAGCAGGACATGAGCTAGTAAAAGATAACAAAGGGCAGTATAGAGTGTAGTATGGAAGAAGGCGAGTGTAGACAGATCATAGATTGCCTGGAGGAGAGTATGTTTTATCACAACTTTGCTTCTCTCTCATGACTAACACTGGCTTGCTATAAATAATAAAGGCTCAAGAAACAACATGGCATCATGGATACAGAGCCCAGGAAGACCTTGGCTCAGATCCTGCCTCTGGAACACGCTAACTCTGTGGTCCTGAGCAAAGGCACTCGTCTCCTTAGTGCTACAGGGAACCCTCTTACTCTCAATGACTAGATGAGTTGTTTATATGCAGTAGAGAAAGGAGTTTACATAGCAGGGGTTCCCCCCACCAATGAAATCACATGACCAGACCAAAAACAAACCCCAAACCAAAGCCAAAAATACCCTTTAAGCCCTAGTTTCCTCATCTGTGATATGGGGACAATAATATCGGCAACTTCCTATCTCACAGGGTTGTTAAGTAGCAAATATGATAACGTGTTGTACATTAGGCTTGTACGTTGTAAACCACTATGCAAACATAAGCCTTAGTAGAAGTAGAAGTATAATTGAGGATTTGTTCCAGTTAATCAAGGTTTTACAAAGTGTATCTTTTTGAGGGGTGGGGTGGAGGGAGGAAGTACAGTTGGTTGTTTCTTCTCACCCTTTTTTAAGGAACCTTCCATTTAATAAGGGCAGATGATATACTACAAGCTGGAAGCCCTTTGGTTTCCTCTGCATGCTACGTAGCATTTCTCAGCAGCTTCATGCCATCAGTCCAGGCTGAGAATTGCCTCAGCTTGTTTCTTGAGTCCTGTTCCTGCCCACAGCCTTCCTGGCATTAATACCTCATCCTCCTCACTAGCCTGGGGTGCTCAAGCAGAGAGTGACAGGCTGGAAGGATGGGAAGTGGATGCACTCCAACCAATCCCTCTTCATTTTATGCACTCAGCTCCTCGGGTGAGGCAGCCAGCCAGCTACATTGACTGATAGAACCCTGTGGGAACACTGGGGCTCTCAGGCTTATTGTACAGTTCAGGATTAGCCTGGAGTCAGAATGCTTTTCTCCAAAATGGGCCTGGGCAAGTTGAAATGAGTCACTGATGCAGTGTGGCATAGGAGACCTGGAGTCAGAGGACCTAGATTTGAGTTCTGGCTCTGCCATTTAGAACCTGTGTGACCTTGAGACAAGTCACTTTCTCTCTCTTGTCCTCAGTTTCCTCCTTTGTAAAAATGAGGGGGATTCGGCCTAGATAATCTCTAAGGCTCTTTCCAGCTCTAAATCCTGTGATCTTTTGTCCCTTTATTACTTTGTCTCACCTAGCTCAATTATCCTCCCCACTACTCTCCACTTATCCATCTTTCAGGGGCTCAAGGTCTTTCTCTGGGAATACTTCCTAGAACACCCCAAGTCCTTGTGTACTTGTCCCTCCACAGGCTCTAAGGGACATGGGACAGAATACTGGCTTTGCCACTTAGCAAACTGTGTGACCTGGGCATATCACTCTCCCAATCCATTTTCTTCTCTGCAAAATGGAGAAGAGGGCGATGAATTCACTAGTCACTAAGATCTCTTCTAATTCTATATCCCATGAGGAAAACATACCTGTGAGTTTTCAACGGTACACACAGTCAAAATCCTTTGTCTGTAGGACAATTGGATCCTTCTATCATCTTTGATCTGATCATTCTTTAAGCTCTTCTTCTCTGCCGGTTCCTTCCCTGATGCCTCCAGACACGCCTAGGTTAGTTCACTTTTTTATGACCAAACTACTCAAGCTATCCACCTATATCTCTCTTCTCGTTTACAGCCAACATCCTGTAACAGCAGTATCAATAGTATTACCTCATAGTATTGTTGTGAGAACAAATGACATGTGTGGTCATGTAACTGTGAGGCATAGAATACAAAAACCTCAGAATTGAAAATGAAGCTGCATTATACAGAGGGCCAATGGAGAGGCACATGGGGATCTGAGTAAGCTCTCACATATAGTAAATTAGGAACTTGAAGGATGTCAGCATACAAATGTATGATTAGAGAAAGAAAATGGTCACACAGAAATAGTGATGGACATCCTTGTGATGTTAGGAGAAAGGCTCAAGCATTTTGGTGAACTTGTGGGAAGCTACAGACAGACAAGGCGTGGATGAGGATGGCCTTGGTTCTATACTGTTGGAGGAAAAATACAAATTGATGAGATAATAGTAATAATAACACTTACACAATGTTTTGAGGCTTTTAAAAAAAAGTGTTTACATTCTTCTAGAGGATCCAGTGCATATAAGGATATCCTACTGGTCACCAAGGGGTTTCTAGAACTAGGAGCAACAGATGGAAGTTGCAGAGACAGATTTTTGACTCAATGTCAGGAAAAATCTCTTTTTAACAATTAAAACTATGCAAATAGAAATGATCAATCTCTAGTAGAGATGTACTAGTCCCTGGCCTTGGCCCCACATCCCTCCCATGAGGGGATTCTCAGTAAAAACTGGATCACCAAAATTTTACATCAAGTAAACCCTGCAGAACCTGGGGAAAGGGAGAACTTCTTTCCAGCTTGCTCTCTTCTGTCAAATGATCAAATAAATTTATCTTAAAAATTATTTCAGGAACTATAGAAATGTTTTATATGATTGTACATAACTTGCATAGATTGCTTACTGTCTCAGGAAAGGAGAAGGGTTGGAGGGATAGAATTTAGAATTCAGAGCTTAAGAAAACAAACACACAGTGAATGTTAAAATTTAGTTTTACGTGTAATTGGGGAAAAAATTTAAAAATATTTTAAAAATAAAAAAAACCCTGGATACCTATTTTGGGCAATATTGTAGAAAAGATCAGTTATGGCTTAGGCTACTAACCTCTGAGGTCTCTTTCATCTCTGAGATTCTGTCATTTAAAAAATCTATGATCTGGACACAGGTAAGGTTTTCTATCTCTGAAAGTGATGAAATGCTTTTCCATCCTTCAGGGGGCATGCTTAGGAGCCCCAGCCACCACAGTGCACAGATGAGAATCTGGCAGGCAGGAAAATAGGCTGCTAAGCAGCAGGTAAAGTAGATGTCATCATGTCCATGCAGTTTATTTATAGGAAAGCCTCTCAGTTTCTCACTTAAGCCCTCTTTATTCTTATTTTAGACACAATTCTAAGAAGCTTCATTATCTGTTTTCCTGGGCCACCATTGAATAGGAATAGCAAATTATCAGAGTATTAGAAACCAAGGATATTTTGTTTGCTACTTTTAGGATCTTTTTCTTATATAACACTTTCTTAATACAAAAACTTGAAAATATATCCATAGATCTTGTAGATTTATACCCTCCTGACATGCAAGACAGATTCTGAGATCATGAGCTAAAGAGCAAATAAATGAGTGGAATGTTACTAATTGAGCTCTTCAGGAAGTAGGCTATGGAAGGGTAAGCCATGCAGGGGAGAACAGAAATAGAAGTAATAAAAGCATGATACTAAGAATCTACCAGGAAACCCTGATGGGGCTGTTAATTTGCACTATAAAATGTACACATTTACTAATGAATATAGTTATTTTTCAACTACTTCCTTAAACCACAGCTTGACATGGTTTTTTTAAAATATGAAAGCTGAGTTTTATAGGGTGGCAGATTGAGGCAATTAAATTACACTTAATTTTAAAACCTTTCTAACAATTAGAACTGTCTGAAAGTGGAATGGGTATCCTTTGGAAGCACTGAGTTCTCTATGACTGGAAGTGCTGCCTTTTACAATGTAGAATGTACAATGTACAATGTAGAATCTACATGAATCTTTTTCAGATCTTTCTGATGCTGGTGCCTTCCCTCCTCAAATGGCCTTGCCTTCATTTTGTCTATCTTTATAGGTACATGATGTTTCCCTCAATAGAATGTAAGCTCTTTGAGGGCAGGGATCATATTCACTTTTGTCTTTGTACCCCCAGTTCCTAGCACAATACTGGGCACATAGTGGATGCTTAGTAAATGTTTGTTGATTAATTCAAATGGAGGTTGGATAACCAAATGGTGAAATTGTAGAGGGGATTCCTCTCCAGGGATGGATATGGATGAGCTGATCTTTGAGGTTCCTTGTGACTGAGATTCTGTGAATCTTTGTGTATGCATGTAGAGGGCAGTGGGATGAGGAGCTGCTATGACAGGCCCACAAACAGCAAGTTCTTGTAGTTCACAGCCTCAGAGTGAGTAATGAAGTAGAAATGCTATAATGAGCTTTGCTACAATTTCAAAAAGCACAACAATTTCGGCATTATTTAGTATCAGGAGGAGAATCCCACATAATTCGGCGGACCCCACAGGAATCACCACATAACATCACAATGCAATTGTTGTCCTTTGTTTTCCAAGAGGATCATGATGTCAGGAAGGTGATGCCATGACATGCAAATGAATTGAATTGAAGTGAGGGAGGGCTATGTAGAGTCACTATCCTCACTTTCTCCTCTGGACTCGTCTGGATCTAGCGGCAAAATACAGATCAGGATGACTGGAGATGGCCTTGGATGCAATGGGAGACCTTGGCCTTTTTAAGCTAGGATCTTTAACAGGTCCCAGTTTGAAGGAGGCAACCCCTTTCAGTGATTAAGGATGGGTAAGACCTGAGGCAGAGAATGACCTTTTTTACCTAGTCAAAAAAAATCATTCTGGGAGGGGAAGATCCTCAGGGTTTCTGACCAAAATAGAAATCACTTCTATTTACACTCACTCCAAACCAATCAGGGTCCAAACACTGACCAAGTGAGACTTGGCCTAGGATCTATCCTTGGCCAATCACCACAGAGAGTCCAGACAGCTCAACTGAATCAATCAGTGAATCAGTCAATTAAAAAGTAGACCAGATGTCTTTAATCTTTAATCAATTTTGGAATGATCATAGCAGCTTTTTGTCATTGGATGTATGCAGATGATATCACATAGGAAATGTCTTATAATGAGTTGACTAGGATCAGTTGGGGATATGTATAAAAAGAGGAGCCCAATTCAAAGCCAAACAGCCAGGTGGTAGTCAAATCCAGTGGTCAAGAGTTCTGGAGAAGAAATGTCCTCGGTAAGGAAGAGATAATTTTCTCCATTTACCAGGTGATAACCTTCTGAATATAGAGAGACTGGAAGAGCTGCAGCTGCTGTCAGTATTGGTAGCAGTGTCCACTCATGAAGAATCCAAGGAAGCACCACAATGAGATATCAAGGAAGGCTTTAGTAAACAAAGTCATCAAGAAAAGGCTAAATTATGTTTGGTAAATTCTTTTTTTAAAAAATTAATTAATTAATTAATTAATTTAAATTTTAATTTATTTTCTTGGTCACATCATTCATTTCCACAAGGTTTTGAGTTACAAATTTTCTCCCCTTTTTGTCCCTACCCCCCAGCCCAGAACATTGATCCCACTGTAAGACCCCTCCCACAATCTGTTCCCTTTTATGCC